>CABFVX010000302.1:101333-228519 GCA_902151425.1 Timema shepardi
TTCGGGGGGGGGGGGGTCAACAGGTCTCAAATGTCACTCTCACTAATTACTGAGAGATCAGGATTTGAATACAGGTTGGGTGTATTGAAGATTTTTTTTCCTAAATGGTTTTCCACTCTACCTCCACCCACGTGTATTATCGAAACAGGTAGTAGGACATGAACAGAAGAATATAGAACTGTACTCGGAGTATTGATCGACAAAACCAATGGTGAAGAGATAGGAGATAACATAAGAATGAACCTGTATTATATTTGGAATAAGGTACAGGAAAGGTAGATAGTAACATATAAAAGGAACAAACATAATGGGGTTTTTACTATGGAAAGAACACAGTCCGCACTTAGCATTGTATGAGGTGGACTGGATAGAACTAGCTTATAGAAGAGATAGTTGCCATACTTATGTTGTGAGTTTGGCAAAGAACTTTCGCATTCCTAATGCCATGGAGTAAGTAAATAAACGGCACTCATTATAAAGAATGATGTGATCCTTAACATTAAGAATTGCAGCAGATATCTATTGCAAAATTTAGATCAAGAGCTTCCATAAAATCATGAAAATTAGTTTGTGTTACATACATAACACAGAAAATTTGGTAAAGTTAGCAGCTACTAATGTGTGTGTGAATCAGCTTAAAAAGTAAATATGTTGGAAAATTTTGGTTAACAAAGAAAAACCATTTACAATTCACATAGGCTTTATTTTGTCATACATATAATTTGCACTTCAAGTGAGCTATATAGGATGAACCTTATTAGTGTGTCAAACCAACATGCCAGATTTAGGTAGTGACCAGTATTTAATACAATTGTAATTCTCACTAATTAAAGTATATTTTGTAAAGTAAAATCTACATTAAATTTTCCATTACTGATTAAACTAGGGCTCTCTATAATGTAACAAATTGAGGTAGGCTTGACACTTTACATGGTAAATTGTTTTTATAGTTTTGTTATTTATGGTGTTCACAAACTCATGTTAACATTATTAGAGAGTAACTGAACTGCCCTTTGATTTAGTGCTGTTTAAAATGTTTGTTTTAAGTATGCGTTTTTTTACAGTAAACAAACATCAGCATAGGGTTATCTGTCAAAACCTATTACCCAGCATGTCGCTATATGCACAATAAAGTGGTACTCTTTTAACTTAATATGAATTGCTACGAAGAGATTATACATTTAAACCATTTAATTTACACTATAGGTGACTGTAAGAAAAGTTTATTTTTTGTGTGTATTTATGGACACATATATATATATAAATAATATTCTTTACTTCTAGGTACGGTTTTAGACCATTGTATAAAAATGATATATACAATTCTGAAAATTAACACTAATATTGGTGGCTGTCATGGTACAAAATCAATAAGCCATTCGTTTTTTAACAGACACACAAACACAAGACAAAAAGACACATATATGTGAATACATGCAAAAATAAAAAATGATAATATATAAATATATTTCTTTTAATAGTGAGTATTTTCCAACTATGTGCTTCCAAACTAACGATTTAAAAATTATCTTTACAACACTTCAACAACAAAGAGTATTATTGCATAAATACTGCAAAATACAGTATGATATATAATATATACTATCCCGAAAGTATGTTTTTGACGCAGTTAATTTGTGACCATCACATTTACTACATAGTTACAATCAGTAAAATGTGAAGCGATAAGACATGCACAAATAAAATACATATGTTCAAGCTCAACGAGTTCAGTCAGCACTTTGCTTACAGTTCATAGTTCAACAAAGTTTACCAGCTTGAAATATTTGATTGGTTAAAAGAAAGAAAGAAAATTCTGCGCTGCAGACTTTACAGTTTCTGCTATAAATAAAAATTAAGTTTAACCCTAAATCACGTTAAAAAATACCACTTTGTACCAAGGAAACCTTTTCCAAAACACTTGCAGACCGCAGATAAATAATTCATCAGACAACACCGCGAAGACACTAGATGAAGTATTGTTCTGAATTGACGAAATACATCACTTTCACCTGAACTCGTAAATTTGGATGCTGTGTTCTGGTACGTGGCTTAGAGTTAATGACTGGTACCTGGAATTAATGCATCAACAAAATTAGCCAATATTAGCGAGCACAAAGAAATGCATACAAAAATTAATCTCAATTAAATGTATATCAAAACTATTTACTAAAATTAAACCTTTTAGTTAAAAAATATGTTTATAATTGTGCTATAATGATATTATGCTTACTATTATTGACTCATCCTTATATATTACTCTTTATAAAGCACAACAACCAAATCTGAGATCATTCATTTATGACTTTTGTGAAAATGTACAAAATCAAAAGATTGATATAAAGAAACCAAATAACTGGTCGATCCTTTATAAAAAAAAGTAAGCCTATAGTTAGCATAATGCTATGCAATTTATTTGGTTGTCCTTGTATTTTGGTTTGTGATCATTTAAATCACAGGCTACCCACTTTGATTCAATATCAGAAATAATATGTAGGCCTAGGAAAATGTCAGGATAAACATTAAAATATATTTTAAATCATCTCTAAATGACTCGTAAGCCTATTTCGATTGACTCTTGACATGGTTTAATGTCGACAAGCTCACAGTTAGTGAGGCTAGGAAACACTAATATTTCCATCGACACCCAAAAAATAGAAATTACAAAAATCTTAGAATTAAGTTTGTGGGGTCTGACATGTTAGCTAAGTTGAAAGTGCATCTGTCTAGTGATTTAAGAGTCCAGGGATCAATTCTTTGGATGAGTGAAAAGTGTACTTTTGGTGATATTGAGTTTTTCCTTTTCTTAGTGATGAGATAGAGAACAGAGGACTGAGTGTTGTTGGTTTTAGAACTGGGCTTTGTGCTGATATAATCAGTTGATTCGGAAAACTCATGTTAACATATTTTAAATAAAAAACATATAAAAATGTTTTGGGTCATTGCTTTACAAGCAGCCCTACAATATTTGAACCTCATACCATTCTGAGCTCCTGTGGTAGTAGTAGCCTTCAATAGTCGCATTAGACTTCTGGAAACATATGTAGTAGAAGCCAGCAAAGGAGGCTCCATTGATGTTTTTGATCGTGTGATCTGGGACCAAGAAGTGCTCTTTCCACCGCATGAACACGTAGTCTGTGGTTTTCAGTGCTTCATAATCAAAACTATCAGAATTGAAAGTCTTGGCATACTGGTAAAACGATCCAAATTTGCTCTGTTCGAAATGAAAAAAACTCAAGATTAAAAGTAAAGTGAGAAATAATTGTTTCTTGAATTAAATTTAAAAAATAAGCTACCTCTTAGCCTTTTGGTAATCTACCAGTACTGTTCTATAAAAACTGTTAAGATGCCCATGTCGGGTGTCATTTTTCAATTTAGAGGGCATGTCATTATCATAATCATCAAATAATTACCGCCTGATGCCGGGTCGGTTAAGAATAATGCCTCCATATTCCTCTTACCTATGTTACTTTACATCTATTACTGTTTCCAACCTATGTTCGGGTAAGATTTTTATTCAAGCTATAAATATTTTCCAACTGGTTAGGCCTGTTGTAGCTTCATCTGCCTTATAATCTAACTTAAGACTAAGGCAGGCACAACATCCAGTCCCCGGCCGTTAATTCATCACTGTGAAAGGGTAAATCCACATTTCACCAAAGATAAATCTTTCGGCTATGCTAGGAATTGAACCTGGGACCCTTAACTCAGAAGACAGGCATGCTACCAACTGAACCAAGGTGTTGGATACTTCCTCTTACCTATGTGGATAGTTTAAATGTTTTGGGGAGTTGGAGCAAAGTTTTATCGGACGTGTAAGCAATTACCACTATTTTATGTGATGCCATATGATGCCCCATTCTAGTTTTCAAAAGTAGGTAGGCCTACCTTGTTACCAGCACAGATGAGCATACAGACAGAATGCCAAGCTCAGATTAGGGTTCGAATCTTGGTGGTGTGTATTGAGGGTAGTTTTTCCTCATTGCTTTTCCACTCTACCTCCCCGCAAATGCAGGCATATTTCCTCTAAATTCAACTATCACCATCCTTTCTCTATTTATAACTAAATGTGTGAGACTCAGGCAGGTACAAGCAGGCCACTCAAACCCTAGAATAAAATACCACCATAATCCTCCTCAATTTTTTTGGCAAAGAAAACAATTTTCCGGAACTTTTAAAGGGCTTTTCCTCTGGTTGTGAGACCTTGAATCAATTATTCTGAATTAAAATATTTTGTACAAGGTGTGTTGAGCATGCCACCAAATTTTAGTACTTGGGCGAGAATTTCTTCTAAACGCCTAGATTAGACTAATGGATCCTTAACACTTCATAGTACCTAAATCTCAAGTATGCCTTAAAACCCTTTGAATTACTTCAAGATAGATCTGTGTAAAAAAAAATCCCAACCATCTTCTATTGGGTGAATTCGCCACCTCAGATAGATCCCTCCCTCCCTCCCTTCTAAAAAAAATTGTCCAGAATACAATTGTAGAATTACTCTTCATTCTCACCAGACTTTTTTTTAAGTTATGAATCAGATAGTAATTCATTAGACTCCTCTCGAAAATAAGAAAAATGTTGGTATTTGGATACTCATAGAAGCTACTTAGAGTGCTCCTTGACTGCATTTTAATTCAACTAAATGCCTTTAGAAGCTATTAGAAATGATTTTCGGCTGGACATTTTTTTAATAGATTAGATAAGCTATTTGGAGTCATCTACCCCAAACAAATTTTTGAATTTTGAATGTCCCTAGAAGCTATTTAGATTGCTCCTCACTTTTAAATCTCAAAGAGATGTCAACATTTAGGCACTTTTTTGGGTTTTTTTTACCCTCTAATGCATAAATTTCAAACATAATTCCCTGTTTTCGTGATCAGTGACTGCCCTTCACGTAGTGAGATGCGGAGCAAAGAAAAAGTAGGCCTATTTGCTATGGTTTACTATTCACCAGCCTAAATCATCTACATATTCCAGAAAATCCAGCGGCTTGCATGTTGCATTTACCAGGTACGAGATTAAATTGGGCTCCATTGAGGGAAACTTGCAAAAGGACATACCATATGTTTCTTTGCTGTCTATTTACATGTGTTTGTGTGTGCATGCACACATACTACAGGGCATAAATATATTTCTTTGGTCAGTAAATTCATTACTAATATTAATGTAATATTATATATACTCTTTCTATTACAATATAATTTTATTTACCCACTTCAGTGGTTGAATCATCGAGGATGAAACCTAACAACCGTTAACTTTTAGGCCCATTATTTTTATTTCTAAAAAACCCAAAAATCATCAAATGTATATATTAGCACTACACTCACAAAAATGTGAGAGATCCAATGATACTAAATTCAAGATTATTAAAACACTATGGCTTTGAATTGGTCATTATAAGTTAACAAAGAGTTTTGAAGTGAGACAAGAACTAATATCTTCAAAGTATGATGGACTACTTTACTTGCAAGTTTACAAGATATCAACTTTTAATTACAATGTATTTATCTTAAGTGCCTAACTAAAAATTTCCGCAAGATTGACCAGATGATCACAATAGACTAATTGCCAATTACTGGTCTAAAGTGTTGCATAGTAATAAAATGGAATGCTAATGATAGGGAGATTGAGGTTTGAATCTCGGTCATGTGCACTGAATAAATGTTTTTTTTCTAAATGGTTATTTAGTCTCCTTCCACAGAAATTTGGATACTCGCTTCCTCTAGAGTCAAACTTCCAAATCCTAAACATATTAACGTGATTAGTTAATATTTGTATAACTCTAAAGGGTAACAAGAAGCTGTGACAAAAAAATGTGAAAAATATTACATTTAAGGTTAAGCTGAGAATTTTACTTAATACGTTTATTAGAATATTAAGATATTAAAATTGAAAACTAAGCTCTTAGGGTCATTTTTTTTTAAATGTCATTATTTATAAGCAAGTGTGTTTCCATGAGCTGTACTAGCTCGTTGTTGAAAACTAGGCCTATACAGATAAAATATATTTGGCAAGATAAGGAAAAAAATCTATTTCTTACCCAATGTTTTTTGTCCACATCTTCATCCGCATCCCATTTTCTTGTAAGAAAAGGGTATTTTCTGCTTATTATTTCACCATCAAAAAACGTCGTCAACGTCGGGAACTCCTCTGTTAATCCTTTAATTTTCAAGTAACCACACAAGTAAGAGTTCTCCTCATCTACATGCTGAAACAAATAAAATAGTAATAATTTTTAAAATAACTATTTGGCCAGTAGTGAATAAATTGAAGGTCAACTTGAAACCTAAGCGATTAGTATAATTATTTTAGAGTAAAAACTAACCTGAAAAACTACTTCAACTTCATAGCTATTTCCTTTTGACTTTTGATGACCCTGAAACTTAGAGCCATTGTACAATAAAGATGGAGTGACACCTGGTTGCTTTGAATTCGCTGGTAAAGGTGGAATAATATTTACTTTCACAGGCATTATTTCATGAAAGAAATAATGTTTTTAAAATGTTTTGACCCAAAAAGTTTAAAATTTGACTGACAAAATATATTTCAAGATGGCGGAATTCAAGCCTCGAACCCAAAAGGTCTGTTTCTAATATTTGTCTAGCCATCTACTACTTTATGGTTATAGCCTAATCTTTTATTTAACTTTATAAGGTTTTGTAAAAAAAAAATGATAATGGGCTTATATTAATTCATACAGCAAACTAATTGCGAATTGTGAACAGCACATAGTGCGTAAGAAATTGAAATACATTGTTTCTAATAATAGCCCTTATAAATTATAATCGATACATAGTGAAAAGTGTACAAAACACAAAGTTAATTTAAATTTATCTGATATATACGCTATGCATGGAAGGTATCATAGACATTGATCTTTCTAATAAAACTGGATGGACAATAATGGCTGAAATTTTCAAACTGTCGTCTTCATACCATTGTAAAAGAGAGAAGGATATCTTCAGGTATTTCTTTCTTATCTACAACCAATAAAGCAAAGTGGCATTTTGACATCGTTCATTAATTTGATTGAATATATGAGATACAACAATGTGTGATTAGTTAAATAAAATAAATGTGATAGTAAAAGATTTGAAAAGTATAACAAAGTTCGAAACTGGTGAGTTTTTTCTTTAAATAAATTGATGTAGGCTAATATATACAATTATTTTTGAAGGAAGCTCGTTTGGAAGGCTTTATCTCGTACAAGAATCTTTCTCTATAGTATTGTTTAGGTAGGATAAAAGACCTTCCAGAAGAGAATCTCTACTTCCGTTCTAAATTGCCATTATTCTACCAAAATACTAATATATTATAGTACGGTATTCTGGTACAAAATAAAGCCTTACAAATTGGGATGCCTATTAAAATCAGTGTTTAGTAGATACCATACTTCCTACAAGCCTATAACCTAAATTATCGTTTGAAAGTAAAACTTCTACACAAAATATGTCATTTAAACAAATGTAATACAGTACTTAGCAAATTGTTTCTTTATAGTTATCGAACTTTCGATATAATAAGATTTCCTAAATCAATATACTGCATTGTTTTACACTGGAACCGGGCCCTGGGAGTAACCACTAAATAACCAAATAACAAACATGAACACCAAAACGTTAGCCATTGTATTACTGACTCCGTCCAATCTTAACAACCTCCAGAACATTATGATACTGTTCACTCTCCCCCTACAAAATCATAAGAAACCTAAATGTTACATGTGGTTGGCCTAGTGCAATAACATTAAATATTCAGTCTTTCTGGAAGTTTTGTTCTCCTATATGAACGACGCAGAATGTGAGATGGTGTCTCCGGAATTTCCACGGCAGTAGGCTGGATTGGAGCTGGTACATACCTTTCTAATGGAGTTGAATTGCCCTCTGCACCAAGGTTTCTTCCCCTTTGAGGTGATGGTGGCCTTTGAATTTTTTGAGGCTCCGGTGGAAGAACCAACAGTCGTTCTGGGAAGACTGGTGCGTCCGTGGGCTGGGGTTCTGTGTTTGGCACTTCACATGTTAGTTTCCTCAATTGCTCTTCATGTAAAAGTCGCTCTGTTCGTATTTCATTACAGTAAACTAAGTAGGCCTATGTCACTTTACCGCATCTTTTAAGAACGACACCAGTTTCCCATCTAAACTCGTTATATCCTGGCATCTTTATTTTGACTGTTTATTGTGGAGAAAACTCCAGTGGTTGATTTTGACGAATAGTTGCGTCACGTAGTTTACTGAAGCTCGGTTTAACACGTGCAATCTTGTTTTTGGTGTGAATCACAATACTAGTTCAGCAGGAGTCTTCTCAATCACTGTATTTGGAGTATTTCTGTAGTGAAACAACAAGTTCACTAACAGTAGGTCAAGTTAAATGTTGGAGGTTTGGTATACCATCTTCTTTAATTTTCCTGCTACAATCGGAACCGCTTTTTCTGCAGTACCATTTGATGGTGAATTATATGACGATGACTTTAATACCTCGATTCCATTATTAAAGCAAAACTCAACAAACTCTTCTTAATTAAAAGGTGAACTATTATCAGACACAATCGCATTTGGCATGAGTAATGTTGCAACGCACTCTCTGAATTTAGCTACAGTTTCTTGCGTAGTAGCTCTTTTAACAATCCATGCTTCAATCAAAAACCAATAGCAATCAACTAGCACCAAGATCATGTGATTTTTATAGCCCACGTAATCTATATGCACCCTTTCAAATGTCTTATTTGTGATAGGTCATAGTGTCAAATATTGGTACGATCCTAGGTTTTCAGTAAACTGAAACGTTTCACAACCTTTTATGATATCTTCAATGTCGGCGTCTATGCTAGGCCACCAGCATATTGATCTAGCTAACAATTTCATTTTCACAATGCCGGGATGATGATCATGCAATTATTTAAAAACATCATATCTTAAACTCTTAGAAATAATTACACGAGATCCCCATACAAGCACACCTTCAACTGTGGAAATTTCTTCTCGTCTCCTAAAATAATTCACAATTTCAGGGCCCACTTTATTTGACATATCTAGTACAGCAACTAAAAAGTTGTCTTTTACTCTTTTCTTTACTTCTTTTCTCATTAATATTGGAGGGAAAATAGCACAGATCTCTCCTTCATCTATAAAAGCTTATTCAAGGGGCAGTATAGATATAATTTCCACATTATTGACATTGTTTCCATATTTCATTTTATGGTTGTAAGCTGATAATATCAACGCCCATCTTTGTAATATAGCGACTGCAAGTGTTGGAATATTTCTTTTTTCACCAAATATTCTCTGGCTTACTTGTGCATCCGTGACTATTTCAAATTGCTGCCCATAGAGAAAATTGTGGAACTTGTGTATGCCAAATATCACTATCCAATCCTTCTCGTTCATATTGAGAATAATTCTTCTGTGCTGATGTTAAAGTAGCATTTGAAAAGGCTATCAGTTTTTCATCGTCATCTAAAACGTGGCACAACACCGCACCAACCCTATATGGGGATGCGTCTGTTACGACTCGTAAAGGTAAGTACGGATTATAATGAACTAACAAGTTATGGTTGATTATTATTTCTTTGCTTTTCTCAAAAGCTTCTTCACATCTCTTTGTCCCTTCAAATTTCATATTTTTGATAGCAAATTGTTCAATGGTTGTAATAGAGTTGATGACATTGGAATACATATTACATAAAATATGAGTAATCTCTAGTAGGATTTGAGTTGTGTGACTTGACTTGTGGGAGCTGGAAATTTTTAAATTGCCTCTATTTTCATTTTTGTAGGTTCTATTCCATCATATCAAAGCGTAAACCCAAGATACTCTTATTTCAATCTTAAAGAACTCGGATCTATACATATTAATTTAAATATGATTATCATTAAGACGTTTCATTACCATTTTTTGTTTAGCCATACACTGTTGTTCTGTTTCACCACTGATAAGAACATCATCGATATAATTCACCACGTCATCAATTCCTTGCAATATTCTGTCCATCACACTTTGAAAAATACTTGAATCACTCGCTATTACATACATTAATCGATGGCACTTGAATAAACCGAATTCAGTATTTATAACCATTACTTCTTCTGATCCTGGGCTCATTTCTAACTTTAGGTATGTTTCTTTTAAGTCTATTACACAAAATACTTTCCCTGTGAGTTTGGAAAATATGTCTTGAATCTTAAGTAATGGGTATTGTCAATCCTTAAATCTGGATACACAGTTTCTTGAGATCGGCACACAATCGAACGGATCCTCCTTTCTTTGCTACAAAAACTAAAGGGGTTACCCATTGTGAATTAATGATTTGTGTGATGATTCATTTTTCTTGCCATTTTTGGAGTTCTTTTACTTTTTACTTTAATTTATAAGAGACATCATATACTTTTTTAAATACAAGTATTGCATCTTATTTTAGAATTAAATTTTCTTGAAATCCACAAATTGTCACCCTTTTGGTTAAAATAATGTGGATGTTTACTTGAAAATTGTTCTTCAAAGCTTGCCTATTCAATTGATTTCAGTTCAAGCACTTTCCTCCAATTTGGTTCAAGCTTATTAAGCCACTGTCTTCTCAATAAAGGTACTAAGGTATTTGCATACTACCATTGGTAATTAATAATTGTCAATGTTATATTTCACACAAACCTGAATTATTCCATTTATTTACAGCGCATCCGCGCTAACAGTCTTGAAAACAAAGTTAGATAATTGCAATGGAACATGCTGGAAATATTTCTTGTAGATTCCTTTAATGATAATAAATACTACAACACCAGTGTCAACTTCAATGTTAACGGTACATCTTCTACTAACAATTGAACCATATGACTGCCTTTTGACTGTATAACGGCTATGTTGTTGATATTCGGATCCCCTACCATATCTTCTAAATCACTAGGTTCAATCTCACTTTCTGAAGGAACTTAGTTTATGCTTGATCAACATGCCTTACGCCAAAATATTTTTTTATCTTTGTTCCTAGATAAAGAACTTACTACTATGTCCTTTCTTATTGCATACGTAGCATCACCACTTCTTAGTTGGACATTTATTATAGGGATGATCTGTCCCACAATTTTTGCACAAAGAACTGACATTTTCACAACGTTTATCTTTATGATGAAACTCTTTTTGTTTTACCGCATTCACAGGCATCACCGGACGCATCATTTTTCTTTGATTATCAGCTAATTCCATGCCGCTGAACTATCCTTAACTAAATTAAGGAAAAGCAGGAGGTCCAAAAAACAATAAAATCTAATAGGGTAAAAAAAAGGGGGGGGGGACAATAGGAGCGAGTGCTTGGAGTTCTGTGCTTTGAATATTTTAGACCAAACATTGGAAAACCAGACCTCGAAACTCCCACCAGTTTTGGAATTAGTAAAAAAGGATATTTACTGCAGAATTAAGTTTACCATAAAAGAACTAACATATAACTTAAACTTAACCTCATATATCTAGGGTATGGTGAAACAATATTATGAATTAGAGCAGAATTTGTGTCAAGTTGGTATTTATTTGACAAACATTCAATATTGTGAGAAAATATATAAAAAATAATATATAAATGATATTCTCAAAATATCTGTGAGATTATCAAAATGTTCGAGTACTATTAACAAAATTACAACGTTTATATAATAGAAAACATCAATCTTTTAACTTGAGCGTCATTATTACAGACAAACCATTTAGCATGAAATGGCTTCAGCTCGTTAAAAGGTTATCTCAAAATTAGTCATGAGTTCATTAAGTTAGTAGAGAAAACTTATCAGCTAAGTTATCCTTTAATAGTTAATTACCAGAGTGTATTTTCCATTAACACCCAGAATATAAACCAATGACACTCTTAAACAAACCATATAATATTTACCCTAAATTCTATCCCCTTATTTACATTATTTCATACAATTTCACAATATTTGATAAAATAATAAATAGTTATACATTAATATTGGGACGTCATTGATAAACAGATCACTTATTTACGTTCAATAAGTGTTCCCGCGACCATGTTTTAAGTTTTACCCAACAAAGAGAAACCAAATATCAGCATAGCAACAACGTTCAACATCGATAATAATTATACTCAAAGACAAAATATTGATAACACCCAAAGGTTCATAATCGATCATTACTTAGAAACAAAATACAGATCGATTAGCGATATAAACGCATTGACCCTGCAACTAATTAACATAGAAAAAGTAAGAACGAAATATACAACTATTATATTTATGTTTCATATTTTAAAGTTATTCAGAAAATGCCAAAAAGGAATATAGAAAATTTAATTCAGATAAAAAATAAAAGTTAAAGAAGCCGAAAAAGAATTTAGATCTTACATTATTTTATTATAATCGAAGCCGAAGCTTCTCCTTTTCCAAATATGATTAGGTCCAAGAGTGACGACTGGTTGCCCAGCTGCCACTAAATATACCACACAACCCAGAAAAAGGAGATACAGGAAAAAAAGGGTGGGGGTCCTAATCAGGAACAAAACATGCACATAACACATAGCTTCTACAAAATTCTTTACATGTTCTCGATCCTCCTAGAATAGGGCGAGTTGGCTATCTTAACAGCACCAGTGCTTTGCTACTCAAGGTCTTTGGCACAATCACATTACAATATTTGAGGTCAGTAATCAGTATTATTTTCGTCGTGGTTCCGAGAAGGTGTGTTTAATATTCACTCGCGTTAGTGTTCCGTGTGGTTTCGGCCATCATACAAATGGAGTAAGCTTAGAATTTTTTATATTTACTTATGCAGTTCAACACTACGCCGCTTTCCATTACAACTGCGAGTCCAATGCTTCCTCAGACAAAAGTAGCCCTGCATAGGTATATATTTCACACCACACACGAACCAATCACGTAACGCATTATTCAGGAATTGTCCGTAATCACATGTGTTTGATAGCGTTTTTAATTCTACCACATAAGCACTCATAGATCATTTTCCTTCGGATCCCGTTTATTAAATATAAATCATTCCACAATAATGTTATACTTTGGTTCATAATGTGTTTGCAAAGCCACTACTAAATGAACGTAATTTTTGGTATTAGGAATTTCTGGAGCCAGTATGTATTTCAAAATGCCGTATGCATGAGGTTCGATCATGGTTATAAACATGGGCAATTTCATATGGTCTTCAACAGCATTCACAATGAAAAACTGCTGAAGGCACGTCATATATGCTGCAAACTGTTTTATTTCGAGGTTATATTAATTCATTTGATCGATTAAAGCCATTCTTGATGGTTTAATCTAATTTTGGCCCCATTACAATAATTGTCACGATATCGTAGCATGGATAACACGGCACACAGCTGAACTTGTGACTGAGCAGGCAGCTGGTCTTTGTCACTTACTTTTTCCACGGACCCTTATACAACTGACGCAAACGCTACCTCTTACTGAAACGTAGCACACAGCAATTACGATTTCACAAGAAAAGAATAAACAGATCATTTCCTTTTTTACTCGTGAATTACTGTTATTTACTTTGATTATCTATATTAAGAAACATCCTCATCGCCAATGTATGCACTGTTTTACACCGGAACTGGGTTCACTAACCACTAAATAATCAAATAACAAACGTGAATACCAAAAGGTTAGTCATTGTTTTTCTGACTCCGTCCAATACTGCCAACCTCAAAAACATTATGATAATGTGCATATACAAGATATTAGCCAACTATTTTTTTAAAGAAAATGGTAATATAATCATACTTTATACATGCCTTTAACCTAAATGATCGTGTGAACGTATGACAACTACACAAAGTTTGTCATTCAAACAACTGTAATCACGTTTTAAGATACCTTATTCATTATATTTATTGAACTTTCAATATAATATGCCTGGTTTCTGAAACTAATATACAAGCTAATAGCCTACTTTAAATATAAGTGTAGACTTTGCAGACTGTAAACAACATGGATGATAACTACATATTTAAATATATCAAAGATTTTATTTGTATTTGTACAGTATTACCTGTTAAACTGAATTGTATATCTTTGAATATAGATGTGTATTCTGCCAAGTAAGGTATCGTACATCATTATTTTCAAACTGTAGCGTCTTATCATAGCTACAACACTTAATTTCCTAAAAGTCACTAAATTACTTCAAATACTATTCTACCAGATAATTAAATAATGACATGTGATCAAGACTGAATGTGTGAGTGAACTGACCTTGTCAACAATGAGTGTTCACTAAGGCTGCCGGGAAAGAAGAGTAAGGGCATTTCCAGCCACGTAGCCTAGATTCCTGTTTTAGGGCTTTCTACGGCCTTCTCGTCATATATTCCCCGTTCACCAAACCCCCCCCTTTTTTTCTTTGTTTCTGTCTTGTATGTATGCTTTGAAAATTATACTTAAATAATTTACGTGGAAAGAGTTAGCGTATAACCCGAACGGGTAGTAAGACGCGGTGCTAAATATTATTATTATTATTATTATTGGAAAGAGTTGACTCTCGTTTAGATTATGTTAAATCTTGTACTTAATCAGTTTGTCCTTTCAGGAGAGAAATATTACTATTCATTCAAAGTCCTTCCGACTATTGGAAATTTAACTTTACTAATTGACATGCAAAGAGTCTAATTGTCTCCAGTTTATATTATTTTAAATCTTGTACTAATTCAGTTAGTCCTTTCAAAAGAGAAATGTTACTGTAACAAGTTAAAGGTTAACGTCATACAAATGGGTCAACACTCACCGACACCCTTGATGAACAACAACACGAACACCTAAGCACAAGCTCTGACCTCCACTCTCCTACAGAAACATCTGACTGCGCGCAGCCGACAAGCCAACTGTCTGCTCAAGACTCGATCCGCGGCCAGCCAGAAACGATGACGGTTCCACGAGGCCTGGTGAAGCTTCACTTCCGCTAGTAGGATGACCTGGAATGTTCTAGGTGGTGCCAGACGCATTTATTTGCTGTTATGTTTGTTCCATCGTCTTACCCCCTCCTTCCCTTGCCCCGTCTCTCTGTGGATACAATAATGTATATATAGTGTTCGCGCTTTTGAATAGTCGCTTATTATACCACCGACTGAGCTTGGTGGGGACGGCGACTAAGGGCCGTAATTTATTTTATACTCTAAATTGCATTTTCGGCGTAATGGGGGACATCTTGTCTAAATTATTGTTCAGGATTTGTATTTAGTGGAAGTTAGGATTCTTTCTCTCTTTGTATGAGGCTAAAGCTCATCATAATAGTACTGTTTGGGTTTGTTATGCGTACTTTACGTGTATTTGATTTAATGTATAGATTTCGGTCACGCTTTGGCGTACTCGGCGTGTCGGGCATACAGCCCGTCCTTTTCTTGTTTGCATTTTGAATAAAATATGTAATTTTATTTTCTTTATAATAATAATAATAATAATAATAATTTTACATAATTCTGATATCATTTTATACTTTTAAGCTTCAAAATTTAAATGTTGGTGACACAAGTTAATTTTGCATTGGACAAAATTTTAAAACTATAGCAAAGAATATTCAAACAGACCTGAAATTGATATACAGTTGGTTAAGCGCCAATAAACTGTCACTAAATCTTGAAAAGTCTAACTACCGTATTTCTACTAGACTGGCAAACAAATATAGAAAGACTAATAGATAATTACCAGATAAGCTTTGGGAATAACGTTCCGAAACAAGAAAGGAAAGCAAAATATCTAGGTCTGACCATTGACAGTTCACTATCCTTGAGCTCACATATTAACCATGTCACACAAAAAATTAGGGGCCTAGTTGGGGTGCTAACAAAAACCTCTCTTACAAATTCATTCCAAAAGTGATAAAGCCCATCTACTTTGCTCTGGTTAACTTGCATTTGTCATACTTAACTATAATCTGGGATAATACTTTTAAAAGTCATTTAGTACCACTAATAAGATTACAAAACACAGTACTAAAAATGTGTTTCGGCTGTCCAGTGGTGAGTATGGTGACATTAAGCTTAAAAGGTTGTGTATTTTGAAATTAACTGAAGCTATTTTTTTATACTGTTGTAATGGCATATAAACTTGGAAACAGCCTAACTATTAGTAACCTAAAAAGGGGAATTACACTACATATAGTCGGAATAATAATTTTCAGAACAGAGTAAACACCACTCCTTTTGGACTTTACTCAATAAAGATTAAATTACTAAAAAATTTCAATGTAATACCACAAGAAATAAAGCTGAAAAAACCTTAATCTTCTTAAAAAAAGAAGTTAAAAGATACATTCGTAAGGAGAGTTGATGGTCTTTAACGACATGACGATTCTCTTTCATAGGGAAAGAAAAGATCTAGAATCCCAGTGCAGGTTATGTGTGGGTGAAACGTTATTTTTTCGTTGTATACCCTTATATTTAATTGCAGTTTTACTATCATTGGGCTGAATGCATATAAAATAATGTGGCTGGGTGAGGACAAATAATTTATACCCTGTAATAGACCTCACTTTCCTAAATTTATGTAACTAGTTAGAAAATGAACCACACACATTAGGATGTGTATATGCATACGAGCCGATCTTGGTTCTTTTTATAAACATCTTCTGAATAAATAGCTAACTAATAAAATTTCGCCACGTCAGTGTCTTATTCATATTCTATAGCGCTAATAACGGCTAAACACAAAACAATGAATTTCTAAAGACACTCTATAACACATAACAAATAAAATCATGGCGGACGTAAACGAAACAAACATTCAATCACCAGAAGAAAATAATATAATCAAAAGAAGTAGTAAACAATGGGTTCGTCTTAATGTTGGTGGTACGTATTTTTTAACTACAAAAACTACACTTTCAAGAGATCCAAATTCATTTCTCTACAGACTATGTCAAGAGGATTCAGATTTGATATCAGACAGGGTAAGTTTTACTAAAATTTGGATATGCTCGGTTAAATTTTCGAATTTCTCATCAATTATTGATTGAAGTTTACTTGCGCTTATAAAATTTGTTTCCTTATTTTTTAACAATTTTAGGACGAGACGGGGGCATACTTAATTGATAGAGATCCAACATACTTCAGTCCCGTCCTCAACTATTTACGGCACGGAAAACTAGTAATAAACAAAGATTTAGCTGAAGAAGGTAAGTTGATTAATCCAATGCTTTTAATTTTCTTGAGTTTGCAATAATAACTCATTTGCTTAAATTGTATTTAAACAGAAAATAGGCTATAATAAACTCTGAGAGAGAGGGAGTCTTGACATTCTTCCTTGACTAATCTTGCTATAGGTGGTAGTTAAAGTATAGCTATTCTTTCTTTATAGGTGCAGTATTGGAGATTATATGCTTTATCAAGGCGTATGTGTGTGAAATTTCAAAGAATTGATTTTCCTTAACATAATTGTTAAGTTAGGTTTGTTAAGCTATTAAAATCCCAATGAAGCACATTACATTCAACTAAACAAAATTTATTAAGTTAAATGAGTGTGATAAATGTTTCTTCTTATTAGTCACACACATGTAGCCTGTTGTTAGAGAGGTAAAAGTATAGCTTCTTAAAACCAGAATTTTTGAGGAAAGTTTAAATGAATAGCATCTTAAAATTCAGTCATAAGTTATGTGGGATTAAAGAGGATGGTACATTACTCATAATTAAATACATAGCCTACAGATTTTCTAATCATGATCATTTTTTATGATAATTTTTACAAATGAAATAATACCAAAAGATTGATTACGATTCCTATTAAAAATATATTTTAATAAAAAAGAAACGGGATAGTGACTGGCCATATTTGAGCCCAAACTAGATTTAGGCTACTGATATGGTTTTTATAAAGGCTCACATTTAAAAATCTATTTTTCAAAGCAAATATAGGCCCTGTGCTATTTCTTTTAGCTTGTTAACAAAATTTTGAAAATCTTTTAATTAAATAAGATGAAGTAAACTATCACACATAGGCCTATAGATCACAAAGTGGGAACCTGATAAAGAAATATATTAGACTTCAATTTAAGTGGCATTCATTAATGTTTACTATTACACAGTTTTTACTCTGCCAACTTAACCAAACCTTCCACGTTTAAGTGAATTAAAATTTTCAATAGTATTGATCAGACAAACAATTTAATTATGTATAGGCTATCCCCGCTTGCTTTGGTGGCCAAATGGTCTAAGGAGCAATTTTTGCATTAAACTGGACTACCATTGATGGAGAGATGATGGTTCGAATCCTGATCAGTTGTACAGAAAGTGTTGTTTTTAATGTTTTCCTGCTCTGCCACCACACAAATGTGAATACACTTCCTCTAAACTTAAACCTTCATCCCTAACATAATAGCTTAAGTAGTAGGCCTACTTATATGTATAACCCCAACAGATAGTAAGTAAGACACTGCTATATTCCTTACAATAGGTTTTTCCCTGTTGATTCATCCAAATTTACATAAGAGAACCTTAAATTATTTAGACTTGACTGTATTTTATCCAGAAAATTGTCAATATATAAGTTACCTTAGATTTTTGTTAATTTCAGGTAAGTGTTAACTTGTAATTAATTTCTTGATCACTTAAAAATTTTATTGAGAGATTCTTAAAACATTTTTATTTTATTTACGTACTTGAAAATTCTCAATTAATATAATGCTGATGCACTGAGCTTGAAATAACGACACCTGTCGAGTTTCTCTCTGTGTCATTTCTCTCATTTTTGTTGTTGCCATAATTGCCAGGTGTGCTGGAAGAAGCAGAGTTTTACAATATAACCGAGTTAATTCGTTTGGTGAAGGAGCGCATCTGCCATCGGGATATGCGACCGCTGCGGGACTCAAAGAAACATGTTTACAGAGTGCTACAGTGTCATGAGGATGAACTCACACAAATGGTCTCCACAATGTCTGACGGATGGAAGTTCGAGCAGGTTATATATAATATTTTAACTAGTACATTCTTTATTCATTACATTTTTTTAAAAAGAGAACCCTGTATGTTGAAGTTAAGTCACTAATTTCAAATTATATAACTTACAATAGCTATAAAAATAAAGCTGTTATGCAGTCTTACATAAAGACATGACCAGAGTTCAAAACCTTCTCACTACAGTTTTCGAATATCTTATTTATCAAATTGTTTTTAAAGCCAACACTTTATTATTTAATATTCTCTAGTGAATTATAGTCGACCTTGGTAATCTTAGGGGTAAAATGTTCACTTCAGCACCCGATGTTCGTGGATTCAAACCCATCTGAGGTTGGCGAATTTTTACTAAGCAATAAAAATCCATAGCACAACTTCCTTTGGAAAATTAGTAAAGCCGTCAGTCCGATGTCAAATGTGGCATGTAAAAGAACCTTAGAAGGTATGTGAAAATACCTTTTCCAACAAAATTGATAGGCCCTTTTGCGATCACTCATAGAAATTCAGCGTGGAAGGCGGCAGGTGAACCACCACACTTTCTGAACTCCCCTAGTACATGGCGTTTCTATCAGATGGTGCAGGCAGCACTAACTAGCCAAAGGGCTGACTGCATGCCTGCCCACCTCTGGATGGATAGAAATCACATCAAACCAACCTCCGGGATGTTGACTTAAGAAGAATAAGTGAATAATAGATGGTTAAGCAGTTACCTTCTATGTTTTATTATAACAAATTGAATAATTGCTAAACTCATTTTTATCTTTATAGTAAAAACATTTATGAACCAAATTATTATGGATTTACTAACTTACTTGCTTACTTATTGTAACCACCCTTTGGTCCCCTCATGATAACCCCCTTATCCTATCTATTATCTTGTCAGGATAGCCAGGACAAGAGTTGTAGAGGAAGATTACTTGATTGATGATTGTAAGACTGATTAGTTGCTAGTATGGGTTTTATTAGTAATGAGTTGAGTGTACAAATAGGTGTCTCGTCGACATAGAATTAGGTTTCCGGGTCATGATCGGATGTCTGAGAAGGCGACAGTTTGTATGGTCGAGAGTACCCTATTTCCTTGTCTTTGAGCTGTGGGTGGTATCCCATCAGACACTTCTAGCCTCTGATAGTGCTACTCATGGCACACGCATGGCAAATGCCTGAAACCAATTTTTACAACACAACATGCTATGACAACTGTCAATGACCTACTTTCATCACCAACTGTCTATACTACAGTCATAAACACTGTATTAACAACTCTTTATAACCACTGTCTCAGACTGTCTACACACACACTATCACACTGTCATATAACTGTGCTTTTATATATTATAACCATGGCGCTCAAGGCACGCTGTCGCTGAATGCTTCTTTGTCATACGCTGGAGCTATGTGTTGATACAGCCGGATACGGCTCAGGCTACCGCCACTGACACTTGTATCAGACTTCCTGTCAAAAAGACATTTACAGTAGATACAAATAAAGCTGAATTCAATGTAACTCTCTTGAGAGCATTACATTACTTACTTACCATATGGTGTTAGGAACTCGAAAGTTAAAGTTCTATAATTCTTGTAGGAAAAGGAAGGTGAAACGGTTTTCTGTATAAACAGTACTCACAAAGTAGATACTCATATCCATTAAATGGGACGTAAGAAACCGCCTTCTTGCTAAGCATTTCAAGTAAATACTTGACATTTACATGATCAGGCCTTTCTCCAGAAACACTATTTGCTTGAGGAAATGAAACACTTTTAAATACCAGCATAAAGTACAAACTATTCCACTCACCAGTTGCACAAGCTACCAATTTTTTATTTAACTTACATAAATTTTAGAATGTTAATTTTCTTTAATCATCTTCATGCCTGCTTTTGTTACAGCTCCTTCTTAAAATGAGCTTATTTTCAAATCTGGAACATTTATATAGTGTGTTTGAGTGTAATTTTGTTCTCCTTTGGATTGGTGCTTCTACTCTCATCCTATGATTCCATGAGGCAGCTTGTAACGCGTGAATGCCTAGTCTGTCGGGGTCGCACTTGATATTTGTACAGGTTTTATTATTGGTATTACCCGCCTCGGTGGCGTAGTTGGCTAACGCGCTTGTCGTGTTGAGCTCTACTGCTGAGGACAGGGAGATCGAGGTTCGAATCTCGGTCAGGTGAACTGGGGGTGGTTTTTCCTAAATGGTTTTCCACTCTCCTTCCACGCAAATGCGGGTTCACTTCCTCTAATTTAACCTTCCCAATTCCTAATCCATTAGAGTAATTAGTACTTAAAGCGTATAACCCGAACAGGTAGTAAGACGCGGTGCTAAATATTATTACTACTATTAGTATTGAAAGAACCTTACTGCGAGTGGTTGTGTGATGTATGGGACCCTGAGCCTAGTAGTTATGTTTGAATGTATGACTGGAGCTACTGAACCGTATTCAATAGGATTCCATTGTGCAGTGCACTGCTGTCAAACCTGATGGGATAATAGATCATTCAAGTGCAGCGGTCAGTGGTCTTTGCTATCCATTCACTACGTGTTCATCAAGCAGAGGTGCGGACAACAATCACTATTGTTGGCGCACATAGAACTTTATTCATGTTAGAATTATACCATTCGTCTCCTATTAATATTTTGTGTCTTACATCACCTTTGCCTAGAACTGAAAGGGATTCATTGCTACCAATCATTAGCCTACTGTAGTTTCGTGGCTCACCTCCTGTTAGTTTTAAAATACTCTGTGCTCTGAGTCATGTGTGCCCTAGCGCCACTGTCCATGATCCAAAAAACTACCATTAGCCGTTAAACTGTAGGGTTTATTGTTTAAAGCTAAAGAAATACTTTCATCATGGTCCTGTAATTTTTATCCTTCATGATGAGTCTTGGATCTGCCATCATTGGATTTGTGGCTCCATTTTTGATGGTTTTAGAACTCCATTTTTGATTTCCAGTCCTCTTGATTCCTACACTTCTGAGTTAATTTGTTTTGATTGAATGAGTTGTTCGCACATCATAGGTTGGTCATCCAATAAACAAACCCTGATATTCAGTATTGTTTGCCTATTTACTTCCACTGAGAGCCACACTTGACAAGAATTATGATATTTAAAAAAAACTTATACTTATTTTGGTCATAATTGCTGTGTCATTTACATTTTCATCGCCATCCCTTAGTTAATGCACGAGATTTTAAACTGCTCCAATGTGCTGTACCGAGTTTCATTTACACTCATTTTATTTTGATGAAATCTTTCATGAGTCAACATTTTGTTTGTTTCAGATTTTTGTTCATAGGTTGAATAGGGTATGTTTGGTATTTCATTGGAAGACTAGCCATTTTTGATAAGGGTTATTTTAGAAAAATCCATGGCATACATCAAGATGAACATGGCCATTGCATTTATGCAGCTTTTGCTGGACAATTAGCCTCAGATTTCACCTCATGTCTTTTCACAAAATCTCCAAAAATCCTTTATCTCACTGCCCACATCATTTGGGATTTCTGTTGATGACAGGGTGACCTGGCGGTCTAGGGGTAAGGTGTCAGACTTCTATGCTGGCAGCCGGGGTTCAATCCTCAGTCCCGGCAAAGATTTTTCTGATTACCAAACCCTTCCTTCACCTATGACAAGACATCTTGTGAATGTGAGGAATGCCAGGCCTCCACCGTGGTTCGGATTCCAATGTTAAACTGTGGGTCCTCCATTTCATCTCACAATCACCCTACCATTACTCATTAGCGTAAGTGTGTATAACCCGAACGGGTAGTAAGACACGGTGCTAATAATAATAATCTGTTGATGATAATAATTCGAACCATCAAATTGGCTTAAGTTTGTGATATAAAGTATTTCAGCCATTTTGATAAAATATCACTACATAAAACTAATTTCAGTTTTTTTTTGTCCTGTGATTGCTTTCCTTCATATGTGATGCACACATTTATCACGTACATTTTATTTGTACATCTTCACGTCCATAAAGGTTATTGTTCAGTCAACTCGACGGATGTGTGTGCGCTTCAAAACCAATTTGTTTTTTATAGAACAAATCCTATACACCCTGTTCCGGGTCCAAAGCCCTTTCAAATAAAAACATTGTTATGCATATCATTATGTGTTTATTGATAGTTACAACTGTGAAACTGATGAAACAAAATACATGTTTGCTTTGAATCAAAAACCACACACATTTAATTTGCCCTCACTATGTAATATGTCAACTATAGTGAAATCTTTTAGTGGTGAACACCTTTCAGGGTTATAAAAGAGTTTGTTATGAAGAAGTGTTTGTTATTTAGAAACCTGCCTCGGTGGCGTAGTTGGCTAACACGCTTGTCGTGTTGAGCTCGACTGCTGAGGACGGGGAGATCGAGGTTTGAATCTCGGTCGGGTGAACTGGGGGTGGTTTTTCCTAAATGGTTTTCCACTCTCCTTCCATGCAAATAGGGGTTCACTTCCTCTGATTAAACCTTCCCAATTCCTAATCCATTAGCGTAATTAGTACTTAAAGCGTATAACCCGAACGAGTAGTAAATATTATTATTATTATTTAGAAAATATATATTTTAAATCATAGTGCTTGGACACAGTTTAATCTATGAACCTACATACCTTCTGTGGATAATAATCACAACAATCTAATTACTGCAATTTGGTGCTTATTATTCAAGATAATTTGTGATAAGTTGATAAATATTTTATGTATCTTACTGTACAGATTACATTGTACACAGAGCAATACACAAATAAAATGAAATGTTAATAGCAGGCCTACACGTGTGTATGATCACAAACTAATGTGATGGAACAACCCTGGCTGACGGTTTGGAAGGGAAGGGAGGAACGGCCTTGAAGTACCATAGTCATTACTACATAGGCTATTTTAGAAACTTTCCCCAGAGGAAGAAGGGAGGACTGCTCACCCTTTTCGTGAGATACTTTCATTCCTGACGTTTCTACATTAAAATACTGTACGTGGACTGGTGTGTCCAAATTTTGTCCACTGTTTAGAGATTTGTATAGATATGCACCTCTAGCAGTGCTCACGCCCGTTATTGGGAAGACCTAAAGTTATTTTGTTGGAAAATTTAAACTGTCCGCTAGAGAGAAGAATCCACTAATCAAAAATGTTTGTCAAGGGCAATTTCATTTTGTATATATATTTTATGAATACAAAGCACATAAATTCAAATGACAAAACATTAAACTCCAATATTGATATTTGTTTATTTCTAGCTCATCAACATTGGTTCTCAGTACAATTATGGAAATGAAGATCACGCAGAGTTCCTCTGCGTTGTTTCTCGAGAATACGGTACATCCTTGAACTCGAAAGAAACTGAACCAACAGACAGAGCAAAGGTTGGCGACTCTAAAACTATTTTAAGATGATTTTATTGCATGTTCTCCACGTCTTTCCACCACTCCAGACTATATTCATTTAACTACATTAGTGGGGTAAGGTTGAGCTAAATAAAGTTTGGAGGAAATGTAGTCACATTTGTCTGGAGGAAGAGGGGGAAACAATGTAAGAGAAAACACTTTCAATAAACTCGTACAGGATTCTAACACCCGACCCCTCCATCACAACGACTAGAGTAAATGAAATCAGTGCCGCCACACTGGCTCAAGTCAGATTCTGGTTTTAACTGACTTGTGTACTGTCTTAAGATTTCAAATTATATTGCAAATACCTGCATGTATAAATAAGCACACAGACTAAACATCAAACTCATTTATGGTGGTTTACTTCTGACAGAGAGGTCAGAGTTTAAATCATAAAAACATTTACTGGGGGTGCTTTTCCTTAAATGGCTTCCCACTATCTCGCTACACAAATGCAGATACAGTTCCTCTAAATTATATTTACCTCATCCCTACCCCATTAGTGTAGCTAAATGTGGATAATCTGCAAGAGTAGTAAGAGCCGTTGCTTGAAAAAAATATTCAACAACAACAAATCTGTTATTTGTTTTACCAGTTTTTTTTTTGTTCAAACAAGTTTCAATCTAAACCATTTGTGGCTTCTTATTAGGGCTCTGCGAGTACTCGTATTTCGAGCTTGTTGCTTAAGCTTGAGCTCTAGATCGAGATCGAAAGTTTTGTAGGCTCGTCATTTTCAAACTTTTGATGTACTTAATAATCAATTTTTAAATATCAAAAGTAAGCTTAATCTATTTAATTGAGATAATATCAGCATTTCCACTCATAAATCATTTATTTACTTAACATATTGTTAAAAATTAATTTCAATTTTAACATTAATAACATTCTCTACAATAATGTAAAGTGATAGTTAAAGAAGCCAACCTGAAAGGATAGTTATGTTAGGCCTAGATACAAGCAAACACACTTATCTATTTTCTCTCTACACTTTTACACTTCCCACTTCTTCAAACTTCCACAGCTGCACATTGTTTTGAATTTTAAGAAATATTTATTATTGTACAGTGTTTCTAGTTCTGTTTTATTGTTAGTGTAATTTTAATGTCATTAGAGACATGAGTGTTGAAACTATTTTATTTATTTTTTCATTACATTTTTATTTGAGTTTTCTTATTTTTAAATTGTGTTTTTTAAGTGTTATTTATAATTTAAAAACCGATATTTCTATTATTTAACTTTATTTTTTTTTCAAATTTATTTACTATTTATAAAAATGAGTGTCATCCACCTTTTAAGAACATGTGTTTTAATATACTTTCTAACATTTTATAAATATGAATATACAATACTCGAACTCGACTCAAATTTGGGAGCTTTTAGAAATACTCGACTCGAATGAAAAAACCCAAGCTCACAGACCCCTTCTTCTTATCAACTAATATATGCCCATTTTCAACTCATGACCTAGATAAATAATAATTTATAGTTTTGATTGAAGAACATTTATCTTATGAAAAATTAAAATTTACTGGCAAATTAAAAGCTGAATAATAAAATATGGTATTATTTTGTATGGTATTACATTTGTAATGGGAACTCCCCTTTAGAAGGGGATTTCGCGGGAAATGGTTCATTACTAATTAGGTTAATTTTAATAAATTAAAGACCATTGCAACTATTGATTTGTTTGTAGTAATTTAATTTGGAATTTTTTTTGTTTTACATTTTGAACTTTCTGTAAAATTTTGCTTACCGAAAATAGCCTGACTTGAGAAAATTATATGATGAGCATTCATTAAAGCCTTTATGTAAAATTTTGCTTACCGAAAATAGTATGACTTGAGAAAATTATATGATGATCATTCATTAAAGCCTTTCTAACATTTATCTCTTATAATTTATTTTCCAGGTCCTGCAACAGAAAGGCTCTCGAATGTGAAAACAAAGGAAAGTTAGGTGTGCAAAAGTTTGTTAGAAAGTTAACATTTTGGATCTGGCTCTGCAGAAGCTTACACCATGAATAGAAGAGTTAAACATAATTTAAGAGTTGTAATGAAAAGTAATCTTAACTGGTGTGGTGGACGGTTTTAACCCTTAGCAGGGCTTAACAAGAGCTCAGAGCTTGCTTGCGGCTGTTTTAGGACGCGGTCACGTCACGATCAATCTACAGACTGGCAAGACTTTCATAGTTTTTGAGTGAAGTTAAGATCTTCACTTTGTTCGACTGAAGTTAACGTTAATCTCGTGTCTCGTCTTTTCCTTGCTCCAATAGACACAATATGTTTTGTGTTGGGTTTTTTTCAATATTGCATCATTTTTGTCGTGTTCTACGGACACAATTTGTAATTTTATGTACTTTTATGTGATCATTTAAAGCGAAAGAAGAATGAAGTTGCCTAAGTTTCTTCTATTGCCATGCTCATTTTTTATTATGAATTATTGTATTAGATTTTTTAATTATATTGTCTGCAACTTAAAATTATAAAAATAATTTCCATTCACAGTCATTTTGTCTCTTTCTGACAGTTGAAAGTTCCTAAAAAACAGCTCTAGATTTATTCATCTTACAGATATGCCAGCTCATTCTTGATGTAAAATTACTTTAATTGTAAAATTGACAAAACATTGGCAACATGGATGAATAGAGAACATTTTTTGAGCAACTTTTGAAATATCAGAAAATGCCCAAGTTAGTGTGAACCAACAATAATTATTATTTTGTTAATTCGGCATGATCACCAAGTATGTTTTGTACAAATTGTTTTGTGTAAAGAATACTCATGTTAAAAAATAAGTTATTCAAGAGTTTCTTATTCCAATTTTTGTTGCAAGACCTTTCAAATATTTCTGAAGTGTCAGTATGTAACATTCATACTGTAGATATAACTCATGTGTTATTCTAGATAAACAAAAAATGTTAAAGTGCATACAGTAGAACAATAATTTAAAAAAAGACATGTGTGTGTGTTTGTGTGTGAGTGTGAGTGAGTATTGTTTTGTAAATAGCTTGATTGTTTTCATGAAAACAGGTTTGATCATGATCATAAAATGTGAGTACAGTAGAGTCTCAATAATCCGACCTAAACGGGACCGATAGGTGGTCAGATTACCAAAATGTCGGATAGTACGGAAATAGGAGGGGGGAGGGTAGAGAAACTAATCTAAATTACTGTAAATAGAAGTGCAGAATAGGTATGAATAAGGGTTTGTTAGTAATTATTTTCTTTAAGGCTTGAAGTTTTTCTTCATTCGAAAGAAACAATTTTTTTTTCTATTTTCACTTGCCATATTTCTTACACAGTAAAATTACATTAATGTAAAAATGCAAAACTCAATCACAGTATGAACGAGTACAGTTCAAACACTCACTAAGACGAGTGAACAGAGCTACAATCATGGAGGTATGTGACTCGCTCACTAGCGAAGAAATGATGGTAGTGGGAAAATAATATACATGCGGATATTGCACGACAGCGCGTCGTGAGGCTATGTCTGATTATCCATACTCTACTGTACTAAAGTTCTAGCCAAGTTTTAGATTTTGAAAATTGACTTGAAAGGATTACAAGTTTATCTTAAAAAATGTTTTTAATTCCATTAATCTAGTTGAATTTTAACCCAATCCCTGGCACGTGTGTAGCAGAGCTATATTTGTAAGTTCGCCAGCAATTTTTATACTAGTACAGTAGACTCGATTTTCTGGGGTAGTTGAGGGGAGAGGAAGCTCGGATAGTAAAAATCACAGATAATACAAAAAAATCCTTTTTTCTTATGTATACATTATATACCTAATGAATTAATTAAAAGTCATTTATTTGTTTTTTCTCTGAGGGTTGTACTAATTGGTACTTTTCAGTGCATGTATTCAATGTGTTAGTAAAGTGTCATCCTGTTTCTCCAAATTTGCCAGGTCAGCACACATTACTCAGCCTTCAGTGCCTTGGCTATTGACTAGCTTTATCACCCCGAGATAAGCTCTGCCTCTCCTTTCTATACCTTCCCATCTGTTTCACTAGTCTCAGTAGCAGCTGTACGACCTTGAGTGTGTGGTACTATTTCCTGGTCTCTGTCTCACTGGGTGGCAATAACATTAAAATGCATTCAGAAGGTGGTGTATTGTTTGTGACATATTTAAATATAGCCAAGGTTAAGCTGCAAGCTGGTTGATTCGTCCCCGGTAAATCGAGTCTCTACTGTATACTCTTAACCAACACATATTTTTGCTAATTTTTTTTCTAATTTATAACTCTATTCATGGTCATAGTATACCACTGATTGGTAGCTCTGTCTATCAGCTTTATATCAAGTATTCAGACCGGCTAAAATTACAGCAGTTCATTGATAGATATTACAGATAGATGGCATTACAATAACTTATTGCAATGAGACGTCGATTCACGCCTGTGCAAGATAATATTTGGGCAACCAGACGTTCAATACCTGCGCCAGGGACAGCGTTAAGATATTATTTCATTACAGTCAGTACCACATTTTTTTTTATATATATATATAACTTCCACACAGCTATATTAAAATATTTGTTAAAAATCCAGAACTGTAAGATTGATTTTTTTTTACAAAAATGTATCAGTCTCAAAAATACATGTTTGTGTTTATAATTATTACTTCTTTATTTTTTTATAATATTTATAATAAGTTGCGGGAAGAATTAATGGAAAAACAAAAGGGAATATAATTTAACATTGAATCACTTGTAGTGTTACTATTCTATATCACTTGAACTCGACTAAAAATCCTATGTTTCATTCAAACTAAACTTTTAGAGAAAAATGCATACTCACTTACTCTTAGAAACATTATGAAAACAAATACATTTGTTTATGGCTATCAGCCTTTCACCCCTTTAGCTAAATTCAGGCCACTGATTTTTTTTACATGGTTTAGATGGGGCTCTGTGAATACTCTTGACTTTGAGTCGACCCTACTCGAGTTTGGGCTTGCTATTTCGACCTCCTTGAAAAAGATTCTTTGCCTTGCATTATGAATGACTTATTGTTTACTTTTCTTTCTACTTGTTTGGGATGTGTTTTGTGTTGATTAAGTGTGAAGGTATAGGGGTGGGGGAAGAAACTGTAAAAGATACTTGTCTGGCAGATGGCCATTTAAATGTCAAAGTCAGCAACTGAATAAACTGGATTTTTAATAAAAGGAAGATATTTTGAGGCAAAGTTAAAAGATGTATAAAAAGTTTTATATCTATGGATTTTAGAATACTATTATCTTGGTATAAGGCATTCACGAGCTAAGTTTACCTGAATGACAGCTCGAAATGTTACTAGAAGTAATCCCTAATATATCACTACGCCAACAGCTGACATCTGTCACTTTGGATGACTAATGAAAACAGATGGTAATCTATGAATGTGATAGTTAACCACAGCAATTTAGGCCAATATTATTTATATATTTATTTGAGTTTGGACACACAGTTGATGAAAATACTTTATTCAGTTAAATATTTCAAAATACGATAAAATAATCATAAAATCATTTATTCTATGTAAAAAAATGACAACAATTTTCTCTTTACCAAGTAAATACGATGCGTGTATTAAAAGATATTGATGTGTGCACTATATTACACAAAATCAGTAACGTTCCAAAATGAAAAATAAGTACTTTTAATTATGTTTAAAATATTGTATTGAGCTGGATAAAAAGAAATTATTTAAAAAATGAAATAGTATGAGAAAACTTAAGTTTACATTATTTTAAATGTAATGTATAACAGGTAATTAAAGATCTTGACATTTATAACAAAACTGTGATCTTTTACAAGTGTTGGCAACCCAAAACCTAAACATATGATTTTCGGACTGTCATCCAGGTAAAAATTTATTCAGTTAAATATTTCAAAATACGATAAAATAATCATAAAATCATTTATTCTATGTAAAAAAATGACAACAATTTTCTCTTTACCAAGTAAATACGATGCGTGTATTAAAAGATATTGATGTGTGCACTATATTACACAAAATCAGTAACGTTCCAAAATGAAAAATAAGTACTTTTAATTATGTTTAAAATATTGTATTGAGCTGGATAAAAAGAAATTATTTAAAAAATGAAATAGTATGAGAAAACTTAAGTTTACATTATTTTAAATGTAATGTATAACAGGTAATTAAAGATCTTGACATTTATAACAAAACTGTGATCTTTTACAAGTGTTGGCAACCCAAAACCTAAACATATGATTTTCGGACTGTCATCCAGGTAAAAACCTATCGCGAACAGAATATACAAGATTATATCAACTAACAATTAATGTAAAAGCAAACTATGTACATCTTAAAGACAGGTACCTAATCACGCTGTTCCTATACGGGGTAGGTGAGAAACTGTGCATACAGCTCAAAAAACAACTCCGTGCTTAATCCATCCTCACTAACTTTCTCCACACTTCCCTGTCCATGCATACTCCCTTCGCTTCAACAATATAAATTCTCTTTTATTCTTAAAACTCTTAATGTTTCTCTTTTTCATACGTTTGTTTACAACATTTAGCCACATCTTACATGTCCTATCCCTTCCTTTTGATCAACACACTACCTTCATATATTTGCTTCGTCATTCGATTCACACTCATCCTCTCAACATGCTCAAACCAGCGTAAGACACTTCTTTCACATTGACCTTTGGATTCCCTTTCAAACCACACTACATCAGTACCCATTCATTACTGATTCTGTCCATAAGAGTTTTTCCACATACATTTCTTAGATATTTCATTCCAACCGCATTTACCATATTCTTGTGTTTTTCCTGACAAAACCACACTTTACAACCATAAAACATAGTTGGCATGAACACACTTTTCTATACCGCCATCTTTGCCGCTTTCGATACCACTTAATTCTTTGCAATAGTCCACATGCACCCAACTACTCTCCGAGATGCATTCACCCATCTGTAAATGTCACCATTTATTCTTTCATGTTTACAAAACATTCTGTCCAGATACACAAAATCATTCACTTGTTCTAACAGTTTTTCATTTATACCAAGCTAACAATGATTAATACTCTAATTTATCTCTCTGGTAAGATGCCAGCACCAAGTGAACAGCTGCACTTTGTATGGACAGGAAATAATGGGATTAATATTTTTTCTAAACGATATCGCTGAATCTTCACATTCAAACAAATTTTCATGATTGCTTTCCCCCACACCCATTAATAACAATAGATTGAAACAAGGTTGCATTTTTAGTCAACTGTTTTAAGTAAATTAAGCCATTTTTAGATTTTAAATATTTTTTTTAATATATGTTTTATTTCGTTGAAAAAAAATTGATTTTTATTTACACAATTTTAAGGTTTAAAGTTAAACTTATTCAACCCAAGTTCAACTCTGCTTGAGATCAACTCCGATCAAAAAACTTTAGTTCGCAGACCCCTACAACTGATAAACGCACTTCTGTGTATTCATACACCAAGGGATGTGTTCTGTAGTTTTGACAGCGCTATAGGTAAATATAGTGACTTTTTGTCGTTGGTAACTACATTTATTTTGTATGTCCTCTATAAATGTGTCTTTTGTTTAAAAAAAAGTTTTTATCCAATAAGCGTTTGGTACCTGGCACAACAGACGGTCAATAGGGAAGCTTTTGTTCAGTCTTTGATTTAATTAAAGACTTGTTTGTACTAGTCCTAAATATCAAACTATTATTAATCAAATATTTATGTTTCTAATAATGTCAAAGAAAAACTTAAAAAATATGAAGGAGATATGATATTCATAATATTTCCCTTGCAACAATGTATTTGTGCCAGCCAAAAAATGATCCAAGAACAATTCATTATAATTACAGTATCTAGTCTTTTTTTTTAATGAGCTAGAGGTAAATTAGAAATGTTGCAAGCAAATAATCACTGTTCTATGGCCTAAACTTAGAAAATAGAAAATAAATAAATGTTACATTAGTTCATGTAGATTAAAGTAATTTTCAAGATGAAGTACAATGGAGACTTTAGATTTCAATAACCATTGGATAATAATAGTGCTTGATCTAGATAAAAATAAAAGGTCATATAATATATAAAAACCATGAACATTACTGCTATACTATCAAATTTATTGTGTAACTTTGTGCAGAATCTGGTCAGAACTTGTGGAAAATGACTCATTTATCAACTGAACAAATACCTACTTTATTTTATTAGTTTTTAAAGTGTTCAAGTGTGTTTAACTGAAACCAATAATATATTATCAACCTGTTTCAATCATAAACTGTTACTACCATCAGGAATCAGTATTATTCAGCAACAACCTGTAATGTAAGCACTAAATTTGTGTAATTGTGTTCAACCCATCCCAAGCCTAATCAATGTAATTAAACCCTTTTAAATCAGTTTCTAGAGGATAGTTAGCCATGTTCCATCACTTTCATCGAGATGAATCATCCATCTTCAGCCAATCTCTACCATCAGCGACCAGTTATGTATTGAAACAGTTTTAATCAATTATAATTTTGTAACAGTGCCATTATCAAACAAACAAACAATATATATATAAACCTGATTGTTGAAACTGATCAAGATGGTTTTCTTATATGAATGGATGTTTATGGTTAATACAAGTTAAACATGGCCACCATGTTGAAACTTAATCAAACTACTTGGTCACATGACTGGTTGTTGATGTTTAATATTGGTTAAACACTTTAATCATATGTTGAAACTAGTTTAAAAACCTAACCAGTTTTTAACCAGAATCTGCGGGGCCTGGATTCACTAAAAGGAGTAAATAGTTGCACTGGCACAAGTTTGAAAGATTTGCCCAAATCTCTATTCACTAAAAGAAGCAGGTGCAATTTGAGAGCAAAGTTCGTTTTAGATTAGAATACAACAATTAGTTAACTATACTCCTATTAATAATAAAAGAGATTAAAATAACATACATTTGTCAAGCACATAACTGTTTCAATTTAGATAGTGGTAACAAAACAATTACTTACCTTTTATTTTTGAAATTTTTACATTCAAACTGGCATTTCTTGCATTATTACAAAACAAAATGACAAACTGTGTAATCTTTGTCAAGTCCAAATACATCTCGTCAATAAATATGGCGTTTTAAAGTTTCTATAAATGTTTTATTAATCAAACTTAAGCTTAAAACTAATAAAATAAATAAATACAAAATAATGCACTAATATGATTTTTGTAAAGTGCCCAGAAAGAAGCGGCTTCTAATTTTATTGTTAGTTTATAAACAAAATGTTTGGAAATCTTTGTGTTTTCTGTCATTTTCATTAGAGATTTAAAATAAAGTAACCTTGACTTTGAAAGAAAATTCTTCACAAGGATTGGTCGAAAAGAGCGCAACTGATGATGTTTATGGTGACGTCACCATAATCTTGCCAATAGTTTGCGCCTTGTTTGGTGAATACAGAAATGGAACAAATTATATGGCACATCATTGCGAGTATCTTGGGTTCAAAGTTGCGCCAGAGAAGATTTACCTTATTAGTGAATCCAGACCCAGAAGGGTAGCTATGAAATGCATTGTTGAGTCAAAGCAGGCCTAAATTCAATCAACTTAAATATTTGATGTTATTTAAACACATTAATAAAGAATAGTTAAACTTGATTTGCAAATAATTTATTCATTAATTTAAATATCAATACACTTAAATTAACATTTGGAATCGATCGGTGTCTATGGCTAAAACCATTAGAAACATATTAGTCTTAGGCTGTATTCAAATAGTTTACTTATGTGACGTCGCGTTGGCTCGTGGCGTTGATAGCCGCATTGGCAATCACGTGACCAAGTGTAGATCTGTCCGAATAGTCGCGGACTAGGCCGATGCAGTTTTCCCGTGGCATTGGTAGCCATGGATACTAACGCTACGAGCCATGTGGAGTTGGTGCGGCGTTGCTGCGGTGTTTGACTGGCAATTGTTTTAGTATTATTGTTTCGTCTGTTTAGCACCGACTTACACAAATTATTCGGTAGGAAGCAGCACTGTGGGTCCAAGTGTGTTGCTGTTCGAATAGTTTGATGCAGCTTCACTATGAAAACCGCAAGAAATGTAAAATTATCAAGACTGCATCAATTCAAGTGTAATTGACTATTCGGATACAGCCTTAGACTATACCCAACAGTAACATAGCGGTGTCTTAAGCAATACTCACCAGAGAGACATCAGTGTCGATAGTCAACGAATACAAAGCAAAGTATTAGGCTCTACTCATCAGAGACATAGCAATTTCTTAGTCTCTACTCACCAGAGTCATAGAAGTATTTTAGCCATTACCCATCGAAGACATAACTGTGTGCTTGGGTAAACTCGTCAGAGACATAGCAGTATCTTAGGCTTTAACCAGAAAAGACATATCAGTGTCTTGGGCTCTACTCACCATAGACTTAGCATTGTCTTAGGCTATACCCACCAGAGCGATATTAGTGTCTTAGGCTATACTCACCTGAGATATACCAGTGTCTTAGGCTCTACTCACCTGAGATATACCAGTGACTTAGGCTAAAACCACATGAGATATAATAGTTTAGTAGGATCTATTCACCATAGACTTAACATTGTCTTAGGCTCTACTCACCAAATATATTTCAGGTTCTTAGGCTTTACTCACCAGAGACAAAACAGTGTTTTAGGCTATAACCACCAGAGACATAGCAGAGATTTAAGGTTGTAACTAAGGAACATCATTTGAATCGCATAAACCACTTTTTCAGTTCCAGCAAAATATTGAGTTTTTTTTTTACGTTTTCAATACTTCTCTGTTCAAGGAATCAAGATGAAATAAAAACTTAAACTTTTTTCATCAAGTTTAAGCCCGTGATGGGTTTTGTGCATATTGAGAGAATGGATGTGGATCTAGTGACGAAGAAAATATATGAAGGTAAAGTGTGTCGATCAAAAAGAAGGAGTAGGCCATGTAAGACATGACTAAATGTTGTAGATGAATGTGTGAAAAAGAGAATCATTAGGCGTTTAACCAATCAAAAAAACATGTATGTCTAGGTTTAGTGATGTTTAAGTGAAGGAAGTGTGAGGAAAGTTAGTGAGGATATATTAATTAGGAAGTTGTTTTTGTTCTATATGCACAGGTTCTTGCTTACCTAGTAAGGTACCGGCTTAATTAAGTGTGTTTGTAATGAAAATGTTTATGATAAATATGATTGCGAGTCTGGAAGAAGAGTGCAAGAGGTGTGCAGGAATTGCTTGAGAATTGTGCAAATTTGTAAGAAGTATGCGAGAAGAGTGTAAGAAGTGTAGACGACTGTGTATGAAGGGTGTAAAAGGATGAATGAGGGGTCCATGAAGGGTGCAAGAAGGGTTCTAAAAATGTGTGAGGAATGTGCAATTGTGCGAATGCCCTATATTATTTGTGAATGTATGTTTGAATGTAATGGAAATGTAAAATTTTAATGGAAAATGTAAGTGCGAGTGTAAAATAAGTGTGCAAGATGTGTTTGAGTGTGTAAGAAGTATATGCATGTGCTAGAAATGTGAGTGTGAGCAAAAAGTATGAGTAATAAGTGATTGTGCAGCGAATGTGCAAGAATATGTTAAGTGTTTGAGTGTGTGAAAAGGCAGCAAGTGTGCAAGATTTGTGTGAATGTCCATGAAAAGTGATCAAGAAGTGTGTATAAAGGGTGTACAAAAGGTCCATAAAGGTAGCAAGAAGGTTGTGACTAGGGTACTAGGAAGGTGCGAGTGCACGGGTGAGTGAATACACAAGTCCCCTATAGATTAGCAACAATTAATTAACAATAAGTAAGCTCTTTAGTACCTGTAATAGTTTCGCAGATATGATAATAGAAAATTTCTGCTCATGTAAATTACCTTTAAATAATTTTCATGTGAAAATGAAAATTGATACTTAATTTTTAATTTTAACTCTTGCCTAAGCCACAAAATTTAATCAAAATTGTTTGAGTGGAATTTGAGAAAATCAATTGTTCTTTTTTTTTACCTTCAGTAATCTACCTCAAACTGTAGGTATATAATACAATTACAAAAAATCACGAGGAGAAACTAAAGAAAAACTTATTATAAAGTTTTAACTCAAGCAGTAAAATAGTTTAGGTTGTAGCCGAGGAACATCAGTTGAATCTATAAACCACTTTTTCAGTTCCATCGGATAATGAAACGTCGAAATTTATCAAAATCTCGAGTTTTGTTATATTTGCAATACTTCTCTTTTCAAGGAATTAAGAGAAAGTAAAAATTAAAATTGTTTCATTAAGTTTAAGCCTGTGTTGGGGTTTGTGCATATTGAGAGAATGTATGTGGATCGAGTGATTAATAAAATATATGAAGGTAAAGTTGTGTCGATCAGAAGGAAAGGGTAACCATGTATGACAGGATTAACTGTTGTAAATTAAGCTTTTAACCAATAAAGAACATGTTTGTCTGGGTTTAGTGATGTTTAAGTAAAGGAAGTGTGCTAGGATATGGAAGTGTGGGGAAAGTTAGTGAGTATGTATTAATTAGGAAGATATTGTTTTTGATCTATATGCACAGTTTCTTGCCTACTAATAAGGGACCAGCTTGATTAAGTGTGTATGTATGTAATGTAAATGTAGGAGTTTAACGGGAAATCTGAGTGCAAGTCTGCAAGAAGAGTGCAACAAGTGAGCAAGATGTCGTAAGAAGTGAGAGAGAGTGCAAGAATTGCTTGAGAACTGTGCAAATTTGTAAGAAGTGTGAGAGATGAGTGGAAGAGGTGTAAAAGATTGCATGAAGGGTGTATGAATATTATATGAAGGGCCCATGAACTGTGTATGAAAGGTTGATGAAGAGACTAAGACCGGTGTTTGAAGGGTGCATAAAAGATAATTATTGGGTGCATCAAGGTTGCATGATGTGGGCCGATGGGTGTATGAAGGGTGCATCAAGGTTGCATTAAGAGTTTTACATGGGGAATAGAGGGTTCATTAAGAGTGCATCAAGGGTGAATAAAGGATACATCAAGGGTGCATTAAGGATGCATGATGTGGGCAGATAGTTCCATGAAATGTGTATCAAGATTGTATGAAAGGTGCATTAAGTGTGCATGAAGGATACATCAATGGTGAATAAAGGCTGCATCAACTGTGCATTAAGAATACATCAAGTTTGCGTGAGGTATAGGTGGAGGGTGCGAGTTCTCGACTGTGAGTGGTCGGTTGTGCGAATACCCGATATTATTTGTGAATATATGTGTATGTATGTGTGAGTATTTGTATGTTTGTTTGAATGTAATGGAAATGTAAAATTTTAATGGTAAATGTAAGTGGGAATTTAAAATAAGTGTTGGAGATGTGTGCAAGAAGTGTGAGTTTGAGCACATCTGCCGCAATTGAATTTAGAAGAACAATACATTATTATGGCGAAATAGAATCTGTGCTTACAATATGTCAATGATGACCGAAGCCTTAGCCTCGACCTACTATACCAAAGGCATGTCCAAGAGTGCTCTTCACTTTTCACTGCAAGTCTTTTATATGATTTGACACAACTCACAGAACACGGAATGACAGGACAACCGGTAAGGGGGAGGGGGGACTAAAGAGAAACAAACAAGGGGGAGGATCCACACGCGACTCCACGCTTCTCCTCTTCTCGAACAATTATTCTCTTTGGAATTTTGGGATGGGAGTCATCTCTTCTCTTCTCAAGTTCTTTGCTTGAGCTCGCACTTTAACGCTAAGATGGGACCAGTTTAGTTGCTCGTGGTGTGTTGTTATTCTCGGGTCGGTTGTTGGTTCCGTGTCCACAGCCTCTGTGAAAAGGGGTAAGTCGATGTTTAATGTATCTTCACTTGTACCTGCAACCTTCTCGCACATTTATTGCAAACTTCTCGCATCCTTCTCGAAACATTCTTGCAAACATCTCCTACACTTCATTCACCCCACATACAGCATTCATAAACACCTCTGGCTCACTTCTTCAACACTCTTCATGAACACTCGCGCATATCATGGAAACATGCTGCACTACCAGACACTCGCCACACAATCGCACACTTTCTGCACACTTGAACACTTAATCAATTAGATTACATTCGTTACAAACTCACACAATCGTTTATCACTCAAACTTTTTGCTCACTCACATTTCTAGCACACTCGCACACATCTTGATTATGCGCTCACATTTTGAAAAATCGGATATTTATTTAAATCCCACTTACATATGCTTGATTGGGACAAAAGAAAATTCTTTAAGAGACATAGTATAATTAATTTCAATAGAAAGGTTATTTTATTACATTGGTAGATGGCTAACATACAGGTGTCTACACACAATAGTACTATGGCTGGTCCTTTCCCTATTGATACTGCCAGACCATTCAATAGTACAAGTATTTACTGACCCACTCCCTGGGGTACAATACTAATATAATTCACACCAGACTAATACTCAGCCAATAGGTTCCAAAAACGGGCAAAGAGAAAAAAGGTATTATCTGCGCGGACCCCATATAGAAACAAGCAGAGTTCCGCGCTTTACGCACCCAAGCCAATACCACCCGCGAAGCGTGGCAACAAGAATATTTCAATACATTGAACACACTAGCTCAACTGGGTCCTAAAAAAAGGATAGATAACTTGGTTGTAGCCATAAAAACAAGTGTGTAATTCTAAGGACTCAAAGGAGAAATATCGTGCTCACTGAGAATAGCAACCATTTGGAGCTCAAGGCTTCTATATTGAAGCTATATCATATGGATATAGGAAAAACACGGCCGCTTGGGACCAATAATAATACAAAACCAAAATCTAGTCATTCTAACTGAAACATAAAGTCAAAGTAATCGTAATAGTCACCTCAACCATACTAAGCCTGAAATAAACAATAAGTTAGATGGACGTCGCCTCTATACTTAAGAAATCGAAGAGGATATTCCTTGGTGGCACGATGGTGAGATTCACGTCCAACACATCATGGCCACTGGTTCCTTCGTGAAGAGAGGTTTTCCTCGGAGGCTCTGCGGTGAGTACCACGCCCAATACTGCATGACCACCGGTCCCTTCGTGAAGAAAGTTTTTTCCTTGGAGGCGTGGTGGTGAACAACACGCCCAATACTCCAGGGCCACCGGTTCCTTCATGAAGAGAGGTTTCCCTCAGTGACGCGGCGGTTAGAACCACGCCCTATACTCCATGGCCACCGGTCCCTTCGTGGAGAGAAGTTCCTATTTTAACGACGTGATGTGATATAATAATAACAAATTGAAAATCTGAGGGTACCTATTTTATACCCTTTTTTGGACTAGAACGGAACAAAAAGAAATAGAGAAAAGACGTGATAACACAGCTAATGATAGGAGCTTGCGGGGTGTGGAAAAGGGGAAGATCGAAAACACGCCGCCACGACAGTGGTGCTCAAGGGACGTGGGAGCGAACCTAACATAGGTTTAGTTCTTTTCTACGACAGAAGGAGTAGTAAGTGGATGTGTTAGCAAGCACTCTGTCGCCATTCGTGTTCAATATTATGCTAGAAGGCATGTTGGCGTTATCCGATCCCATCCAGCCACGGTGAGTACTTTTGAAGCATATTATTCCTGAATGTATTAGCTTTAATTATCTTCTTTGGATTCCACTATTGTAAGTTTAGTATTTTTATTCAGATTTGTATTATTAAAATGACTTGTAGTATTTTCTATTGAGTGCACGTGGATCATATCCGAGTCCATCCAGTCGTTAACAGTAGGTTTTGAATGATAGTATTATTAAATATTTCAAATATAATCCTCTTCTTTGGATTCTGCCAATATAATTATTATAACTTCATATTTTTACGTAGCCTAATTGTGTAGGTGTCAACTTGACATGATTGATACGCTACAAAGATATTAATATAGAATTTCAGAGTATTACACGCATAATCAAATATAAAGAATATTCATAGTGATTTAACTGGACTAATCTATATACGCGCCAAAGGCTAAAATATAGTGAACAATAATGAAAAAGAAATGAAAGTTGGCAAACAGGTATATTAGAAAGTGTAACATTAGCCGCTGGCTAATGACAAAATACTGGAAACTGCAAACTTACCCTATTCTACGAAGACGCCCGCGGCCATTCTCATGTAAACACTGCGGGCCACTTGTCATCACACACCCGGCCATCACGACCTTCCTTCACGTACTAAGGCGCGCCCACTGGGATACGCTACGCCAATTCTGCCTGCCCAAAGACCATCAGAAGAAAAGAAGTAACACTCCACCGAGTTTACGAGCGGGCCTCTACAAGCTCCGAGAGGCTCCTAGAACCTTCTCTACCCTATCTACGTTCTTTGGCCCCCCCTCCCCACCATGTTCTGCAAGCTGTGTTTTAGTGCGTATAAAAGATCGACCCTGTGAATTGTGAGCCACTCTTGGGCTGGCTGTGAAGGTCGCTTGAATTGGCGATAGCGACGAAAATTACAATGTAAGCTAAATTCCTTTTGGGTTAAATGTCTGACTTTTCAAAATTCTTTTTAGGCACTTCGATTATTATTACTTGTAAATATCCTAAAAGTTTTAAATTTGATTTCATTGACATTTCAAGCTATGTCTACGTATAAACTAAAACTTTACTCTTGGCTGAATGCATAACATATCTGGACTTGAGACTTTTGCTCTAACTATTGGAATATTTTTGTGAATGGTTTACGATCTTACCGTCGAATTAATGTTAAAGATAAATGGGTTGAGATGCCTGACCCTTTGGACTTTATATTTTGGGCGTAACAGATTTAAATTGTGTATAAGTTTTAGTTAGTGGTTTCCCATTTTTATCTCTATTTATCATGTTAAGTTTAGCCCTTTAATTTTAAAGGGACTCGTCCCAAAAAAAAACTTTCTCTGATTAATTGTTTGTCAGAGATAGGTGAATTTGGCATTAGACTAAAACATCTTATAAATTATGTCATTCGTAAACATCGCCTGTAGACTTTAACTTAATAAAACCTTGCTAGGTTTATATGTAATTTTCACTGTGTTAGGGTAGTTTTGGTAAGGTTAATACATGGATGTTCGCCTCCGAACATGAATAGCTGGGCGTCTTCAGCGCGTGATATGTTTAGATGGGAAGTTGCCATAGCAACCGAATTATGATGACTAATGAGAGTTGTTGGTCAATTAAATGCAAAGTTGTTGTCTAATATCAGCCTCAACTCACACAAATAGCTAGGGTTTAATTGTATATTTTTCCCCATTATTTCGGGGCTGGTAAAATGATGTAAATAATGTATATTGACTAGGAGTTAGTAATTGTTGAAGTGAACGTTAATTCTTAGGTCGAGGTTATAATAGGGTATTAGTCTTCCTGCCTAATTGTTTTTTGTAGCGAGGGATGAAGGTTGCTCTTAAAGCTAGCGCTAGTGGTATGAAGACGCCAAAAGAAAATGTTGTAAAGAAGTTGCATTTTGTATGATTGTTAATATACTTGTATCCATTGTTACCGACCCTTTTTTGGGTAATTATAATAAATTACTGTTGACGGTGATATTCGTTCCTTCTCTCTATATAAGTATCATCCTTCGGTAATTTTAAGTTGCATTGATTCATGTGAAGTAATCACAATAATGGTATAACTTCTGGGCTGTGTTTATCGACCGTTGAGGACGGCCGTGAGATCTTGCCCGCATCTATCCCAAATTGCGTGCGCTGGGTGTCATTTAGCTTACCCAGCGGGTATAACCAGTTCACTCACCCAGCCCACTCTATCGATTGTTGTTGTTATTTTCTATTTTTCCTTTCTTGAAGTTTTTGAACCCTCTTATTTGGATGGTAGATCCAAATTATGGTTCAAAAGTCTATTTGTATCACATCTAATACCTTATCCATATCACCTAGTAGGATTATGCTCCTGACCATACACCTGGTTATATTAAAAATAAATGAAGATATGATTATATTACAACAACCCGAGAGGTGGGGCAACCTACATATATGGGCCAGTTTCATAGTCAAATTTAGTACGCCTCAAGTGCGGCGCTATACTAAGTTCATGACGACACCTACCTAAACCAGAATGGAATGGGCCAGTTTCCTATGCGAGAACGGCCCATTCGATTCGAGTTTAGGTAGGTGTCGTCTTGTATTTAGTGTAGCGCCGCACATGAGGCGTACTAAATTTGACTATGAAACTGGCCCAAAGGTTTAATATATCTCTTACAAACATACTGAGTGTATAATAATGGTTGGCAAACATTTATTGAAATTCTCCTTGGGTAGCAATCTAAAGTAAGATAACAATACATATACATTTCATTTAGAGTGCCTAGCACGGTAAGACAGGAACCCAACCATAATATTGCGCAATACACCCTACAACATTTGACTTGATTACTATCATAGAATCTAAATTTAAGCAGATAAGTAAATAAAAATGCCTCGATTTATAAAAAAATCCACCCAACAAAACTAAACTAATAAAATTATTGATAAAAAATATTATGCCGAAGCAAATCCAAATTAGGTCCCTACATAATTAAGTAACAATTTAACAGTTCTCCAACATAAAGGACACTTACATGTAGGAAAATCCTACATCCTAAAAGCATCAAAGAGTGACTGATCCTTGCCAGGTACACGCTTATATTCAGTTTTGCACTGTGGGGAAAATATGGGAGGGAGGATACACAAGTTCCATGATGTCACTATCAGCTATATACCGCGAGTTCTCCTCATTGACGCCTGCGCATAACGCCAAGAGGGAGATAATAAGGAACACCACGTGATCACTCAGAACGCTTCTTTCTCAGAGTTTTAGCGCCTGCGCAGCGTCCACTACTCGTGGACAATCAGCCAAACTACGCAACATTCCGAGGAAACAGTCTTGTTTTTCTTGTTAGTGTTAGCGGAATGATGATGTGCTAGGAGTACTCATGAGCGGCGCTGGTCTCCCGGTTAAACGGGTTAAGTGTAACAGCACTTTTATAGGTGGTGGAGGTTATGTGGTGAACATGTTTGTAGCAACGGTTCAAGAACATTTAGCAGCATGAAAAGATAATCCTCTTTACTTCTTTGGGCAGTCTACTCCCCATAGACTTGACGAAATAATTGAACTTATTACTTTAAACGGTCCGGTTGGTCTCTCGGCGTGTACATCGTGACCACCGGTAGTGTGTATGTAGTTGGGTCGCGGCGAGAACTTCGGAGAGGGAAGACTATCTTCCAGGCGATGAATAATTGCAGTCATACTCAACCACACTCCCTGTGGGGTCAGTACCTTAGCTGTACCGCCTATGTTCCAACCAACCGCCACAGTTAGTGAGTTGAAAAATTACAATATAAAAGACAAGGAATCACCAGGGACCTTTATTGATCTGTTCTCTGCAAGCCCAACATACCCCTGTCTCACCAGCATTATTACAGCTAAGCCTGAGGGAAAATACCATGAGTAAAGCTGGGTACAGACAAGAACGAAGCGAAGGTAACTAATATGGCCCAACGGCTAGTTTATTAGAGTGGATATTAACATTGAATAATATAATACAATATGGTCTATTAGACTTGGAGAAACTACTAATTCTCCAATATAACTAACAAGACAATGCTCCTAACATTTATAGAAATACTACAGGATATCTTATTCAGCGTTTGAGAGGAGAGCCGTCCCTAATAAATATGACTAGACTAAACAAGAGATAAATGTACATTACTTCCCTGTAAAAATATAACAATCTCAAAAAAGGGAAGTTCTGTAACAATAGCTTGCAGTTACATGTAATAATACAACATATATGTTGGGAGGTTCCGATAGTTCATAGATCTAACTATTCACCTAATTACACCCAAAGGAATGTACTCATAGTAACAAAAGATTAAAGGCTTCTGTCAGTTAACACAATAAATAAACTAACATCTAATATGTCCCACAAGATTGTAAACATAGCATCAAAGAACTAAAGTCATCTGACTGTTAACAAAATAAATAAACTAACATCTAATAAGTCCCACAAGATTGTAAATAAAGCAGAAAGAATTAAAGTAATCTGTAAGTTAACATTATAAATAAACTAACATCTAATCTGTCCCTCAAAATTGTAAACATAGCAGCAAAGAACTAAAGTCATCTGACTGTTAACACAATACATAAACTAACATCTAATAAGTCCCACAAGATTGTAAATAAAGCAGCAAATAATTAAAGTCATCTGTAAGTTAACATTATAAGTAAACTAGCATCTAATCTGTCCCACAATATTGTAAACATAGCAACAAAGAACTAAAGTCATCTGACTGTTAACACAATAAATAAATAGACTCATAACGACTCCGGACAGACAGGCTTCTTTTAACCACGATCAGAACCCTAACCTGAATAAAGGATAATCATGGCCTAAGTTTAATTTCCTTCTTTTACAATAATTTACAAAATCTACACCATGATTAGAACCCTAACCTGAAATATACTCGATCGTGGCCTAAGATTAATTTCCTTCCTTTACAATAACTTACGTTATAATAATCCTAGGGTCCTACATAGCGCCCAGGTGTGCCTTGCATCTATATGGCATCAAACAGTATCTTCCATTGCAAGGCATACGCTTATATTTGGCTCTGCTCAGTGAGGGAAACATGGACGGAAAGAACGACATCATAGAGCCGTCACAAATATCCAATCACATAGTCTACGTCTTCCACAGCGCCATCAAGACACACAGCCAAGGGGTTGGGGGGTGACTTCGGGCACACGAGGCACAAGGATCCACTTAGAATGGCCATCTCGCGCATGCGCGCTTTAAATGGATTGTTTTAGTCAGGAGAACTTTTGAATAAACCGCCGACTTCCCATACAGAGTTTTTTGCAGTGAGAATGAACAAGGTCGTTCCGTGGCGTGATCGTTGTTATTGTACGAGACCCCAGCTTGTATGTTGAATAGGGTGAGTATAAAGATGTTGTTGGTGCTGGGCTAGTCTCTATCCACGGTACAATACCTCGTTGAGAGAGCTATGGAGTTGTATAGTGATTGAACGCAAAACAAAAAGAAAGCAAAGGAAAAAGGGGAAGAAATCCTACTACATGGCGCCGTTCAGGTAAACAAGGCTCTACTTCATGAGCAAGCCGCACGTAGCCTTCAGTCGTTGTTAATCCTGGGAATATTCCATCAGGTATCCGAGGTGCGGTATGTAACACATAGACATTTATACATTAAAGGACGTATGTTAATGATATATGTGTTCTAGACCAATGATTAAGAGCAGCAATCTTGTACAGTACGGGACTAAATTGGTTAGCCCATTATACAGTAAACAGTTTAGCCTTCAAGAGATCAAGATTCTACATTCCCAGAACCTTCAAGAGAGCAAGAGCTTAACTTCCCAGACCTTCAATAGATTAAGAGCCTACTGCTATATTCTAGACAATAACAGATTCCCTCACTTTTGATAACACCTACAATCCAAGGGCCATTAAGAGAGCAAGAGTTAACCATTTCAGAGACTTCGGGAGATCAAAAGCCTAATGCCCCAGGTTCTTCCAGAGAGCAAGAGTTTAGCAGACACAAGACCAAGACCTTCAAGAGAGCATGAGCCTACAGTCCAAGGGCTGTCAAGAGAGCAAGAAAGTGATAATACAGATTTCCCAGATCCAGTTAATTTATCATGAGATTGAAGATTAACAGTAAGTGTACCTGAAGCATTGTATTAATTAGATAAATTTATTAAAAATTGCATTTGTTTACAAATTTCAGGGGATTGAAGATTGACAAAAGGTGTAGGCTACCTATAGTATTGTACTAGTTAGATAAATTAATAAAAGTCGCATTCATTTACAAGTTTTAGGTTTTTATTTACTTATTTCCTTTGGAGTAATCTCTATATCACTCATGATTGTAAGAATTTTAATTCTGTAAATTTATATTTTATTTAGCTATAATTTATTATTAAGTGAATATTTAATTTGTTTCATACTACTTTTAATTAATTATAGTTAATTGCATTTTGTCGAAGGAAGCACCCATAATGGCCGCACTATGCTTGGAGAAAAGAATAAGAGGTTTTGTTTTGTTTAGAGTTGCTATTTTTCGGGGCATTGTTGAAAAAATACAGAAAGGATAAAAACCTACAAGACGGGGTTAGTGAAATAAAAAGGAAAAATAAAGTATTTTTTAAAAGTAAGTTTAGCAGGAATACCCTGGCAACTCTAGCTTTATCAACCAAAGGATTGATGGGTCGTCAAATAGCAGCAGACTACGGCTAATACAAGTGAGTTATTCAGATTCAGTAACTGTCTCCAAATCAGAAGCTACCACCAGACTATATAACAATCTGTTTGTAAGAAAATTTTACTCAAGAAAAAACTTTACGGTTTTGGACCAGTATAATAACTTTGATAAATGCAATAACTTTATTAAATACTTGTTATTCTTATTAACCACTGACTAACCTCATTGAGGAAATTGATTGTACTTTATATAGATTTAAGGATTTCAAATTGTTTAGTAAGTAAGTTTTAGTCTAATAAGTCAGATTAATGAAAAAGGGTACATTTTTGTCCAACATGACCCAGAGGTCCTGAGAGAGAGAGAGTCCTTGCTCAAACTGTTTGTAATATTATTGTTATAAAATATATTTTTTAACCCCGAGATATTAAATGGTTCTTTTTTGTAGATTGTCAAAGCTTGATTGTGAACCCAAAGATAATAAACATCGAGTTATAAATTTTAATAATATACATTTATAGTGGTCTAAATAAATTGATAGGCTTTTTCAAATATCAATTACAATTACAGTCAAAAATAATTAATTTATTTTTACATGATAAATCAATTCTCTTTATGCGTTTTCGTATTACACGATTATTTATCAGAGACAATCACTCGCGTAGTGCGAGGGACAGCTGTATTACATTTCCCTGGTCTTTTTTTACTCTCAAAAATGTTATTCCCTATAAAAGCACATGATTATTTTACCCCCCCCCCCCCAAAAANCCCAAATAAAAACATTCCTGTGCCACTGTTAGCAATATGTAAGACAAGTCCTGAGTTATCTCACAAGATAGTAGATAGGTTTGAGACCATTAAGTTGTTTTTAATATAAAAACACAGCCCCTCACCTCTTTTGGTATCTCTACATGCGTAATAGGCGTTATAATTGATAATGTAATAAATTGCCTCATCATTGTATATTCACATCTCTCTCAATATAATTAAATCAATATCTACCTTAACCGTTAATAGAATGCACAATAATTCCTCAAATTTGTTCTTTATACTCTCTATTAAATTCATAAAGAATTTCAATTATTTTAAATGTATAGTCCTACGTGAGCTCTATATCTTTGGCTCATGTAATTAATAATAATAATTACCACATTCCCATGTATGTAAGAGAAAAAAAAAGATACCCGAAAGTTTCTCTCTCTTTTACACGATGATATGCAGACGACAGACAGTAAATTATAGTCACAAATATCCATCCAGTTATATTGATCAATGTTTGAGGAAGTTAAAAGGTATTACAGTAATATAATCTGTGATGGTAACAAGCATCAGAATAAAAATATACTTATAGCAAACGCGGATTAATTTAACTTAGATTGGTAAGTTAATAATAAACTGTTTTTAATTTAAATTATGGTTGTATTACACTTAATTGAATGTCAGAAAAATATGTCCTTTGTACCATAAAACTAACAAAATACATTATTATTCGCGATCAGAATCCCGTTCAGAGTAATATGCATTATGTACTAATTACGCTAATATGTTAAAGGTTAGAATTGTGCACGCACTTACGTGGGTTGGGGAGTGGAAATACATTTAGGGAAAACAAACTCCGAAGCGGGTAATGTCAATATTAAGAATATTTGTTGGTTTTCTACTACGTATTTGACAGTTAATAATTTATTCATCTAAGGGAAAGGATAATGTTGCAATTGTTTAACATTTCTTGGAATGCCTTGATCACAAAACAAGGTCTACACACTTAAACCTCAGAACTTAATGGCATTAGGAGCTCAAAAGTTCATTGTCACACTATCAAAAGTATACCACTTATCCCTATCTTTAGGTAGCTATCCAGTCCACTTCGTTACACCCTATCCCTATATTAAGCTAGTTCTATCCAATCCACTTCATTATACCCTATATCTTATCTTGAGCTAGTTCTATCCAGTCCACTTCATTACACCCTATCCCTATATTAAGCTAGTTATCCAGCCCACCTCATACCCTATCCCTACCTTGAGCTAGTTATATCCATTCCACCCCATTACACTATCCTTATCTTGAGCTAACTATCCAGCCCACCTCATTACACTATATTTTTCAGGTCTAGTGTAATGTTACCCTCCCATCTGTGTCTAGGTCTTCCCATTGGGTTTACCAGCCAATTAACTTGAACATGTTTCTAGATTCTTCCATTTGCACTGCATGTTCTTTACACTGTAATCTGTGAGATTTGACTGTCCTAACAATGTCTTCTGATGAATACATGGTATGCAACTCATCATTATTTAACCTTTTCCAGTCCACTATTTTCATTCTTTTTTGGACCAAATATTTTCCTAAGTATCTACTTCGTTTCCAATTTAATAAGTTTCCTCTCACCATGTAAGGTAAGAGAGCATGTTTCACAACCAGTATATATTTATTTAGCACAGCGTCTTACTACCCGTTCGGGTTATACGCTTTAAGTACTAATTACCCTAATGGATTATGAATTGGGAAGATTGAATTAGAGGAAGTGAACCCGCATTTGCGTGGAGGGAGAGTGGAAAACCACCCCCAGTTCACCCGACCGAGATTCGAACCTCGATCTCCCCGTCCTCAGCAGTCGAGCTCATCACGACAAGCGCGTTAGCCAACTACGCCACCGAAGCGGGTCACACACAACCAGTAGAACTATTGTTTTGTATATTCTGAGTATAACATTTCGTCACCTGAGAATGCAAGTGTTCTATCTCCAATTTTTCACTTTTGTGTAAAAGACCATTGAAATCTGACCTTGTGGAACAATGTTACTAGATGACAACTTGAGTTTATATTTTCTTAAGTAATTATATAGTAGTCCAATTTCACCGCAGGTGAATCGTATGCATTCTAAATAAACATAAACACCAAATATCTCAAATTTAACCATTATGAAGATAGAACACTTGCATTCTCAGGTGACGATTTCTTGACAGCAGATAAGATGTTAACATGTGTACCAGATAGTAGCATTCATTTCTTGACTGTATTCCTTTCATAATTTCTACTTTTATTATTATTATTATTGGTAGGGAAAATAATTGTTACTAAATATTTTAACTCGACCTTATTAAAATACATGTTGTTCGCAGTAATCTCTAAACCTATCAATATTTTGACTCATTAAATAGCCAAGCTATTATAGTTAAGCATGCTTATAGCCGCATCTAAATATCATATTTATTAAATTTAAAAATTACGCCTGAATCGAGACTGGGATATTGAGCTTAGTACACCAATGCTCTAATTATTGAGCTATCCAGTAGTCTTCCTGTCCCCGGGGTCATTCTTCACTCATATTTTAAGGCAAAGTCTGTGATGGACATGCAGAAATCATCAGCTACATCAATTAAGATTGTGAGCTATCGAATAACGCACCACCTTCTACTCGAGAGGACCTAAGATATGAATGAAGGATGACCTTGGGCACAGGACGACTCCTGGATATATCAGTAGTAATAGCATTGACTTACTAAGCCAAACGTACTGGGGTCAATACCTGTGGCAAGGTGCCATTTTTCTATTTAAAGTATGTTCATAAAATAATTTGAATTCTTTAACCCCAAACTGTCTACACAAACCTTTTCATATGGGCCAAAAGTTATTTCACATATTGATACATTTGTAAAATAATAGCTAATAAATTCAAAGGCATGTTCATAGAAAATAAGCTCAGCTTAATATTGAAAATATATTAAGAGACATGCTTTGTTAATTATTTAAACAGTTAATATTATAGTAACTAATTATAAACTATTACAACCTAACAAAACCTTAAGTAGCTTCCATGAAGGTTAGGTTAAGTTAGGATGAGGTTACATTGTTGAAATAGGCTATTGAAAGTAATACATATTTTTTATTTGTGTCTGTTTTTTGTTAAACACTAATAAGAAAACTGAAAAAGTGTTAGAAGGTAGACCTATATTGATGATTAATAAGTAATTACATATAAGAAAAGGGAGAAATAACCTTAGTATTGGAATGTATTTATTATGTTTTTGGATTTTGAATATTAATAACGTTTAGTAACATTACTGTATGTAGATTACAAATTAAATTAAATATGTTTCTGAGTAAGTGTACTAGGCTCCCAGTTCCATGTGCATGCTAGTGCAGGCACAATCCCTCTAAACTACTCCCCCATCCCTGCCCCTTATATCAAGCAGTTTAGAATCTGTGTGGTAAATATACTAATATTTTTAAAACCCTGAACATAATAAAAGCTTAGTCCAAACCCACTTCGCTGTGGCCAAGTTTTTTAAATACTTTTTAGTATCATAATTCTTGCTCCCAATTGGGATTGAACTAGAAACTTATTACTTGGTTCCTATAATAAGATGTATACCTATACAAAGCTAACCCGCCTCGGTGGCATGATTGGCTAACGCGCTAAGTTTCGTGTTAGCTAGGCTGCCGAGGACAGGGAGATTGAGGTTCAAATCTTGGTCAGGTAAACTTTTTTCTAAATGGTTTTCCACTATACCTCCACGCAAATACGGGTTCACTTCCTCTAAATTCAACCTTCCCAATTCCTAAAACATTAGCTTAATTAGTACTTAAGCATATAGCCCGAACGAGTAGTAAGACGTGGTGCTAAATAAATATATACCAAGTTTAGTCTGAGCTTAACTATTTCAAGTAGTAAGTAGTGTCATATCTGAGAACAAAATTAATATACGGAAAACATTATAGGATATTGTAGTTTGGCTAGATTCTATTTTAAGTCTATTACCACAATAGGAGGGGACTGAATTGTATCCATTCGGAATGGTATCCATTCCGATAGTTTTGTAAAAAACTGCTTTTGTGAAAAATCGGAATTGTATCCACTGGAATTATATCCACTAAAACTGGAATTGTATCCACTCGGAATGGTATCCACAAATGGCCGACTTGAGGTTTAACAGAAGGAACGTTTTGGCCGACTTGAGGTTTAACAAAAGGAACGTTTAACGCAAGAACTTTGTCACACTTCTGGTAGAGGGCAGCAGGATGAAATCTTCTTAACTTACTAATTGTATACTAGAGTGCAGCCTTGTCTAAAAATATTTTCTTAATCATGAAGTATTAATTCTCTTTAAAGATTGCACTGCATACTAGAAAATTAATTTTCATCTTATTTAACTGGTAAGATTCTTTGTTTCAGGTCCATACATTTTAAAGTATGTATATACTTCTATAATTTTAAAGAGATAAATCAATTATTTTATTTGGCAACAGACTTTAACCACTATGTTAAGAAATGATTATTGAAAATCTATCTTTAATTTATTCATATCTAGTGAGAAACGAGACACTGTTTATGAATTCTGGCAAGAATTTTATTAATGTGAATTGGCAGCACTGCTTTGCTCATGTCCTATGCTCAGTGAGCTCTAGTGATGGGAAGAATCGAGTAAAAGTAGTCGACTACACCTTTTGTGTATCGTAATCGGCTGTATTCGATTCTTCCAGAAATACTCAAGTAAAAATAGTTGCTCCCTTTTTTTTTTCTTAAGATATAATACACAATATTGGTTGGCATGTTTAACGTGTTATTTTAATACAAAATCTTTTTTCCCAAACAGTTCATTTTTCAGTCATACTCTTATCAGCGCACGATTTAGAACAATATTCAAGCCCCATTCGACATTTTATCAATAATACATCTATGACCATATCGGTAATGGAACTCAGGACGCCTAGCTTGGTTGGCACACCCACTACCAACTGTGGTAGTGTTGAATTTATGCTAGGTGTTTCGTTACAGATTCGAGCCCCAACTTCATTACTAACGGTGACAGTATTTGCAAGCGATGTTCACCACAATTATTACAACCACCATAAAATTACTGTATTTCCCACACTATGGCGTGATATTAATATATAGACTTTTGAAGCTGAAAGACAATGTTAATTTTCATAATTTGGTTGAAAAAAAGTGGTTTAAGAATAAGTTTTTTTCTTATATATTGCGTTCATTAGATGCATCAGTGAATGTTGTATAATAAATATTGGGTGCTTATTTCGTATAAATAATTGTGTTTATTTTTAAGCTACGTAATTGAAACTCCGCTGATTAGAAAAAGAATTGCGTTAACAGGGATACCAATGGGATAGAAAGAGACGTAAGTATCTATAAGCGCATCTATTACAATCTAAGAGCGAGACGACCTATCGGTATTCATTATTTGTCCCATAAATTTATAAAGGTTTTGTACATATTTATGATATTTAGATATTTTAGTAACAATTCATCACACGAAATATAATATAGCCTGACATATATTAAAAATTTGCGTTTCTTATCAAGTGTTTAAAGAAAAAGAAAATACTCGAAAATTTATTTCTCTCTCACGCATTATATAAAAGACGACAGATCGAAAATTTCATAAACAGACGTCGAAATCAAATGATCATTGGCTGTTTTGATCTGAGTTAGGTTAATCTTATTAAGCCTAGTATTTCCATTCTTAGCCTAAATTATAGAGTTTAACCATAGCTAATTGTCGAGAATTAACATCTACAACGATGATCAAGTCACTTTTTAAAATCTCCTGGCCATAAAATATATTGATAAATGATAACATCCATCACTAACATTTTGATGAGTATGAAGAGGAAAATGCCCAATTCACATGTATAATTCGAACATTAACCTGTGGGTGAAATGCGAGCTTAGTTTAGTGGTTTCCAACCTTTTGCCGGGTTTGACATCAATTTTTTAACATAGTGGTTAAAGTCTGTTGCCAAATAAAATAATTGATTTATCTCTTTAAAATTATAGAAGTCTATACATACTTTAAAATGTATTGACCTGAAAAAAAAAAATCTTACTAGTTAAATAAGATTGCAAATTAATTTTCTAGTATGCAGTGCAATCTTTAAAGAGAATGAATACTTCATGTTTAAGAAAATATTTTTAGACAAGGCTGCACTCTAGTATACAATTAGTAAGTTAAGAAGATTTCATCCTGCTGCCCTCTACAAGAAGTGTGACAAAGTTTGTAAGTTAAACGTTCCTTCTGTTAAACCTCAAGTCGGCCATTTGTGGATACAATTCCAATTTTTCACAAAAGCAGTTTTTTACAAAACTATCGGAATGGATACCATTCCGAGTGGATACAATTCCAGTTTTAGTGGATATAATTCCAGTGGATACAATTCCGATTTTTCACAAAAGCAGTTTTTTACAAAACTATCGGAATGGATACCATTCCGAATGGATACAATTCCGCTCCCCCCACAATAGCATATATATCTAATAAGTAATAACAATTTATTTCACTATCTATTTGGCCTATACACAAATTAATTGATATAACATGGTATGGATGAGGAAGGTAATGAATTAAGAGGATATGTATCCATATTTTTATGGAGGGAGCATGTTTTTTCTTCTTCAAGAAAACCCTCCTTAAAACACGTTCTGGTATTTGAACCCTGACCTCTCCATCGCCTCTCAAGCACTCAAAAACAGCCTCTTTCAAATGTTCACAATATTGGAAATTAATATAAAGGCCGCATTACACATAACGACTTCCTCATGAGCTTTCTGGGATGGGCTTCCTCGTGGGTAAGTTGCTGGAGGTCGACACCTATTATACGTAGCACCTTCCCCATCATGTTCTCCCAGAGTAGATCTATTGGTGGGTGGAGTCTTACTGCCTGTCTAGATAGCAACAAGATGTCTGGCCCATCTGCTATTAGACGCATCAACTTTCCCATGGGCTTTTTGAAAATATCCAACCATTCGGATATTCATGGGGAAGTTGATATGGTCTTCCCCACATGGTTTTGCTGCATTACACGCACCAACTTTCCCACGAGGAAGTTCATCGGGAAGTCGTTATGTATAATGAGGCCTTAAGAAGAAGAAAATCCAACTAGTAACATATTTCTTCCGTAAAAGTATAAGGTGGTTTGCAATATTTTGGTTTAGTGGAACATATTGCTTGATATTTATTATAAATTGTTGGTTTTTTTGGTTTCCGTGCCACAGACCACAAAGTGACCTGTGATGCTCAACTTGGAGAGGATCCCGGACCAAGTGGGGTACCTTGTGTTGACAGAGGATGGAGCTGTCATATCAGTAAGTCCGTTCTTTCTCACAATTACCAGCATTCCAATTTGACGCCTCCAAGAATTTCATCAAATAGGTCTTGAATTTTGCAACTCGGTTAAAAGTTCTTGACAAATATGCCTGAAGTCTTATGTATGCTTAGTGCTGTTGCACACGTACCGATATTATCGGTGTCGGCGCCGGCGCCGATATCGTTGTTAGCACCGATACTGGCGTGGGTTGTTGCACACACACCGACAATATCGCTATCGGTGCTTGAGAGGCATAGGCAGTTTTGGGGATGGTGGCGAGCAAACAACATGTAGAATAGGTTTCTTTTGTTGTGTTTGCTTCATCTCCGGAGGAGACGACGCCCAAACCAGAGAAGAAGAGATTTTGGGTGCATCCTATAGTAGCCGCAAGGACTCTTGAAGGCACTTGCTATACTCTTTTTGGGAGATTCCCAGAGGATGAGGGGAAATTCTTTAACTACCTTAGAATGAGTACTTCTACATTTGACTACATTTTGAATCGTTTGGCTCCTCACCTCCAGCATCAATGCAAGAATGCAAGATGACAGCTGCAGACTAGTGACCACCTGCTCTGAGCACTGATATCGGTGTATTTGTAAAGGGGGCCGCCGACATTGCTCCGACAAGTCGGTAGTCGTCACGATAATGCTGTCGTGTCGGCATCGTGTGCAACAGGGCCATAAGATTACATGGAATCTCACTACCACCGATATCGGCGCCGGCACCGACACCGATATTATCGGTACGTGTGCAACAGCACTTACAAGGAGTCATTAAGTACGGATAGTGGAAAATCATTTATGAAAAACCACCCTAAGTATACCCGGCCAAGATTCAAATCCCAGTCGTCCTGTCAATGGCAGGGTCAGTTTATTGCGAGAGTGGCGCCACCGAAGCAGGTCTTAGATTAATATACTTTTTGATCTGACACCTTAGCTCAATCGACGGCTATTCTGCCTACTAAGTTAAGGATCCTGGGTTTGATTCTCAGCATGGCCAAAAAATGTAAAAGTGGGAGCTTGATGTTTTGTCTGTTCTAGATCTAAGTCAGTTTATAAGTCATGTGCATATAATTAGTCGATTCAGAAAGTGCATGTTAAATACTTCAAATAATAAATACTTTTTAGTAGAATTATACTAAGATTAACTGCAATTTAGATATTCTATGGACATCATGTCTGCAGATAATTTTCAAGCACATGAAAAGTAGGATCATTTCTTTCCAAAAATGAGAAATATTATTAAATGGGGTATTTAAAGAACATAAGTTCACATCCAGCAACATTTTAATTTTAATTAGAGTAAGCCTACTCTGTTAGTTTGACTCTTGGCAATTAATTTACTGGTATACACTATTTATTAGATCTGGCTCTCTACTTTTATCTCAGTCTGGTGGCGAACTGGAGAATGACGAGCGAGTGGCCAACGTCATTACAGGGCTCGTCACTTTGGCGGACAAGACCGACCTCACTGCTTTCTCAGTGGACGAAGGTTTCAAGCGTATATCAGGTACTGACAAGGGAAACTGACTATACACCGAAGCTGTTTATTTTTGTGTGCGGCCAACTTTACTAGCCACACTTGTGACTATATACCCCAATTGGTTTTTTTAAACTAATAGACATATCTGACAGCTAAAAAAACATTACTAGATATATTTTCATGTGTTCATACATCCAGTTGTATTATCTTCAGTCATCACTTTCGATATAAATTATCAATATCTACAGAATAATATTAATATATGTAGTAAATTGTTATCAATGTTGATAGCAACAAATATGTTTGTTTTCTAAAAGGTTATTCTAATTTCCATTCGTAAGAAAATCAAGGTATAGATAGCACCTAATCAGCATTCATGAACAAACATTTGGGGCCCTGTTCATTAACTTGATCGAATATGTAGCGGTGTAAGAAAAGGATGTAAGATGTAGCGCACCAAATGCCCAATATAACGGCAGTGAAAATCTTGTAATGATTTTAGTAAATCCCTAGGCATTTAGGAATATAAGTCAAAAGAGATATGACTAGCACCCTAATTTAACACACATCATTTCTAAATAAATGGCATTCAAATTTCAATATAACTTTCCACTGGCTTGGTGTGTTAGTAAATCTTATAATAGAAATGGTATCTTGTAATGTTGCAGTGACTTATGAGAGCCACAGTTACGTCATATGCCTATCCAATAAGAAGATCTTTGTTGTCAAAAGAAGGCTCTACCCCAAAATTCCAGAGACACCTGTGGCTTAGTCACCTATGGCTACACTCACTCCATTTGGTCTTCCTAAGATTGCTTATGTTTGTGCGATAATATGTTAAGGATTTCTTATAATGAAATGTATATAATAATTATTAAAATATATTTACTGTATATCCTCTGTTTAAGGTATTATTTTATCCACCCGTTATGTAAATTTAAGATTAAAAGTTCAATATTCACTATTACAGTAGCCCCATGACTTCTTTGGTGCTGACTGACAGCTTTGAAAAGTTACCAGACCAAATTATGTATCCCTATGCCGAACCATAAGATCTGCAAATCATGTGTTTAGCAGCTGTCACTTCTGACGATCAAAATTTAGGTTTATACCTAAATGTTGACTGTCAGAAGTCAGCTGTGAGCTGTCAGTCAGCACCAAAGAAGCCATGGGTCTACTGTATATATGTTAAGCTTGTTTTTGGGTTTGAGTTTGTAAGATATTAACCCTCTCTTCTTCTGTATCAAACAAGGGTGCAGTTTCAAATGTGCTAGCACTTTTTGAGTAACGGATTATCTTCTTCTAGGTGCATATCAGAGCGATTAACATGTACAATCCATATCGAGCATTTTGATATAATCACTCTGTCACAAAGACGACTTAGAAATTTGACTCATTCATCACACGTCAATATTTCTGTCATGCTTGTGATATCAGATAGTGCAACCCATTCATATAAAAAAATAGCACCACGTCTTAATACCTGCTCAGGTTATATGTTTAGGAAATGTACCTGCATTTGCATGGAAAACCAGTTTATAACATCCACCTTCAATACACCAGAACGAGATTTAAACCTCAATCTTCCAATCTACTGTGAGAGTAGCGCATTAGACCATGAGACCACCGAAGCGATTATCTTTATTAGTGAGTTTTTTTAGCACCACGTCTTACTAACTGCTTGGGTTAAACATTAATGGTTTTAGGATTGAGTGAGGTTATTTTTATATGAAGTGTACCCTCTTTTGTTTGGAGGAATAATAGAAAACCATTTAGGAAAAACCACACTCAGTGCACCTAACTGGGATTCGAAACTTGATCTCTCTGTCATTGGCAGTCTAGTATATTGCTAGTGTGACATCTTAGACAATGCAGCCACCAAAGTAAACAGTTTTAAACCTATGAAACTCCACAATAGTTTTCTCAAGAAAGAATAACCAGGGGCACCCCATCGGTCTCGTCACATAATTTGATGCGTTCTCAAGTATCTCCAACAGCGCATCAAGATAGAAACCTTCAAACAAATAATTCTGCCTAAAGGTCAAGTAAAATTTAACAATTTCTCTCTTGGTACCAAAAAGTAGGCATTGTGTGTGGCTGTAAAAATTAACTTATGCACTAAAGATTTTAAAAAAAACTACCTATGGGAAATTTAGTTTTTTTTTATTTTACTGTAAAATATTATATATTAGACTTTTTAATGCACATAAACAGAATATAACTAAATAATAGTCAAATAACGTTAGCAAAAGTTTGAAAGACGGTACATTAACTTCTAAGATGTTGCGATTTGTTTCAAAGGTGAATCAAGATATTGCGCCAATGCTTGAGCCTTCTCTTTCAACAACCCGAATCCAACGGTCTCTTTGGCGTACAGACATAGCAGCAAGTTGCTGGCTACTTGCGTGATAGCCACTTTACCTTCCTGTAAAGAATAGCAATAGAAATAAGAGTAAACAATGAAATTTGGCTACTCATCAGTATTACTCTAAAGGGTATGTGGGAAGTTAACTTTTTGAAATATTCCCTAAGCTGGAATGAAGGTCAAATACTTGTCATATTTTAAAAAAAATATGTATATATTGTGCATATAAATTTAATAGATTATAGATATCATTAGACGAAAAAGGTTTTATTCAAAAAAATACATAACATGATCATTCCTAACCGATTTTTATTTTGTTTATTCTTTTATGTGGCATCCGTTTTGAATCAAGTCTTTATTATCATAATAGTTTATGATAAAAGTAAATTTGTCAAGAATAAGTTTCTTTCCTACTCTAAAGATCCACATTTTTTATTATCTGAACAACCAGGATTAGTGCAGAGAAAAGGGAATTCCTTACACTTTTTCTATGTCATATTGAAGTAAATTAAATATTTGTTATAATCTACCAGCGGTTTTCAACCTGTGTGGCAAGAAGAATCGGCAAGCCAGAGTTTAGGAGAAGATATGTGAGGAATGCCAGGCCTCCACCGTGGTTCGGATTCCACGTTAAACTGTAGGTCCTTCATTTCATCTCACAATCACCCTACCATTACACATTAGCGTAAGTGTGTATAACCCGAACGGGTAGTAAGACGCGGTGCTAATAATAATAATAATAGGAGAAGATCAAAAATCTTAGCTACTGAACTTTTAGACACAATCTAAATGCTTACTAGTTTGTTTTTTAAAGATAACCTCCTTGAAAAGCTTAAGGTGTGACTTGAGAATTTTAGCACCTTGTTCAGTGTGCCGTGAGATGACAAAGGCTGTAAATCGCTTATCTATACACACAATATCAAGTTTATAGGTCATAAAGTTAATATTGTAAAAAAAACTTATATATAATAAATATATTGTATATACCTATACATTAAAAATTAAAACATATTTAAATGAATGGAATCAACATTAATATTCAAGAGAATGTAATTGCCACAAAATGGCTCTAAAAGTATCTTGATACTCAATAACTTAGTTTAGCCTGCATATTTATTATTGTAAACTGTGATATGATATAGAAAATATGTAAAGAATTTTGCCCTCTTGTTGTACCATCCTCGAACCACCTTTTTCACAAATTAATTTATATGGCCAATGGTTTACCAAACATAAAAATTCCAAGACAAACATACCATACATTCCATCAGAACGAGTTGCAAGCGGTCCTCCTTGAATGCACTTCGGCCGTTTTTCTCGTACGCAGACCAAATATTGCTAGCAATAGCTGCCGTCACTCGGGCATCTCGATCGCCATATCCACTATAGGCCAGCAAGGCTCCTTCATGGTTTAGTAACCTAAATAAATAAGATACTTTAAGAAAAGGTTGCACTTCTGAGAGAATAAAAGGTGTAGCCTATGTATAGGTGAGAATTAGTTTAGTTTTAAAATGTGACTTGAAACCTATAGGCCTACTAAACTGTAAATTTATAAAACTAATGTTATATTTAACTTAATTTCAAGTGTTTAAAATTTAATAAATAGATGGCACTCTATGTATAAAGCCGAGTATGATAGATTAAAGTTTCGCCTTGTTTAGTTTTTAATCAGGGGTGTAGTAGAGCAGGAACCCCGTTCCTGCACTGCTTTTTATGTAAAAATGTTAGATTTTTTTTTGTTAAGTTTTATACCACACAATTCTAAGTTAACTAATTGATTTTAAATCAGTATTATGTTAAAACCTTTTTTCATACTATGAATCAATAAATTCTGTTGAAATTTACTGTACTCTAGGCAGGTTTTTGGAATCTCAGGGGAAGTGCGCTAAGTAAGTTTATGCCTTAAGCCGCATTTACTTTGGTATAGTAAATTGGTTGGTTACTTGTACAAGTAGCTGGCCTGACTAGTCTACTTTCTCTAACTCAAGCCGCGTTTACATTGGTATAGTAATTGTGCTAGCTACTCTCCCAGCCACAGTACAAGTAGGTATCTACACACAAAAGTGGTTTTTACCTTGCTAGTAGCAGTTGTCACATCATATTCCTATAATTTAAAAGGCATTTTGTATAGAAATTGTCTAGTTGTTTTTTTTCGGAATGTTTGATTAAAGGAAGCAATAAATAGTATGATTGAGGAGGAACAATTTCATCCTAAATGATTGTGCCTTTGTTTGACACCTGAAACCTCGCTTAACTTGATTTCATCTGTAATCCAGTGGTTTGACATACTTTTAGAGATACAACACCAGTTCGAATTACGCTAGAATTCACACTTAACTCCCTAGCAAGCTATTTCAGAGCATTACACAAGGATAGTAAAAAAAAACATGCAGGATAAACAAAAATCCCTAGCTAAAAATATATTTGTACAAAATGACACATGCACTGTCCGACTAGCTAGACTATACTGACAAGTGTTTAGATTTTGCTAGTTCAGAGGGTATTTTAGGAGACAGCGATAAATGCTGTTGGTGGGGGAAGGACAGTGGTAAGTAGATAGTTTGGGAAGCTATTCATTTTCCTGTCCTCATTGATGGTACAGGTCCTGTACTAGTACTTTCCTATGCGGTTGACACTTGGTTAGTAGATACCTTGCAAGTTAGTGATACAAATAACTAACCTGTTTACTATACCAATGTAAAATCTGCTTAACCATTAAAAATGTTCCAAATAGCTTCTATGGGGTGGCTATGGCCTTGCGTTCCGACACAGCTAAATATACGACCACACCGCTGTTTTTAATGGATAGAGCTGAAGATGATAAATTAAAAATGCACCTTGGGGGTGGGAGTTTTTATTCTCCTTGTACCGCTGTGAAAGACTTACAAGGTATTTTCCACACCTCCAGTGTTTGCTTGGCTTAGAACTTGTGTTAAAGCTTTAGGCTTTAACATTTTGGCTTCAGTTTCAAGTGAAATGGTAGCTTTTTGTACACGATTATTAAATATAAAATAATCCACCAATCTCTTAGACAAACAATTAGGATCTATGAATTGATTTTAAACCCAAATGAAGTGGTCTTGTTATTCCAGGTGAACAAATAGAACGATGTTGCTTCCTTGATACGAACTAGTTCAAATCGAACTATACGGTGTCGTTCGCGAACTATTGAACTAGATAAATTAACTACTCATTTCAGAATAATCATCACAAGTTTTTCTCAACAATCAACTATGCTGCCCATCTCCACTATAAATATAATACATTGTGAATGTATATTATTCGAAAATCAACATCTCGATAAATCGGCTAAACTATTCAAATATACTTATGATTTGTACATTTAGTTTACCCCTAGTGTTACCTTGACGAATTACACTATGGATCTAATTTGAGGACTACGCCATAAGGGAAAAGTACGGGGAAGGCTTCAAATGAAGTGAACATGATGTAAAACTCGATGGTGTGAGCCATCAAGCGAGCCACACCCAATATCATTGCTGACGACTGAGGGAACTACAGGTCTTATGAAGAAAAGCTTTATCTTTGCTGTCTTTCAATTAACTGTTGCCAAATCTTTTCGCTTTCAGTTATGTCGGAAGGTGGTGTGCTGGGGTAAGAAGGAGCTACTGGCAACGTCAACCAACCAGCGTTGCAAAATTATTTTTAAAATTTAAAAGGAGATTGAAACTAAAATGAGAGAATGACAACGCTATTTCCCAATCGTAACCATGCAGTTCTCTCAACAATGATATACAGTGTTGGCCAACCCCGTTAACACGGGTAGATTATGAAAAGACGTAATAACACATAATCAGAGTATCCATTTTTTTAATGAAAAGCATTTGCATCATGTTTCTTTTTTAAATATAAATAAATCTAGCTAATATCTGCGCTATTTTGTTGCCCTTGAATAAAAAATAATACCTCTTGAAGTGTCATACTTTAATCAAACTTTAGGGATTTTATCTAATATGTCATGTAAATGTAATCTCTTGGTGGGTGATATTCTCCTAATACTTCCAAGTTTAAGATTTAATCTGTTTCAAAGACAACAACTAGGAGAATAAAATACACGAAGAGGTATTATAAAAATAAAATATCATTCACATAGTAAAGCGGCCCCTAGACGCTCAATAATAGTGCCCAGTTATATTGTGCAATATTATTGACATTCTTAGACAATTCAATAACTCAAAAATCGAATTGTGTGATATTCAGTCTATCCAAAATGATAATTTTGGTTCGTGATAAGGATGCAGCTTGTGTGGCAATTGCTTTGGCTTTTTGTAAAAGAGCAAAGAAGAGAAAGTGGGCGAAGAAATGGTACACTGAAAGACAAACATATACTCATGAGAGTTTACTGAAGGGATTAAGAATTAGAGAACCTAATGATTATCAAAATGTTCTAAATTTAGACAGTACAACTTTTGATACATTGCTGACTTTGATTAAATCTACAATTAGAAAAAAAATATACTTACATGTGAGACGCCATTCCACTAAGTCAGCGTCCATTTATTATAATGTGGTACCTTTCTACTGGGAATTCATTTGAAGATCTCAAGTTCGTAAGTGCTATATCACCGCAAAGTATTGGAATCGTTATAATGGAAACTTGCCAAGCAATAACACATGCACTGAAGTATTTTATGCAGGTAAGAATTTTTTTTATCAAAAGCTTAGTTAGATTTGATTTGGAACATAAATGTGTTCTGTTTTTTAAAATACGTTGTAGCTCACTGGACGCTACATTTATCTATTATATTTATCGAACTTTCAATATAATATGGTTCTGAAATCAATATACAAGCTATCACCCAACTTTAAATATAAGTGTAGTCTTGGCAGACTAAACAACACGGATGATAACTACATATTTAAATATATTAAAGATGTTATTCGTATGTGTACAGTATTACCTGTAAAGCTGAATTTTTTAAGTAAGTGTGGTATAATATTTAACTATTTTCAAATAATAATACTTTTATTCATCAGAAACATGTTTTCACATAAGAACATTGAAAGAAACCGTTAAATCTTCCACCCCCTCCCACAATATAACAGACGATAAACTTGGGCGTCACGCTTTGGACCTTGCAATGCGTATGTTTACGTCTATTAAGTATAATTTTGATCACTGATTCTACCATCTTACAAAGCCAAACGGGTTCGGTTCCTTAACTATATAAGAATATACAATAAGAACGCAATAAGAACAAGTTTCAATTAAATGCAAGACGTAGTTCGCGAACTATTGAATAAGATGAATGAACTTTTCAATTATGTGAATTAATGGTAGTTTCAAAACACGTAAAAAATTAATTTGGACCGTTAACTAAAAAGAGTATTCCAGACAAGTTTCATATTTTCCGTTCATGTAGTTTGGAAGATATGAAAAATGACACCCACCACACTTCACTCCACTAGGGGTTTGAAGTTTTATTACCGTTTAAGTTTACAATTTACAATTTTGATATCAATATTACAAAGTAATTATTCATAAATTACCAATCAAAATAGCTGATCTCCTTGAGCAGAGCATAAAATACCTTTCCAATTCAATTGGTTTGTAAGATCCGAACAAACCACCCCCACATTGAATCACAACGTTACAGATTGAATAACTAGAAATACTAAAAGAAACTGCTTAGTTTCATCTTTCGCCTAAAGTGGTTTGTGAGTTACGGAAAAAAAAACCCACCCCTTTACCGCTTCCCTCGCTCAGGGGTTGAATTTCTAAAAGTTCCAAAAATACTCTGGTGCATTACCTTAAAAAGAACCTCCCTGCCAAATTTAATATTTCCAGCTCAATCTGTTTGGAAAATACTGAAAAACCACCCCCTTTCCGCTTCACCCCTTAGGGGTTGAATTTTGAAAAATTTAAAAAAACCTTGTCCCATTACTAAAAAATACCTTTTATATCAAGAATCATTTTCCCAACACAATTGGTTTGGAAGATATGCAAAAACTACCCTCTCTCGCCTAACCCCCTCAGTGGTTTAATTTCAAAAAATGAAAAACACTCTGCCTCGGTACATAAAAAATAACCTTCCTGCAAGGTTTCATTTTTCCTGCTCAAGTAGTTTGTAAGATATGGTTATATCCTTTAAAATGTTACAACCCTAATTTCACCTCCTTAGAAATTAAATTTAGCCAAACTCCCTCTTAACGGATAAACTAAGACCTGAAAGGAGCATTCCTGCCAAAATTCCAGGTCAAGGGGTTCAGAAGAAACGGTGATGACTGTTGTGTCAGCGAGTAGAACAGAACTTTCAACTTTATATACAGTGTGCTTTTAAAGGTGATACCATATGAATATCATCTCAATATTAGCTTTCTGGTGTAAAATTAAAGAAAGGGAGGGAACTTGATGAAATCCTAGTAGGTCTTCTAATGAAAATGTCTAGATATATTAGTGCTATTTACACTTATACCCCCACCAAACTTTTCTTAAATCTTTCCCATTCCACCTCTACACTTTGTAACGTATCCTTGGGAATTATGTTTCTTGCCTTTATTATGTAGAACCCTCGTCTTTATTTTTTAGCCTCCACACCCTTATTCTTTTTCAACGCTAGATTAAAATATAATTATACGAACACTACAAGGTTTGTAGCTAAGTGACAGGCAAATCATGTTGAAGTAACCTTTTCACATAAAAGTTTAGGAATCACTATTTTTAAAACAAATATCGAAATACTTTTTCTTTTTAATAAGTGAACCTAGCCAAGCAGCCACACGTACGCTAATGTGAATGATTGTGCAACTATTTCACTAGCATTTGGTAGTGTAAAGAAACACAGCCTTCCAGTTTCTTCAGCTTTTGACGGAGGTTTTTTTACTCACTTAATGTAAATAAATAAACAATGCCATTTTTTTCAAATAAATTTTCGCCAAAGAAAACGAATCCAAGAAAATCAGATCTTTCAATTTTAAATAAAGAAACAGATCCTGATAAAAGTGTTCAAGAGTTTGGTTTAGACATAGGACAAATAAAAATTAGACTTGGGGACCAAGAAGCATCCTTTGAAAATGGGCAGTGGGTTCCAGGTAAACAAACATTCATCACAGTGATACTTTTTTAATGAGAGGGTGTGTAGGTTCTTTTTGGAAATTACATGGAATTGATATGATTGACTTTGCAAAACTTGTTGGATTTAAGGTATTTCTCACAATCATGTAGACAAATATAATAAGAAAGAGACAATATAAATATAAATAATATAGGTAAGTTAAAAAAATAATAGATTTAAGTATTAGAATTCAGAATAAAACAAGAATGACATATTTTAAAGTTGATTAAATCTTGAAAGAAAGTGTACATTAACTTTATACACCTTTTCGAAAATGGGTTTATGACAACAAAAACAATTCCACACAACATCAATTATAATCAATGAACTTACCAGCTGAATAAACCACTTAATTTACATTTAACATTGTTTATAATTACTTCCTTCACAATGTTAATCTGTGACAACAATGCAGACAAAATAACTAGGCTATGAACTATAATCAGTTATAGTTGCCTCTACTGTTAACAAAGTCTATTGAAACTTGGTTATTTTTGTGCTATACAGGAGCATAGTGTCAGGTTATACTATGGGATTAAGAAAAATAAATAGGCCTACCAAAGATTTATATAACTTACTTTTTTAAGTTTAAAAACATCTCCCAAAGCGAAAATATTATTCTTTCCCTTCTCTTAATTGAGACTACTCAATTTATAGCTAATATTTTTTTTCTTTCTGATTATCACTGCTTTCACATTCCCACCCCTCTATCCCTACTCTAGCGGTACGGCTATTTATCTCGAGAAGAAGCTGGTCTCAACAGAGCTGTCGAGTTGTATTTGTGTTTAAATGGTGTGCCTCGACTATTTTAGACCCTTACTCAGTGTGCCGTGAGTTGGAAAAGGTTAAACATTGCTGTTTTATGTGTAACACCCAAGTCCTTTCAGAGCACCCGACCTGGGAATGAGTCCCGTCTACTAATGTCTGTGTCCGGCACACCTAACAGTTCCATGTTACAACCTTTGAGTGTATACGACAAGCACGTGGACGGGTCTAGCTCATTGTGAGACACACAATCAGGCTTTACAATTGTAAGAATGTATTTATTTCAGAATCTGGACCTGTCACAGGTACACACAAAGAAAATATGAAACTACGGAAATATGTCAAGCAGTTAGAGGATGAAAATAATCTTCTAAAGTTGAAGTTTGAACTTTTACTAGACATGGTAAGCAAACTGATTTTTTTTATCGTGTCTTACTACCTGTTCAGGTTACTTACATAATCTAACGAGGTAAGGATGAGGAAGGAAGCATTTTAAAGGTAATCTACCTGCATTTGTGAGGAAGGAGAGTGGAAAACCATTTAGGAAAAAAAAAAACTTAGTGCACCCTGGTCTCTTTGTCTTGGGAAGTCTAGTCTAAGATTAGAGTAGCGCGCTTGAACACGCAGTCATCAAAGCTGGTGGCTGTTAATTCATTAATGTGAAGGGGACACTCACATTTCACAGTGATACATTTTTCGGCCATGCCAGGAATCAAACTCAGAACCTTTGTAGACACACTACCAACTTAGCTAAGGTGGTAGACCATTTTTTTAAATTGTTTTATCATTTTTATCTGTGTAAACGGTTCTAAAATAGAATGGAATGTTCTGGTTATAATGAAAACAAACACTGCTACTCTATCAGGTAACACCGGAACTAGCAAAGAAGAAGGTGGAGCCCATCAGATTGGCTTTTGGCACTAAAGGGTTTGATGTTCCAGATAGCGATTTGAACATGAGCCTTCTGGACTGATGTATTAATGATCTCTGATCAAAGAAAGCTTGCAAACAATCTTGATCGTTGTTTACCATTTCAGATGACCCAGACCACCGCAGAATCACACCTTCAAGAAAAGGAACTGGAGAAGTTTAAATCTCATAGAAAGGAAATATCAAAGCTACCACAGAAAAAATGAATATTATTTTGAATCAAAACATCTTGTTACTTGTTTGAACTATCGACAGTGAATGTTATCAAAACACATTTTGGTTTCAGTGGTTGCGAGTGGGTTTGACGCTATTTCAGAACACAGCTGTAATTGATCTATCTAAGTAAGATTGTTGTTATATATGTTTTATTTATTTTCTATGTTGACTAATAAATTATTAAATTTAGCACACTCGTTGCGATCACTGTAGACATAGCCAAAAGTGTTGACCATTGATCTGAGTTGTCATCACTGGCAGACTGGTATTAATACTGGTCAGGTCAACTTTTAGAACTATATGGATGTAAAAACAGATGGGGTATAAGTTATTTGGATACGTGTACGCCAATAATCCCAATAATCGTACTTGCATTAAACACAAATAAAATATACAATAAACAAAAGCGTGTGAGAAAATATTAAATGAACTGCTTTAACACTCAAGATTTAAGTTTAAACTATTTTTTAATAACTTTTGTACAGCTTTAACTTGCAAGTGTTTCCTAAAACTTGCGACCTTTGGACTATGAACATTTTTTTTTATTAGTGTGCTCTATTGTTGATATTATGAGTATATCAGCAATTTCCATGTGATGTGATGAGAGTGGATAAAAAAGCACGTACTGTGAAAAAGAATAATTGTAAATGCACTCGGGCACAGATCAATTTATTTGCTCACTCAATTGGATTAACGGTGACCTGGCGGTCTAGGGGTAAGGTGTCAAGACTTCTATGCTGGCGGCCGGGGTTCAATCCTCGGTCCCGGCAAAGATTTATCTGATTACCAAACCCTTCCTTCACCTCTGACAAGACAACTTGTGAATGCGGGGAATGCCAGGCCTCCACCGTTGTTCGGATCCCACATTAAACTGTAGGTCCTCCATTTCATCTCGCAATCACCCTACCATTACACATTAGCATAAGGGCGTATAACCCGAACAGGTAGTAAGACACGGTGCTAATAATAATAATAATAATTGGATTAACTCATTCAAATTCAATTCAAAAGTTATTCAACTAGGTACTAATTTGAATCAAAATAAGCTCATGATAGATTAAATAGCAGCTATAACAATAATTAACAAATATAATAGCTGGCTATTTAATCCTAATAATATGTGCATTTTTACATTGTCATAATACTAACAGCATAAAGACCTGAGTCAAAGGTGGCTGCGTTATCTGATAGCTCAGGATATTAATTCAAGATCACTAATATGTAGCTAACAATTTCAGCATGGCCATCACAGACTCTGTCTTGAAATATTAAGGAATAATGACGTGCATGGGACTATTCCTGGATAGCTCAGTGGTTAGCACATTGTTGTTCTAAGCCAAAATTCCTGGGTTTAATTCCTGTCAAGGCGTCATCTTTCAATTTAAATAATAAAATAAGCTCGCCTGATTTCAATAGTAAGATATTTATCTGCAAGAATTATATGAAGTTAGCTAGCCTGACTCGAGGCTAATTAATAAGTCAGAATTTAATTCTGACCCATTGCAATATGGATGGTTTACCTGTCTCCTCTTTAAGTGCCATTCCTTTAAAAATATACCATGATCATAATCTTTTATAAAGTAGATTGCTTATAATATTTAGGTGGGCCATTATACTACATGAATAAATTGGAACAGTTTTATTAAAATTAAGTCACTTTGGACCAACTGATGACATTAAAACTATAGCCAAACCCAATTTTCAAACCAAGGTCAAACAGTAACTCATTGATATGGCAAGTGATACAACTTATGACAAAATATGTGTTTTATGAATAAAATAAAGTGCATTGAGCAAAAATAATTTGTAATAAATAAAATGATAGAATAGTAGGAAAAGAGTAGAACACAAATAACAGTAAAAACACTAACACATACTTACACACACTTCAATATTTTGATGCTACTATGATAGTATCATCGAAATATTGATGTGTGTGTAAGTATGTGTTAGTGTTTTTACTGTTATTTGTGTTCTACTCTTTTCCTACTATTCTATCATTCTATTTATTACAAAAGATATGTTGTAAAATTACAATAAGTTTAATACTATTTAGTTTTATTTATTTGAGGTATTTAACATGCACTTTGTGTACCAACTGATTATATCAGCACACGAGAATTTCTATGAGCGAGAGCAAAAAGTCCTACCAATTTTGCCAGGTAAAGATATTTTCACATAACTTCCAGGGTTCTTTTACATGCCACAATCTACAAGGGAGCGATGGCTGTAACTTCCTTCCGAAGGGAGTTGTGCTACTGATTTTAACCACTTAAGAAAAATCCGCTAACTCCGGCTGGGTTTTAAACCACAAACATTGGGTCTCGAGGCAAGCACTTTACCCCAAAACCAACGAGGTCGGCAATATTCGTAAAAATATTTCAACACAAATAGTAATTTAAAATTATCTCGTACCTCAAAACTAATAAATGCTTTGTAATTTGATTGGAGCGTGTAAAGTTGAAAATTTAAAACTCAAAATTAACCTTTGACTTAAACATTCACAATTATTGTCACATCCTTAAAAACATTCTGAAATAAATAGTAAGAGGTGCAAAAAATATATGATCAAATGCAACTGATCACCTCAAAACAAGAAAAGAAGATGAAGTTTCAGGATATAAAAACGGAAGCTGCTCATAGGACCTGCTGGAGGGCTCAAATTTTGATAAGGCTGTCAAAAGACAGAACACTTAATAATGATATATTCTTAATTTTTGAAAAATTTAAAATTACAAAATACCAAAAAACATACTTTTTTTAGTAACTTTTAGTTTAAATTGGGAGGGATAATAGCACACTTACCTGATTGATGCTAGAATAAAAATTGTTTGGATAAAACATAGGAAAAAAACAACACATTTTTTGGTAACTTTTGTAACTGTCAGATATTTCTTCCTAACATAGAAATGTCAGTAAAATTGCGCTAGCACACATTATTTACAATACACATAAATGATAGATTAAAATACGTTTCATCGCATGACCGCAGAGTAACTCTAAAAAAAAACACAATGAAGACGGGTGTTTTGAGGAACTTCCCACTTAAATGTTCATCCACCATTGTTTTCTCATCATGTAAATCGGATATATGGCAAATTGTGACCATTAATTTCTCCAAAAGAACTTCACATCATGTTGTTGGGGCAGTTTTTCTTATTGTGACCTGAAAGATAAATAAACATTATTAAATGCATGCCCACTACTTCTGAATTATTTCAAACATTTACTGTGGGAAAACTAACTTGCTCTCTGGAAAAAAAAAACCTGGATGGTTCTAAAACAAACAAGGTTGGCAACACTTCCAAATGTTTCCGTTATTCCCTAAACAGCCGTAGTATATTGAAGTTTTAAGGCCACGTTCTAGTTGTCGACATAGGATTAAAAATGAAGTTGTCTGGGAAGAGTTGGAGAACAGGGAACATATGAGATATAAGAGGAAGCAAGAGATGGTATGTCATGTAGTGAGGATGTTGGAGTACATGAGATGATAAAGGAAACAAGGATAAGATGGTATGTTCAAGTAATGAGGTTGAAAAAAGGAAAGAATCTCAAAGCAAATGATGGAGTCGAAGTTTATAGAGGGAAAATACTGCAAGGGAGACCAAGAAAGAGAAGAGACGAGATAAGCTGATCACAGCAAGTTTGAGAGTAAGAGGAGAAAAATGAGAGCAAATGAAACAGGAAGATTGAGACATTTTACTAAAGAGAGCCGACCACAGACTGGAAACAGTTCATGATGATGAGTTTACCTTCCATGCCACAGACCCCACATTTTCTCTTCTTCTTCTTCTCTGTGTCCATGGACGGTCCCGCTCTGCCTGCTCCTCTTTCAGATTTCCCCGCTCCGCCTAGTTATACATGTCACATAAATAAAAGATGTGTTAAAAGGTATAAATATATCCACAAATCAAAACCAATAACAATATTTAAGACCAGTTTTCAAAGAGTATTTTATTCCACCTTCTATTAGAAGGGAATCAGATACAACACCTTAGCTCAGTCTGTAGCATGTCTGCCTACTGAACTAAGGATCCCGGGTTCAATTCCCGGCATGGTCAAAACATTATTATTGATGAAAATAGGTTAACCCTTTCACATTAATCAATTAATGGCCAGGAACAGGAGGTTGTGCCTGTTCTAATCTAAAGTTATATTATAAGGCATATGAAGTTTTGACAGGCCTAGCAAGTCGGTAGTGGAGTATATATGGCTTGAATAAAAACTGACCCAGGCCACAGGATGAAAACATTAATGGATGTAAAACAAAAAAAATTAGGAGGAAAACGGTGGAAAAATTGAACAAATGTGTTCTCAACATAAACTCACCTCTTCTAGTATATCCTCCCCTTCCTCCACTCATGCCATTGTCTCCTCCGGACCAGTTACTGTCCCTGGGAGGGACTTCGTCTCCCCATTGGAAGAAATTGCACCCATTGTTCTGACCCTTGGCGCAGGCATAAAATGTTCTGCCCTTGTTGGGGCCCTCTTTCTGCACTGTCAACCTGCAAACATACATGAGCTCAACTTTGTTTATATATTGTTTTGAATTTTTAAAATATTTAATTTTCTTGAACACTTTTAAAATTTCCTTTCACTGATCTTTCTATAAAACTAACTATATTACCAGTGATGGAGTGTATGAAGTAACTATCGGTGTGCAAAGCTTCAAGTCTGATTTGTTCTAAGTAAAATGATTGATTTTGACTATGTAAAAATTTGTTATCATTATTTTGTGTTTTTTCTTACGACAGGTCCATTCCTTTTGTTAGTGAACTTAGACTGCCAATGCTCTACTTTCCACAAGGCAAGCTCTGTTGCATTTGGTTAGAAATCCCTTTCATTTTTGTATCTATAACTCTTTTCCTTGACTGCCTCTGCGGCCTCCTGGCGCTTCCAGATTTTCTGTGAAGCAGTGGATGTGGAATAGGATGAACTCAGCCTCATGAGGACTGTGGACTAGGATGAACTCGGCCTCATGAGGACAAATGAAGAGCTAGTTGAATGAAAAGTAACGGTTCTGGTCTAGAAAATTTAGACTTAACACTCAGAGGGTCCTTTGTGCTGACCACATGACACCCTTTATTCACAAAAGTTGGCATTATCTCCGCTGACAGACGACAGTCGCTCGGAATCTACAGCTCGTTTGCAGATTGATTCCATGGAGTTTTATTTAAAACTCTTTTCTTTAAATAAGCTCTTGGCTATTAAATACTTCCAGTATACCTTGAACTAACAAATACCTTTTGGTTGGCTCTTCACATTGGCACAAGACGTCGTCATTACCTCCGGCAATGTTGCCACCTGGGGGAAGGTAAGGTGGAGAATATTAAATTTATTTAGTTGAGGTACAGTCATACCCAGACTTACAGAATTTCACCCATACAACTCTTTTTAATTATCACCATTCTCTGAACTTGAGAAACTTGCTTCACAGATATGATATGAAGCTACCACTCGCATCAGTAAGCAGTGATTTGTATGCTTACTATTTTTTTTTTTAATATTATGGCTTCAGTGTTTATTTTAGTTTATTTTAGAACAAATGTGTTGTTTACGACAGTTAAGACTGATATGACAATTGCAGTGCAGCAGTAAATGCATTGTTAAGGGGAGGGAGGGAAATGCACTGCTTCAAGTTGCGACAATTTTCGAGTTACAACATTGGTATAGAACCTAACATGTCATAAATGTGGGGTATGTCTGTATTTAAGTACACTTTCTAAACAGAGTTTATAAACTAACTTATTTCTAGAACATAAACAATGCCCAGTCGGCCTGGAACCAAACCAAAATACCCTGATCCAGTTATCAACATCTCTAACAATCCAACTACAAGAATGGGCATACTTTATGCCATGAGTAATAATACCATACTCTTTCAAAACACAGGTTTTGTAAGCCTATTTATTCCTCAAAGCATACCGCCAATGTAGCGTTTCAGAAGAAACAAACCTTGTCGAGCTGGAGGCTGACGTGGCACATTGTTGGCAGCCGCCAGTGGTCGGCCGCCCTCTTGCCTGTTCTCTTCCACGCTGTCTGCCCACATAAAGAAGTTGCAACCCTGGCCTTGGTTTTTGTTACATTTGTAAAACTTACGACCTATAAAAATACAAATTAGGCTAAGACAAAAAGACAAAACCAGGTCAGTGAAAGCAGCAATCGCCAACATAACTTCATCGACAGAAAGATGAGGAGTTGATCGATTTCAGGGGGGAGAAAGATAGCTAAACGATGGGCCCGAGTGAGACTAAGTGGAGAGAGAATGGTGAAAATAGACAGAGAGAAAGCTTTACCCTGCACTGGTGTGAAGGTAGGAGGGTACTACTCGACACAGAAAACATTGTATCTCATGGCCAAGCGCTGCAATCGCTCTAGAGTTTGAAAGGTGAAGGGGCGAGAAGAGCGTTCTAGTACAGTAAGTACCAAGTAGTTTATAGTTTTTTTTATAATGATAGTTATTCATGTATTCACAAATAATACCATTTTATTAAATGTAAAGTAAAATAGTTTTTAATATGATTTTATAACTTTTTTAATTGTACCTGTTTAGTACAATAAATTTTAATTCATTTTATAACATTGTTTATTGCGAATATTTTTCAGAGCATTAATTTACTCCTTTACGTTAATAATTACCAGAAATGTATAAAGTGCATTAAAAATAATGGTTATTCCTGTGAAAAATTTACAAGAAAAGCCTGACAAATATAACATGAGCAAGACGAGGCCGGATCAGGTGGGGTGTTTGCTTCTTTTTTTTGCTTACAAAGGGGGTGAGGGGGTCCAAAAAAAGTGCTTACATAATACTTGAACGTCTTCTAAGACAAGGAAGTGTTCTGTCACCTCTATTATTTATAATAATCATGGGTGAAACTTTGGCTGTATACGAATAGTCTACCTATGCAGCGTCGCGTTGGCTCGTAGCGTTTATAGCTGCATTGGCAATCACGTGGCCAAGTGTAGATCTGTCTGAATAGTCGCGGACTAGACCGATGCAGTCTTCTCGAGGTCTTGGTAACCATGGATACGAAAGCTACGAGCCATGCGGTTTTCTTACGGCGTTGGTGCGGTGTTTGACCGGCAATTCTTTTAGTGTTATCATTTCGTCTTCTTGAGCATCAACTTACACAAATATATCGTTTTCATTAGAGCTAATAGATGGCTTTTACATAGTTTTTAAGTTATTCGGTAGGAAGCAGCACTGCGGGCCCAAGTGTGTTGCCGTTCGAATAGTTTGATGCAGTCTTCACTATGAAAACCGCGAGAAGTGTAAAATTATGAAGACTGCATCAAGTCTGTATAAAGTCAAGTGTACTTGACTATTAGGATACAGCCTTTGAACGAGGCAAATGAAATATATGGGGAGGAGACATGAAGCAAGTGGAGAGGATGAGAATGAAATGCAAGAACAACTGGACGTGATGAATGTTGAGAAAGGAAATAAGCTATCGAAATGTGATATTTCTGAATATTGTACTTAGAGTGCACTTTATGAACTAAATGATTATACCAGAACATAACTTACAAACAATCTTAACTCTGTAACAGACACAATGCTCAGTCCTCCAACCGTTAATCCATCATTGTGAAGGGGGAAGCCACAATTTCACCAATGATAAATATTTGTACCATGCTGGGAATCGAACCGGGACACTTTACTGAGTATATAGTCGCACTACTGACTGAAATAAGATATCGATCGCATAATAATTACATAGGCATGTTAGATTCATAATAATGAAAATAATTATTTAAGTAAAAATGTTATCCTAAAAGAATTGAGAGCCATACCTTGGTTGGGGCCATCCTTCCTCACTGTCAGAAGAATAGCGTCCAGGTTGCAGTTGCAGACGACCTTATTCTCGTGGTCACTACTCCCATCACCCCCACCTAACAACCGAGGCACTCTACCGCTAGCTCCACTCTCAATGTTGTCTGTTATCGACCAGCCCCCCATGTCTGTGGAGCTTCTGTTGATGGAAGCTTGTGAGCCTCTCCCCCTGGTCGAACTGTACGAGGCACCCCGGTGAGATGTGTTGCTAGCCGAAGACCGTCCTCCACCCAGACTACTACCCATGCCACTGTCTGTGAAGCTTGCAGTGATGCCGCCGCCACGGTTCACAGGCGGAGAACCTGGGGGCCCTGATGGACAATAGAGCCGGCATTGTGGTTAGTATGCCAAATTATTAGGGGTGTGCAAATAGGATTATTTATCGAATATCAAAATTTCAAACGAGTATCAAATAGTACAAATCAAATAGTAGATTGTTCTTACATTTTTGATATCTCTATAAGGAAAACCTCTTTTCACTCTATGAGGTAATTGTATTATATTTGGAAGAAGGTATAGGAAAGGAGGATAGAAACACATGAAAGGGATAAACACAGTATACCTGAACACCGTTCACAATTTACATTACTGCCATTGGACAAAGAGGTAATGGTTGCCTCTTAAAGAAAATTGATCATCACCGCCCAATCTCCTGACCTAGGTTTAATTTTATGTGATATGATGAGTTCCGAGAGAATGAAACCTAGGTCGGGGTATTGGGTGGTGACGAAGATTTTCTTTAAGAGACTACCATTACCTCTATGCCCAATGGCAGCAATGTAAAGTATGACATTGCAAAAGCCATAGTGTTTGTCTTGTTTAGATGTTTCTATATACCTTTCCTATACCTTCTTCCAAATATAATTACAGTTTTGATAAAAATAATTTAAATTAATAAATTCCTAATGAAAATATGAACTTATAACGAAATTGAGAGGAACTTTTGATCCAGTTTTTAGACAACGGGTTTCACCTAAATCATATTTTTAAAATTCTTATGATAGGTTTTTGAAAGGAATTTAAATATAAAAATTGCATGGAGAATGTTTAAATGGGCAGTGTAGAGATGATGACGATGACGGTGACGGTTGACGGTTGACGGTTGTCGTGTCGTTTGTCGTTGTCGTTATCGTTATTATTATTATTATTATTATTATTATTATTAGCACCGCGTCTTACTACCTGTTCGAGTTGTATGTACCTACCCTAATGTGTAATGGTAGGGTGATTGTGAGATGAAATGGAGGACCTACAGCTTAACGTGGAATCCGAACCACGATGGAGGCCTGGCATTCCCCACATTTTGAAGAGTGATGAAATTATAGAGGAAGATGGAGTCATTTTACTAAATTGACCCGGCCACAGGCTGGAAAGAGTTGATGATGATTTTTTTACAAGATTAATGTTCAAATTCTAGATTTGTAGGTAAAGTAAAGATTCAGATTCGTAAATTAGTGAATTCAACCCATTACTAGTTGCTTGCTACCGTGGTAACAAGTGAGGACTCACTTGGCCTGCTCAATAGAGGCCTCATGTCGAGCATCTCAAGAAACTGGAGGTCACAGCCCCCTACACATCCCGTGTAATTGTCTTCACAGTACGGGATCATAGAACCACGGCGGAATTTAAAGTTTAATTTCTTCACATCTGGACCGCACTGAAATAACAAGTATTTGTTTTAATTAAAGAACAATGAACACGTCTCAAATGAGAAGTTTCAAATACTAAATATAGGGGTGTGCAACGTAAGTTCTCCTTTTCAATTCGAAGCAAACTTGAATCGAATGTATGAAATATTCTCGAAGCAAAATCAAAGTTTGGATATATTATGTAAGCTGTTTTATGCTTGGAATAATATTATATTGTGGTTTTTTATGCATAGCTGTATTCACTAAAATTTGTAAAATGTTTTACTACACTTTTAATTGAAAAAGTAGGCTTCATACACCCCTATGAATAAAAATGATTAACTACTTATTTGTAGCCATGTATAGTGATAACGATTAGATTAAACTGCCAAACAAATAATTAAAACATAAGAATTAAATAAAAGTTGTGAAAAAATTTTAATGAATGAGTAATAAAATGAGACGTAATGAGGAAAAGAAGGATTGGAAATTCAGCGCAAAAAAAAGAAGGTAAAATATGTGATGCAATCCCCTAAGAAGTGAAACTAAGATTAGGATCCTAAGCATAAGGATACCAAACATGAGGATCCCAAGCATAAGGATACCAAACATGAGGATCCCAAGAATAAGGATAACAAACTTGAGGACTCCAAGTATAAGGATACCAAACTTGAGGATCCCAAGAATAAGGATAACAAACTTGAGGACTCCAAGTATAAGGATACCAAACCTGAGGACTCCAAGTATAAGAATAACAAACTTGAGGACTCCAAGTATAAGGATAGCAAACTTGAGGACTCCAAGCATAAGGATAGCAAACTTGAGGATCCCAAGCTTAAGGATATTAAACTTGAGGACCCCAAGCATAAGAATAACAAACTTGAGGATCCCAAGTATAAGGATACCAAACTTGAGGACTCCAATTATAAGGATAACAAACTTGAGGATCCCAAGAATAAGGATAACAAACTTGAGGACTCCAAGTATAAGGATACCAAACTTGAGGACTCCAAGCATAAGAATAACAAACTTGAGGATCCCAAGTATAAGGATACCAAACTTGAGGACTCCAAGTATAAGGATAACAAACTTGAGGATCCCAAGAATAAGGATAACAAACTTGAGGACTCCAAGTATAAGGATACCAAACTTGAGGACTCACAAGTATAAGGATAACAAACTTGAGGATCCCAAGTTTAAGGATACCAAACTTGAGGATCCCAAGCATAAGGATAGCAAACTTGAGGATCCCAAGCTTAAGGATATTAAACTTGAGGACCCGAAGCATAAGGATAACAAACTTGAGGATCCCAAGCATAAGGATAGCAAACTTGAGGATCCCAAGCTTAAGGATAGCAAACTTGAGGATCCCAAGCTTAAGGATATTAAACTTGAGGACCCGAAGCATAAGGATAACAAACTTGAGGATCCCAAGCATAATGATATCAAACTTTAGGAACATAAGCATAGTGGATTCCATACTTGAAGATTTCAAACTCGAGGATCTTAAACTTAAGGATCCCAAGCGTGAGAATTCCAAATGTGAGGATTCCAGGTGTTATATATAACCCAAGGTGTGAGGATTCCACGAGTGAAGTTCACAAGGTTATTGCCTATTTAGTATTTACTGTGTAATAAAATACATGTTCAGTGTACACATACAGGAGGCTAAATTACCTGTGGACAAGACTGTTCACTGACAGTGAGACCCTCAACATTTCTCGGGAACCAAAGAGCACTGCGGCATTGTGGGTAGGCCATGCAGCTGAGGTACTTGCTGGTACCATCTCTCTTAGTCTTGAGCACCATGTCCAAACCACAGGAAGGGCATTTCATTGCAGGCTCGGGCGTCTCTTCTAGGGTCACTAGGTTGTCACCCGGAGGCTGGGCATGCTCCTCAAGGTACTGACCCAGCGCTGTGTCCAGCTTGGCTGCCTTCAAACACAACCACAGTCATTCCAGCACTATATCCAGCTTGCAATTTAAAAATATTTTTTATGAAGTTTGTTCTAGTGCCACTACTGACTATGATCGACTTAACTTATCAAAGTCAAGAAATTAGCCAATGAAGAACTTGTCGGGAAATGCACAAGCATTCTCTTGAAGAAAGAATGCTAAATCAATAAGGGAGTGCAAGGTCTTCTTTTTCAATTTGAAGCAAAGTTATGTCGAATAATATGAAATATTCCTTAAGCCAAATCAAAATAATGTTTAAATTAAATTAATGTTTAGTGTTGGAAAGAAATATTTAATGTTGCATAGCTATATAACTTTAAATATTAAATATAATTTACAAATCGTTACATTGCAAACATGATTAGTATAGCTGATAAATTAAGATAATATAATTTATTACGTACATAGCAACATAAAATGACAAAGCTTGTATTTAAATCATCATCATCATCATCATCATGAACTGTTTCCAGACTCTGGCCGGGTCTGTTGAGTAAAATGTTCATCTTCCTCCTTCACTTTCCTCCCCTCTCCTCCTCTCATTTGCGCACTTGCTACTATCTGTTCCTCCCGTCTCTTTCATAAATACTTCGTATCCATTAATCTTCTTGGAATCCTCTCCCCTTCCATCCTCATTACGTGTCCACTCTATCTCATCTTAGCTTCCTATACTATCTCATGTAACCCAACTCTAGACCTTACAGCTTCATTCCTAATCCTATCTCTTCTGGTGACAGCTAGCTAGCATGCTCCTCAAAAACTTTATTCCCATGGCCTCCACTTTAGGAGTTTCTCTTTTATCCAAAATCCAAGTTTCCGCTGCATATTTCACTATGGGTATGAAGTATGCTCTATAAAGCACCTCCTTACACTTTAGGGGCACTTCTCTTTTCCTGTGTAGGTCTCTTGAACACCTGTAGAAAACCTCTCCCTGCTGCCCTCGTCCCACTATATCTTCTATGCTACCCCCTTTTTCCTTGCATTTAAATGTTAATCTTAAATACCTACTTTGTAAACCTCAGAAAATAAGTTATCAAAAAGGGACATCTTGAAATGAATACCAGCCATCTGGGTCAGAGCTTATTACTATTTTTGCAAACAATTCTTCCAATTGGATTAACATAAAAAATTGACTTAAAAAAAAAGAATTGAATTGAGTTTTTAGTAAACTAGCCTTCCATTTTTGTTTCAAGACCAATCGCTGTTTTACTTACCTGCTCTATCGCTATCCTGAACACGTCCTTGTACTTGGCCAGCTGCTCCCGGAGGACCTCTGCGGGGTTCCTCGTCCCTTCGCATACCCTCTTGAGGTCTGCCTCCAGTTCCGCCCGCAGATTAGGTTTAGACATGGGGAACCCCATGCTGTCATAGCCCTCCACAAGGCCCATGCCCAACTGGCCGGGAACGAAGTAGTTATCGTTCTCCAGACCCACGTACAGGCGAGACTTGATCTTCTCGATGTGGTCGGCGTGGGTTGCATCGGTTCCTGATGAGGATCAAACATTGTTGGTGGAAAATGAGTCACATTGTTAGTGTAAGCTCTGATGTATTAATAATAATAATAATAATAATAATAATAATAATAATAATAATAATAATAATAATAATAATAATAATATTTAGCACCGCATCTTACTACCCGTTCGGGTTATACGCTTTAAGTACCAATTACTCTAATGGATTAGGAATTGGGAAGGTTGAATTAGAGGAAGTGAACCCGCATTTGCGTGGAGGGAGAGTGGAAAACCATTTAGGAACCACCCCCCCCCAGTTCACCCGACCGAGATTCGAACCTCGATCTCCCCGTCCTCAGCAGTAGAGCTCAACACGACAAGCGCGTTAGCCAATTATGCCACCGAGGCGGGTTTGGACTTTATAAATGTCGATTTGTGAAATTTTTTTATAAAGATTTTAAACACTATCTATGCTACTATTTTTTAATTTTGTTTAGACTACATCTATCTGTTTGAGTTGCACGCATATGTACTTATTACACTAATTTGTTAAGCATGAGAATGATTACATTTTGGAAGAAGTGTACCCACATTTGCATGGAGAATGGAAAACCCTTTAGGAAAAACCATCCACAGTACACCCAACCCTAAAATTCAAACCTCAATTTGCCTGTCATTGGCTGTCAAATCTTTTGCGAGAGTTGCTCCTTGGACCTTTTGACTACTGAAACGGGTATATTTTAAAAAAAATAAAGGACTAAACTAACCCGGCCTTTGGTCAAAAACAGATTATGATGATGACATTTACTGAATTCAAATTCAAATTATTCGCAAAGTCATAAAGGTTAGTTTTAATTAATGTTTTGATGTAGACCTAAGTTAATTTTAGATACCCAAACAAATAAAATAAAATAATTGAATCAATTTAAACACGACGCTGTTCTTATTAATTACCAATGCCATGTTTCTCCATGAGCGCAATGAGATCAGCCTCTGTGAGCAGGTTTGGTGCACTGGTCGTTCCTTCAGTCATCTCAATGTTGGTTGGCTCAAAGGTTTGACCTTGTTGGTACACGTGGATCTCCTTGCCTGACCACTTGTCATACGGATAAACATCCAGGTAGTTCCGTGCAATGATCATCAAACCACTCGCAACAAACTGTAGACAAAGTACTTGAAAGATAAATTGTATTTAAGTTTTTACTCTAAAAATAACATAAATACTAGTGTTGTTAACATTTACAAATTTAATTCAATTTGTAAAGAGAAAGAATTATAATATTTCTATTCCTCTCATCCTATCCATTCTTTACACCTTTCTCGGCACATCCCTACTCCAAATTATACTTCTTGCCCTCTTAAAAAAGCTTCTGCTTGCCTCACCTCTTTCACTGATTTCTCTTCTGTTTCTATAGTGATATTTATTATTATTATTAGCACCGCGTCTTACTACCTATTCGGGTTATACCCACTTACGCTAATGTGCAATGGTAGGGTGATTATGAGATGAAATGGAGGACCTGCAGTTTAACGTGGAATCCGAACCACGGTGGAGACCTGGCATTCCCCACATTCACAAGATGTCTTGTCAGAGGTGAAGGAAGGGTTTGGTAATCAGATAAATCTTTGCCGGGACCGAGGATTGAACCCCGGCCGCCAGCATAGAAGTCTGACACCTTACCCCTAGACCGCCAGGTCACCTATAGTGATATTTAATTAACTGAATTTGAGAGATTTAAAGTTTACTGAAAATATTTTGTGGATATTTATATTTGATTTTTCTTCAAATATGTTAATAAATAGTTAAATACACAATATGAACAAAATGTTTTAGACAGTTTTATCCTAGTTTTTTTTAACGAATACTAATTCAACCCATATTTACATAAATAATAATATCGCTTTCAGCATATAATATTAACCCTTTATGAGAAAAATAACACCACTTTTTCCATAAAAATAACCTCACCTTTTGTATGTCTCTATTAATAAGTTAAATTAACCAAAATTGAATGGTTAGAAAAAAACCATCAGTTTAAAAAAATCAAAAAATTGGTGAACAAGGCCAAAAAAACCACAGCTTCTAAAGAGTGTAAAAATACTCACCTTAAAATTTTGAGCTCGAAATTGAGCCTTTAATAGAAATGCGATAGTTCAGACTCAAAATATTTATATACTTGACCAATTCATGCTTGTTTAAATACTCTTCTGTCCACTTATGTGGATGTTTATAAAATATGCAGTTAGGAGGATGAGAGGGGGCAGGGGAAGGAGAACCTTGCAAACGAAGTTGTGTGAATTTAATCAAGGTCAACCTCTGTTTAGATTTGTTGAAGGGGGCTTTGAAGCTTTTTTATTTTAACTAACACAAGTACTTGGCATTGCAACCTTTTCTTTGTTTCAAAAAGACAAAGACAAAACTCTTCATTTTATATCTTCTGACCCATATTTTAATAAACTCATCAACAATTTAAAATTACAGCATTGAGGTGAAAATTTTTGTGCACAGGGATTACTAATTTTAAAATTTCAGACATCTGCATGTTAGATATTGGGCAATGCTTATGACAGACAAAAAAACAAACTCTTTATTTTATTATTATAGATATCAAAGTCTTGTTTTAATTTTAAGAACAAGTTTTTTATTTATTATCTGTTATTGATATAATTAACCATTTACCTGACACGGGTATTGAACGCCTTTGTTTGCCGAACAATCTCTGGCACAGCCGTGAATCGACGATTCATTGCAATGAGTTATTGTAATGCCATCTATCAATGAGCCACTGTACTTTAAGCCAGTCCAAAACTTTGTATTTAAGCTAATATTTATTTATTTAGCGCCGCGTCTTACTACCTGTTCGGGTTATATGCTTAAGTAATAATAATCACGCTTATGTATTAGAAATTAGGAAGGTTGAATTTAGAGGAAGTGAGCCCACATTTGTGTATAGGGGGAGTGGAAAACCATTTAATAAAAACCACCCCCAGTTCACCTGACCGAGATTAGAACCTCGATCTCCCTGTCCTCGGCAGTCTAGCTCAACACGACTAGCGTATTAGCCTGCTATGCCACTGAGATGAGTTTGAAGCTAATATATGGAGTTACCAGTTCAATGGTATACTATGAATATAAATAAGGTAATAAATAAGAAAACAAATTATGAGTAACAAAAATAGTTGTCAGGTAAGAGTCTTAAGAATAGAAAAATTGTTGCCGGCCTATGCAGATAACTGTGCTAAACACGCACAAGGAAATGGGTTAAGTTTTAAAATCATATTTTAATTGAGATCAAAATTGACTCAATATTCAGGCACTTTCTGAGGAGCTCACTCAAATGAATGAAGGAAAACTTGAGCTCATAGACATGTAATATATATTTGTCATACACAAAAGTGTTTATCACCTTCTCCCCGTTAATGTCAATATCCACGACAGTCTCCAGGCCCTCTGCATCCTTGGAGCAACACGCTAGGAAATGTCGCACAATAAACTCATACACTCGCCGCTCGTCACCTGGAGTAAGGGCACAGGTTGAAGGAAGCAGAAATTAAAATAAAATACTACCCACGTGTAGTTGAAATTTATTTTAGGTATTTAAGGTGCACTTTCTGAATCAAATGATTGTATCAACACACGAGTTATAAACTAAATTAAATCTAGAACAGACACAACATCCCTCCCCCGGCAGCTAGTTCATCATTGTTAAAAGTGTAAACCCACATTTCACTACTGGTAAATTTTGTATTCATGCCAGGAATCGAATCTGGGACTCTTTGCGCAGTAGGCAGACACAATACCGACTGAGCTAAGGTGGCAGACATTTATTAGAAATGATTGTGAAATGGAAAGGATATAACTGTATGTGTTTTGGAAAGTTTCTGTTACTCACCTCCTGTACTCTTATGAAATATGAAGTAATGTCAAAGTAAACCATTTCGTGTCAGAAGCAAACAACAAACAGCAACATCTGTTCTTTAAATCAGGTGTGTGGCATAATGTCCACTCAGCGTGTTTTGCCACGTATGCAGAGAATGAGGTGAAGTCTCATGCGTAGCCATCTTTAATCGGCAGGATCTTTAGCATTAAGGTGTTTAAATAGACCAGCTCGATGGTCTGAAAGTGTTGATTGTATTTTTCAAGCTATTAAACCTTTATTGTTTGTTGTGGAGGAGGCCGTAGAGGGTGACTCGACGACTATACTCATCATATCATGTGCAAACGAACTTGGAACAAATCGAGTGTTGGGGCTCACCATGTGAAGAGGTGGACAAGAGTGAAAGGTAAGTACAAGGGGACTATAACTGGGAAACGAACAAAGTTTGGTGAATAGGCGGCTTACTGACAAGATGGTTTCACTTAAGACATTTTGATGATTTTAACTTTTACTTTTTTTATAGATTAACACATTTTCAATCAAATTATTATGCTTAAATGTTAACCATTCAAACTAGTACATTTTTTCTAGTAAAAGCCCATTAAAAATAACTTAAATACAATTAATTTGCCCTGCCCTACCCCATATCCTTCCATAGCCCATCTTAACAAGTAAGTGCCTTTAGAGGACAGGGTAGCGACATAACTTTTCGGGCAGGTTGGGGGTTCACAGATTTTGAAAATCTAGCAGAACACATTATCTACTACCTTACAATGAAGTATTCACAATGTCTGTTTGTCATGCTCTACAAATCTACTTAACCCTTTCACTAAAATCACTACACCGATTGAAGTGAGATTTTGCAGGCATAATGCAGATGTTTGGTTTACAATATGGGCTAATTAAAATTACTTATACAGCTTAACCAAAGACACCAACCCTCAGCTTCACCCCCAGACGTATCTTTTGAACCGCTGAGGCAANTTGAAGGGGGCTAACGCCTGTGAGCCGAGTCTTCTTGGGGGGGGGGGGGGGGGGGGGAGCGGATACCCACAGGTGCTGGGCTTTGAATCCCACCCTCATCCCCCAGATGTATCTCCAGAACAACTGAAGAGAGGGGGTTGTCAAAATTGAACAATATACTTTCAAAATTTAATCACACATAAAAATTTGTATTCATTTGTAAATTAAGAAAATGACATATTAATTACTGACACTCAACACATCAGGCCAATTTAGCAGCTGATAAACGACTAGTATTTAGACTAACACATATTATACTTCAAGCTTTTACTGTCGTAAACAGCTGCAACAATAGATAGGGACACTCAGAGGAATTTAATCTGGAATCTATTTAGATTTAAAATTATGAATCTGATTTAAATCTTTTAAATATTGAGATTTATAATTATCAATGCAATACAAATAGGTATTAGTAATATTTGAATTTGTATTCTAAATTTCAAAGTTTTCACACAAGTTTATTGGCCACTTACCTTCCAAATTGCCGGTGTATTTGGTAGGATGAATCGGTGGATGAGCTTGGTCAGATTTCTTGCCCATTCGGGGATTCGGGCCAGCTTCTAGCACTCGATTCGCAAATTCTGAACAAAAAACAAATAAAGATGAGAAATGACTACTGTTAGAAAAATTGTGGTCACAAGAAGTGTTAATGAAACTTTTAGAGCTCAGAGGAACTGCCGTGAATGATAGAAATAATATCTTTCTAGGATATTTTGAAAGTGAAATTTCAAAAGCTTTATTTAATGGTTGGGTGAAGATACCAGAAAGAAGAATAGGAATATCTACAATATGCCTTTTACTAGGAGTGTGCAAAGTCTACTTTTTTCAATTCAAAGTGAAGTCGAATTGAATAATATGAGATATTCCTGATGTTGAATCCAAGTTTGAATATTTAAAAAATTGTTTAGTGTTGAATAAAAATATTATAATCTTAGAATGATAAATTAAGCTACTATGACCAAATGTCATTTAATTATTTTAGATTATTAAACTAGATTTTATGATAAAAATAACTATATACAATTATTTTTTTTCATAGCTTCATAATTGTCGAATCTGGAATTTTACTTTCGAATCGTCATTGTAAGGCAGAAAATTAGTATAGCTGTGATGTTTTTAGACAACTGAAAAGATTAGATAAAGAGATCCGTACTTGTATTCCACAAAAACATATTTTATTCCTTTAAGGAGAGGAACCAATTTACATAATTTGACATTAATATATTCGTGAAAGCGGATGCTTGGGCAAAGTTTGGGTTTCAGTAACTTTTAAGCCACCAACAAATGTCAAAGCTACCATGAATAAAATAGAGTTTAGACCAAGTTATAAGCAGAAAGACTATGAGCTAATACATCAGATTTGGTAAAAAAAAATATACAAATTTGTAACTAGAGTTGGGTCAAATCCACTATTTTACAAATCTAAATCGTGGAAAAAAATTATGAACACTTGAGGAAATATAAATATGATAGAAAATATACAAAAAGTAACTAAATGTTAACATTCATTTCTTATAATCCATTCATTATTACATTAATACGTTCAAATAAGTGTTAAATTACTGGTCTGGGGGCTGATCGTTGCGTTCATCCTATTCATTACAAATAGTTCTGAAGCACCAATAAGTAGTATTAGAGCTTTAAAATAAATTTCACATGAAGAATTGAAAACTTTTTTTTTAAGGATTTGAGTCATGAATCTTCGAATATCCTTAAGGCGATTGGCACTTTTCATTTGGCATGGAAATTCAGAGCCATGGGAACAAACAGTTATCTTCAAGAATTTTTATTGTTTTGCAATTTTCTTTTCGTAAACGGTTTGTTCAAGAATAGAAGCATATTAAGTTATACTTTTTATATACACACCTCCTCTTTAATTTTAACAGTGATCAAGTATCGATAAAATTGACATTTTTCAATAGAAAGTTACCGGCTGTGTAGCAAAAAATAAGAAAATGTTACACCTAATAAACATTGATTCATTATCTTAGAAGAGGTGTTGAAAATATTAAGATAAAATTTTTACTCGTTTTTGAGAAAACTGATATTTCCAAATGTATGATTTTTCTCCAAGACCTGTCCAGTAGCTAACGCCATCTACGTTTTCCGTGATCCATCTGTTCTTGTTGGCGCGGAAGGATACTTAGATCGGTTGTGAAGCCATGTCACACCTTTCACCCTCCTGCCCACCATCCCACAAAATAGGTTTTAGACTTGCACTCGACAGGCCCAGGGGCCTTAAGGATTTGAGGGTCCCATCCCTATTTGTAACTAAATGTGAAAAAAGTTAACAACCAAATGGATGGTTATATTTGGGGAATAAAAGTACAATTTCAATTTTTTCTCAAGATAAAAATAAATAAATAAAGAGTTACCTCCCCAATTGTGATCAGCAGTATGCATCTCTACAAGACTTCGGAGATTTAGCTCTTTAGGAAAAATATTGGTCTCTGTGCGGGGGTAGCTTATCAAACCTTTGGTGTACAACTTCTCGGAGATTTGCATCGTCACTTTGGCGCTCAGCTTCAACTTGCGAGAAGCTAGCTTTTCCAACTCCTAAAACATGTTTACAGGATTTTGTCAGTGATTAGAATTCCAGGTAAACATAATGTTGATAATGTGGCCTGTAGAATGTACCTAAAGCGGAAAATAGGGTTTTAGATATATTCTATGTGATGTAAAAAATGTTAGAAATTTATTCAGTCCACACAAAGTGTTAATGTATAGTTCTTAATTTGGGTCCCCGATTTGTTATATAGTGTTAACACATGCAGATTTAATCAACATTATGTTGAAGTTCACAATAAGTCATGTAGCGGTTTCTCTGGGCATTTCTATATGTGAATAAATACATATACTTTGGTAGTATTGTACGTATAAATCATTAGTTTTAACCAATCAAAAGATAGTTCAAGCTAATTTGAATTTGACTGATTTTGTTATTAGTTTTGTCTATTGTGGTTTTTTAGTGTATTTTCCCCTACTAATCCTCCAAGAATAATCCTTGCCCCCTACAATCAACCAAAAGCTTTGTCACTCTTTACGGATAAGACATATAATCCTTTCCAATTATTTTTTTTTAATTCATATTTAACTCATAAATATATCTTAGTTTCTACTCATTATCTAGCATTCTGGCCGAGACAGATTGGTAAATTACCCCCCACCATTCTTACTCCCTTTTCCTACCTCCTTGGCCTCCTTTGTGCTCTTCTTGCCGTACCTTCAGCTCCAACATTCTATTCGGAAATCTCTCTCTTTCCGTTCCCTCGACATGTTCATACCAACTAGTTCATGTTTCCTCTACTATCTTGTTCGGTCCCTCTACTTTTCTCTTTCTCGTGCAACCGTATTTCTTAAACCTATTTTCCCCAGCACGCTCTTCATAAACTTCATACCAGAGCTGGATCAAATCATAAATTTCACGAATACAAATCTTACATTTTCTTTCAAATCTGAATCATTACTTTTTTTTAAACTGTACAATTGTAGATAAAGTGAAAATATTTACAATTTTTTTCATATAAAAGATTGGTGCTACTGACCAATGCTATTTTGATTTGTTATGTATACGACACAGTAAAAACCAATAAAACACTTAGCAAAAAAAATGACCTTTGTAAACATGTAAAAAAAAACTCACAACTGTGTCCAATGGTAAGGGCCTCCATTTGCTTTTTGGTTTGCTCTGAACTTTCTCAACTGTTGCTAACGTCCGTTCCATACAAATGTCATAGAGCACTTGACAAGCTGTTTGATCAAACAAGCGCACCCTTTTCCAGCTGAACTCCACACTTAGGTCACTTATTGTGTGAGTCACTGCAAACAATCAATTACTCATTGCAGAATGTTTGATAAACAATCAATGAACGATGTGTAAGAATGTACTGTATAGGGCGTGTTCCGTGCCTATAATTGCAAATGCAGCAGAAACATGAACAATTGATGCAAGAAAGACAAGGATGGTTTAGACCATGAGAATGATGTTTTTAAGAAGCTGTCACCAGAAGGACTAGGTGAAGTCGTCCAAGCAAGAATTAGGGTACAGGTAGTATATGAGATAGTAGAGAGGAAGCAAGGGTGAGATGAGTATGTTGGAGTACATGAGATAGTAGAGGAAACAAGGGTGAGATGTTATGGTCGTTAATTGAGGATATTGGAGTAGATGAGATATTAGAGGAAACAAATGTGAGATGTTATGGTCATTAATTGAGGATGGAAAAGGAAATAACCCCAAGGCAAATGATTAAGCTTAAGTATATAGGGAAAAGACCAAGTAACAAATAGAAGGGGGAAAAAACCATAGAATATGTGTGAGTGAAAGGTGAAGAATGGTGGGAATAAGGTAGGAAGAATGGTGGAAGGACAGAGAGAAATGGAGGCATTTTACCAAAGTGACTCGGCCACAGTTTGGAAACAATTGATGATGATTATGATTTAATTTGTGTGTTTATTATCAATTGAAGGAACTACTAGTTCTTTTTTATAAACAGTACGAAAATAGAGACAGAAAAAAAAGCAATATTAGGTAAAAATTAATTTCAAAAGAAAAAGAGCCCTATTAAAAATATATTTTCTAATTTTTTAGTTACATTATATTAGACCTGGAAGAAGTTATGGGAAAGAGAGATAGAAACAAATAAATGGAACAAACAGAATAACCATCCTAGTTTTTTTTACAATGAAACAACAAACACAATCCACACTTTACAATGCTGCCACTGGACAAGGGGGAACACAGTTCACACATTATACTTTTGCCAATGAATTTATTTCAAATGTATTCAATTTTCTGGGTTTTAAAAACAAGAGACCTTTTATTTTCCAAAATGGTTCTGGGATGAAATTCTGCACAGCTTTGTACCGCTCGACTACAAACCCCATGGTAGGGAACTGACAGCTTCCGTAGCTGATGATCAAGTTGCTCAGGTTCTCTGGGAACACTCTTTGGAGGCGCAACGTTTGGAAACGAGTAAATGCCGCACCTGAAACAGCCATTCTCAAGACTTAGTTTGATTGATTTTTAAAACAATGTTCATACCAGAACACAGCTCACTAACTTAATCCGAAACAACACTCACCACTTGCTTTTAATACTCGGGTGTTTTAACCTATGGTACCTGCATAGAATAACACACTTAGGGACGGAACATGGGAATAGTCATGTAGGAAAGAATTTATTCAAGAAATTCTCTACAATATTTTTTTGCAAGCATTTTTATGCTGTAAGTTTATTGTTTTTTTGTTGTTGTTTTTTGTGTGTTTTATACATACATAGCTACGCACACCTGTACTCATCACAAGACATTGTTAGGAGAGTCAAGTCTCGTAGATTATTGTAGGCGGGATATGCAGCGTGAATGGGAGAATCTAGAACTGTGTTCAGGGTATTGATTGCCAAACCCAATGGGAAGAGATCTTTGAGAAGACCTAGACGTAGTTGGGAGGATAACATTAGAATCGACCTGAAAGAGATAGGGTGTAACGAGGTGGACTGGATAGAACTAGTTCAAGATAAGGATAAGGTGTAATGAGAAGGACTGGATATATCTAGTTCAAGATAAGGATATGGTGTAATGAGGTGGACTGGGTAGAACTAGTTCAAGATAAGGATAGGGTGTAATGAGGTGGACTGGATAGAACTAGTTCAAGATAAGGATAGGGTGTAATGAGGTGGACTGGATAAGGATAGGGTGTAATGAGGTGGACTGGATAAGGATAGGGTGTAATGAGATGGACTGGATATAACTAGTTCAAGATAAGGATAGGGTGTAATGAGGTGGACTGGATAAGGATAGGGTGTAATGAGGTGGACTGGATAAGGATAGGGTGTAATGAGGTGGACTGGATAAGGATAGGGTGTAATGAGGTGGACTGGATAAGGATAGGGTGTAATGAGATGGACTAGGTAGAACTGGCTCAATAAAGAGATAGGTGGTATACTTTTGTAAGTGCAGCAATGAGCTTTCGAGTTCCTAGTGCCCTAAAATTAAGTTTTATTATTTTTATTGATTTAGCAGCAAGTCTTACTACCTGTTCAGGTTATACACTTAAGTACCAATTACACTAATGGGTTAAGAATTGGGAAGGTTGAATTTAGAGGAAGTGAACCCACATTTGTATGAAGGGAGAGTGAAAAACCATTAAGGACCCTCCTACCCCCGTTCACCCGACCGATATTCAAACACCTATCTCCCCATCCTCAGCAGTCTAGCTCAACACAAAACTGACGCCACCGAGACGGGTCATAAAATAAGTAATGTTTTTTATTTAAAATATAATTAATTTTAAATTAATAAGGTTATTTGGGCTAAATGATGAAATAAGGTTGACGATTTAATATTGATCTATGGACAAATCTTTCATCTTACTGTCCTTAGGTTATATAAAAAGGTGCAGTGGTGGCTTATGAGTGATATAACTATAAGATGTGAAGTGTACTATTTAATTCAACTTTTTATTTCTTAATGATTCGATGAATTTGAAAAATACTTGCTGGGCTTGCTTAACATTAGGGAAAGGTTAAGCAAAGTTGTTTGAAGGAAGTTTACCAAACTTAGTTTAGAGAGAGAATGGGAAAATCATAGTGATCAGTCACAGGTACAAAACCAATTCCAGATACGCCCAAGAGCAAACTACAAGTCATCAATGATGATCAAACGCTATGTGAGTTGTTACACCTTGGACCAAGCTGCTGGGCCACAAGGAAGGGGAGGAAGGGGGGGTGCTGTTTGGTTGAATTATTGAAAAATAATGTACCTATTCTCAAATCAAGTTCCTGTCTAACATCTACAGCATCGCTGATTCTTCTATCCGGCTGTACCAAGTTTTGCACAGCACGGCGGGCGGATTGAGCTGTTATCTCGGAGAACTTGGCCCTAGAATCAATTATAAATGAAAAGTTAATTCCTAAAATAGACTAATTGGATGTTTAGTAGTATAGTATCTAAGCTTACACATAAAAAAACCCGACTATATTCAGGTGTAAATCAAAAAGATAAAATAATAAGTTCAATCACATGAAAATTAAAAAGATGCAGACCAGATATAGACCAGGGTCACCAAATGATAAGTATGTAATCAATAAATGCATTAATTTGAAAATAAATTATATTTTTCACTTTAAATGTCTTGCTATTTAAATAATTGAAAGGCACATCAGTATAACGTTTTCAAGTTTTGTGAGAGCTTTTGGTGTAATTTTTTTTAACAAGGAGCCTCCAAGCTTTACAGAGTCTAGTCCAGGGGTCGGTAGTAGTGTTGTGCCAAAGTAATATTACAAAGTCGCTCAGCGTGCCAATCGTTTATATTTTTATACTAGTTAACTAGTACAACTATTAAAACAAATTTAAATTGATATTGTAAAATGTAAATGTAATAACATGTTTCTAAAGTGAATACACTAAAAAACTACTGTTTCTTGAATATTTAATATTATGATATAAATCATAAAAATCAGTATAAATACAAAATTTATAAATGTATGTTGCAAAATTTAAGTTTAGAAGACATAATTTTGAAATTTGGAAACAAAACCATTGAAACATAAAACATGTTATGAAAATTATTACTCACATCAATGGTTTTAGTTAAAAATAAAGGTTTTATATTATTTGTATTCAAATTGCTAAGCATGGCATTCAAAATCATTCTGCGGGCCAAAAGTGGCCGGCCCTTGGCTTAGGGCCTCACCTGGTCTAAATCCAACACTGGATAAATTTTATGTGGGAACACCTCTCCCGACCCAGTTCACCAGAGTGGGTTCAAACCCCAAACTTCTCATCGTCAGTAATATAATCTACTGAAAACCTGACAGCTTAAACAATGTGTCCACCAGTGTGGGTGTCAGTAACCATAAATGAATTCATATTTTAATTCAATTTAAAATTTGTTATTTTTTACCTGTATATTTTCAAGTTATGCTTCACCGCAGTACACACTTGTATAACTTCAAAACCGATATTTTCCCCCTCTCTGTCACAATCCGTCCATATAATTAGTACACCACATTGACGGGCTTCCTTCTCGAGAGTCCGCTAGATATAACATACACATTATTCAAAGATTCAGTTTAGCAATCGTCATTTAAGTAACAACTATCTATGCTACGAAGATACAATCCTGATTATGGTATTATAATATACATGTCGAGAATTAAAATTCAATGGCTGGTTTTTGCCATCGTTTAACATCAAGGAGCATGGAACTAAATTCAATATAAGACTTTAAATTACATAATTTCAAAGAAAAAAATGTATGCAAACATATTCTTAGTAATAGATTATTACTTCATGATTTGCTAGTCTCTTCTATTTTATTTTTTGACTATTAATTTCTATACTTTTGTTTTAGTATAATTGTTTATCAATATTTTGTGTGTTTATAAATCATATTTTAATTTACATGTCACTTTATTAATAATTAAAATACTGTTTCTGACATGCCTCAATGATACGCTTTTAGTAACTAAATTGTACTAATGGGAGTAATATTTTTATATTACAATTAATCATATAATACTTATTCTAATAATTTTGAAAATACTAAATTATATACGGTATTCTCAATTTCCAAACATTAGTCAATCTTTATAAATCATTTTATCTCATTAATTTATTTAAAAATTTCTAATTGTCATAGTATTTTAAATCAATTTTTATTCTACATTTTATATCTCAATTAGAAAAATATTGTCAAACGGCAAATCTTATCCACTTAATTTTTCGTTAGAATTTCGTCAAATTCTTTTTTTTTTTAATTATTGTCAATGAACTTTTAATGATTCATTCCACATTTAGTTAAAAACAATATTTGGCTTAGTATATTTAATTTAAAAGTCTTATTATTTCTTATTGCAACACTCCTTACTTGGAATAATATATTATAATGTTTTCTAAAATGTTAATACACACCATTGTTTATTTATATAAAATATAGTTTAAAAATGATGGAATGGGAGTCAAACCCTGGACGACTTAGCACACCAATGCTCTATCAACTGAGTCATCCAGAATTTGTCTCATGTTCAGAGTAAACCATCGCTCATAGTTGATGAAAGATGTGTGAGATTATCAGCGAAAAAAGTTAGTAGCTATCAGAAGCACTTGGGGCCTGCTTTTATGCTGCCTTTTATCCAAGTTTATTATTTGTATATGTGTGTGTGGACATAATTGGGTGTAATAAATTTTAGTTGAAAGTTATGTTCTATAGTTCACAGGGGTGTGTTTCCCCTATACTAAATACACTTGAAAAATTACTCATGGACATAAGAATCAAACCTAGGACTTTTAAGCTTGGTGCACCAATTAAATGGTTTTTCAGTGCTGGTTGAATGTAAAATTATAAAAACTGGATACAATTTCACAAGCAACTAAATTTTATGGAAAGAAAGTGTACTCAGAAAAGTAACTAATGTGATTATTGTTCAGGATATTGACTGGTAAACCCAATGGGAAGACCTAGCTAGACACAGATGGGGAGATAACATTAGAATGGATCTGAAAGATATAGGGTGTAGTGAGGTGGACTGGATAGAACTAACTCAAGATAGGGATAGGGTGTAATGATGTGAACTTGATAAAACTAACTCGGGATAGGGTGTAATGAGGTGGACTGGATAGAACTAGCTCAAGATAGGGATAGGTTGTAATGAGGTGGACTAGATAGAACTAACTCAAGATAGGAATAGGTTGTAATGAGGTGGACTAGATATAACTAGCTCAAGATAGGGATAGGTTGTAATGAGGTGGACTAGATAGAACTAACTCAAGATAGGAATAGGTTGTAATGAGGTGGACTAGATATAACTAGCTCAAGATAGGGATAGGTTGTAATGAGGTGGACTAGATAGAACTAACTCAAGATAGGAATAGGTGGCATACTTTTTTAAGTGCGGCAATTAACTTTCGAGTTTCTAATGCCATATAGTAACTAAGTAGGTAAGTAAATTCTTGGGTGCTTAGTACTTTTAGTGAGTCCCAAATTACACCATACTTTTTCTTACTTCTGCACACAAGTATTAGTTAATAAGCCTATTAAGCTCAATAACTTAGTGCTCTTGGATAGAGACAAGACCAGTAAAATGTCAGTAGGTACCTTGATAGGTTCATAGTCTTGAGAACACTGCTTCATAACTGGCGCATCAAACAAAGCCAGAGGGTTGCAGCCCTGCCAGTTACGAAAGTTGCCGACAAACTCCAAGCCAAGGAGATGGCCCGAGACCGATGTCATTATCATCTGACACCTTTCCCCCATAAGGGTATAATCAAACTCGTAGATCTTATTCCATTTAGACAGCCCTTCCCGCTGAAATAAATGTTGGCGAGTTATAGATGATAGGCAAGATGGAGAGAACTGTTTATTTTTATCAGACCCAATACTTTATTACCAGTGTGTTGACAATAATTAACGATGGTAAATGTGTTAATTATGATTAATATGACGTTCCTTACTTTATTTTTTAACTTAGAATGCATTTTAAAATGACAAATTTGCTAGGGCTATAAAGACATCTAGGCCTTATAAGTAACATATTCAAACTAAACTGTGATGAGATGGCAATTTATGCTTTTAGTTTTACAATTCAACCTAGTATTTATAAATAATTCATACTTACACGTCTTAAATTACCACCAGATAGCAATCCAGCCAAACTCTTTGCAGCATCATTTTTTTCAGCTACATTAAGTACTTTCATAATTAACTTTTCTCCAATTGTTTGGTCATGTAATTTAGAGCTGCCTTTGTGAAAATGTCTAGTCACCCCATAGTAGCGTAGTGCAAAAGAAGTTCTACTAAAAATCATTGGAAAGTAATCCAAATATAAAGTAACAAGGTAGGGAGAGACCTTTCTGAAAAATCTTGTAAGCCCATAACCTAAAATATTATATTATCATTACTTATGTAAAACTAAATAATAAGAATGAATATAAATTACACGCTGTACTTTAACATAACATATAGATAAAACACTATGATAATCTATTTTACATCATAAATTCAATTAGAAAACGATAATAACAAACAATTTATGCTCTATCATTTTGGTTTCAGTCTGATTGTTTGTTTATTGTTTACGCGGTCAAAAGTCAAAACTATGGCTGCATATTAGCCAATACATGCACATAAAATGTTGTTTGAAAGATAATAAATTATCCATTACAATAAACAGAAAAACTAAATTGAAATACTTTTGTGTATCAAAAAGAATTATTTAATCACTGCATATGAATAAAATAACGATTACAAAATCTAACTTAATTTAGTTCAAATATAGTGGGAAATTATATAATCTTGATAACTCCTAGCATAATCTTGGTTTTATATGTTGACCACTCTGTAAGTTAACAATAGAAATACACAAAGCTCCATTTAGTTTAAAATGACGAATTCTGGCTTGTTATTGAAAAAAACTACACACATTTTGAAACATGTAAAATTTGTAAGCTGTATTAGGTAATATACATAATTTCTTTTACCACTTATTTTGTTTAATTAAATAATATTTACATAATTGGGGAATTGTTTATCTTCAATTAAATCCTATTCTGTCATTAGGAGCTATTTTTAAAACTAGAGGCAATCAACCTTACTAATGTTATTTCTTGACATAGGCTTACCTGTTTATTTTTTGTATTAAGTGATACGATTAACAGCAGCGTTAATTAGTTGAATCTATTACACCTAATATCTGTTGTACTTAAAGTGTCTCTCAGTGAATGCACACTAGCTTTACCTGGAGAGTGTACACATAGGAGGACTTTTTGCTCTTTATTTTGTAAAAGTATGTTGTCTATTATTATAAACTGTTAAGATGCCTTTGTCATCCTTTTTCATTTAACCATTTCTGTCCTCTCACTTTCACGCTTCCTATTATCTGATTATGTGGGGAATGCCAGACCTCCACCGTGGTTCGGATCTCACGTTAAACTGTAGGTCCTTCATTTCATCTCACAATCACACTACCATTACACATTAGCGTAAGTGCGTATAACCCGAACGGGTAGTAAGACGCGGTGCTAATAATAATATCTGATTATCCCATCTCTTTCTTGGTCTCTCTTGCAATCTTTTCTATCTATAAAGTTCAACTCCATCATTCTCCTTGTGATTATTTCCTTTTCCATCCTCATTACATAACCATACAATCTCTGTCTTGCTTTCTCTATCTCATGTACTCTCTGTAATCCCACTCTTTCTCGGGTAAATATTCCTCCTACCTAGGCCAAAAAACCTGTTTACTGAAAAAGTATGGACACAATTAAGTAGCATAGGCCTACACTGTACATAATTTAAATTGATTGAAAAATAACAGTTGTACATGGGGATCAAACTTTTAGACCTTTTACTTTTTGCACCAATGCTACCACTCGACACAGAAAACATACATCTCATGGTCAAGCGCTGCAATCGCTCTAGAGTATGAAAGGGGAAAGGGTGAGATTAGATATGCATAGTGCTCTAGTACAGTCAGTACCAAATGGCAAATGGGACATAAGTGGGGGTACTTGGCTAATATGAGACTTGTTACTTAAGTTATAAGTAGTTCTAACTTACCTTAAATACAAAATAACTCCTCGACATTTGATATTTGTCTGTCAGTGTTGTTACTGTAGCTACTTGACTTACCCCTTTTGTCACTCACTTTCATCGAGCCAAAATAAATAAAAATTTGTTCTCTTTCTTTTTCTATTAGACCATCATTTTTCCAGTAGTCGGCTTCTTCTTTCTTAATGTGTTATATAGCTTGTTGCCAATCCTCAAATAATATTATTGGTTGCTTCTTCTGTTAAATGATTTATTTTTAAAGTGCTTTGAGCAAAAATTTTGGCCACGACTTGTGATTTTACCATGTTCCAAATCAATGCTATAGCATGAAGGCTACACTGGTATTGAGGTAGGCCTAACCTAATAACACTGTGCCCATGTTTGATTAAATTTGTAAAATTTGGGAGACTTGCGTCAACAGCGGACTGGTTCCAAGAGCTCACTTTTCGTCATTTTTTCCTCATCATCCAATATCGTTTGTGTCCAACCACATCTGCGTTTCAGACTTTTGTGATCCCGTTGTTGGTGTCTTATATATTTGAACAGTATGATACGGTGCATTGTTCATTACAATTTTGAGAAATGTTGAGGATAGGTTTTTCTTTCACCCACTTAGAAAAATTTTCGAAAGTCATCTCATTGTGATAGTCATCCGTTTTTGATTTGAATTTAAAGTTGGTACTTCCTTTTTAACAACATAGAACCACTGTATAAGGTGTCAAATGACACACAAGTCAAAATTATCAAGAACAATTTTTCTGCTGCTGTGTTTGTGCTTTTTTCCTGGAGTTGGAAGTTTGTTTTGTTTCCCACTTATACTTTTTTATTTTCGAATTTTACAAATAGTACACTCTTATTTTCCTATAGTTTCTGCTGCATGTTTTGTGACTTTCAACAGGGTGCTTAAAATGTCCCTATAGTTTTTCACTTTAAAAAAAATAATCAATTACATTAGAAATAATTTTGAATCCTTCAGTGTGAATAGTTGGTTTAGCACACACATTTGAAGCTATTTTAAAAATACTTAACGTACCTTGTATTTAAAGTCGATTAGGTATCCAATGTTTGTCAAAATGGGTAAAAATAAAGTAAAAATATTCTACACACACATCACCCCCCGAAGTATGCACGCTAGAACTCAAGATAACGACTGACTGATGATATGTATCAATGGTCTCCCCCTTCATTCTTCAAGTAGTTGACATTCTTTCCGCATGCAATGTTTATTGTGTCGAGTGATATATATAATTATCAGATTGTTATACATATTTGTCAGTGAACCTAACATAATATAACCTGTTTTATAATAAATTGCAGTTCATATAATTGATACTCTACTCTATTCCCTTATAAAAGTGATTCCTTTTATTCCGCCAAACATGTTTTTTAATCGTGACTACCACATTTATTTATTTTTCAGATGTGTTTTACCCCCAAAAAATCATACGGCAAAGTGTATGTCGACAAACAAAAGTGATCCTGAACCAGACATGGAACCAGTAAAGTTCACCACAAGTAAAGCAGCTACGTGGAAAGCAGTAGAGACCAGAGGCGGAGGAGAAGACGACTGGCCGTGGTTTCAGTCTTATGTAATTTCTTTGAGTGTAGGGATCTTTCTAATATATTTCTGCATTCTTAGAGAAGAGAATGATGTTGATAACGAATTAAATAAATCTCTGTATGATAGAATAAGTGGGCTTGAAGAAAAACAGCTTTTCCTCGTCTTAGACCATAACAAAGCGCATGGACTGCCCACAGATGAGATAAAGGCAAGGTTGATAGAATTAGGACAAACAGTTGATTGAAATATATTTATAATATTGATTGAATTTAAATACAATTTAGATGTTACTACAGGATATTGAAACAAAACCCTTTATTCAAATATGTGTGTGATCAAAATACCCCAACGTTATATCTTGTGTGCTTGTCTAGTGCCTGATAGGCTACATAGGCAATAGTATCCCAACAAGAGACAAGCTTTGTTTTGTGTGCATTGGTCATTTCTTCTTTAGATCTTTCCGCATAGGATTAGCTAACAAACAATATTGTATTTGTATAAATAAAATAAAGAATAAATCGGCTCATTGGGTTGGATTGATAGCACAGATTATAATTTTGGTCCATACCTCCCAGCCAATTGCAATTAAAACTTGTCTTACATCAATAGTAAAATAATATTTGGGGTTTCTGAAATGTATTTTTATTGAGCAAGGAACTTAATAACTGAAATAGTTCCAAGTCTTATTAGAAATGTACCCTTTACTATATTTTAAATCATCACATTGGTAAAAATCCAAAACAGAACCATATATTCGAATATCACGCAAAGTAAAAGTTGGAACACAAATATAGAAAAGTAGACCCTGGCTTGAAAGGATTAGGTTAAATCCTGAAAAGTTGCACTCATGGAGTTATTAGGCATACCCTTCATTTTTGGCAAAATAACAATCCTCACATTCAAGGACTGCTAGCGCAGTAGTATTAGAACTTTTTTTGTTTGTATGCCCAACTTTGTATCAAGTTGTCAGTATAATACTAGTTATACATACTATATAATTTATATCTGATATAAATTAGACAAAATAATGTATCAAACGAGATTTTTATTCAATGTTTTTTTTTCCATACCCCTTAAGATGTCTTTGTGTACCCAAGTTTAATACCAGAGTACTGGTATTAGAGAAGTGCACTTTACAAAGATATTTTTTTGCTTTTACAAATAAAAAAAATTTAGAAACAAATATTTGTTCCTAACCCTTTTTTCCATGTTGTAATTTATTATTTATTTATCTAATCTTAATGAGAATGACACCATATGCTGAGGAAATAATCAGTGTGGATTTCACAGGAATAGATTAAAAAAACTGGACAGATTTTTACCATTCGAAAAAAAAAAGTTGGAATACATGTCAGTTCATTAATTTTTATACATAGATTTTAAAAAGGTATATTATTCAGTTAAAAGAAACAATTTATACTTATGGCAAGGTACAGGTTGGATATCGGATACTTTAGAAATGCACGATGGATTAAAACAAGCATGTGCTTTCAGCATTACTTTTAATATAGCATCAAAGTATGCTATTAGGATAATGTAAAAAGGTAGAGAAGGGTTGACATTAAACAGATTTTGCTTTGTTAGATAATAGTAACAAAAAGGTTTAAAGAAATGCAGAAGCTTTAGTAGACCAATACAGAAAAAACAGATTGGGGACAATTTAGATATTACTACAAACATCATTTGTTTAAAAATGAGGTGGCCCAATGGCTAGATAATTTTATAATAAAGGAAAGTGATAACACTAAAGAAAAAGGAAAAATAAACTATTAAGAGTATATTTGATGAAGAAAGCCCACCTAGGGAAAGAGGAAAAATGTGGAACCATTTGATAGGCTTAATGAGTTTAAATATTTCTGAACAATATTAAAGTGGAAATTCATGCTACTTTTACTTGGTTCTAAAGGGTGTGAATCGTGGTCCCTTACCTTGCATGATGAAAAAAGATGTTTAGCCCAAAAAACGGAGGCAACCAGGGAGTGGATACATAATGTGTTACATACCCTGTACTCATAAGACATAATCAAGTGTTGGGAAGATTAAGGTGTACATGACATGCAGCAGCGCAAACGGGAGAATATAGACCCTTGTATAGGGTGTTAACTGGTAAACCCATTGGGAAGACCTGTACGCAGATGGGAGTTTAACATTCGAGTGCCTAATACCATAGGGTATTTATTTTAAAAATATTTATATGCTAATTTCTAATAAATTTTTGAAAACAAATATATATATACACAAGTGCTATTTGCAAAATTACATGACTAGATCTAATTAGTTTTCCCATTTAATGTGACTTACTTTTCTAAGTGTGAAACAACCCCAAATTAATTTAACTGAAATACAAGATAAGAGTAATTTAAATAAGCATATTAAATTTCAGGTATAGCTGATAAAAATATTTCTCATACTAGTGGGTCACAGGCAACGCTGTGAGTTGCTAGTTTTATAATCAAAGAAATGATGTAGCATAATTATTATAAAAGCTGGTGATATAATTACAAACACTCATATTTCAAAATACCAAATAAAATATTTCTCCAGATGCAAACAAACTTTGAAGTTTTAGAAAATATGTAGGTAGACAATATTAATAAAATAAATGCAATAGGCTTTTTTTAAATTTTATTACACAAGATTTTTAGTTTCTTTTACAATATGCATTTGCTCAAACAGATATTACTGCCCTATAAATAAAACAATTTTGCCATAAAAAAAACTTAATGATTAACCAAAATAAACATACACAAGGAAATAAAATTGCATATTCAAATGTGCGACAACCTAACCAAATTACATTAAGTGAAAAGTAGAATATCCTCAAATTGACAACAGAATAAATTTATATTTATACATTTAGTTTGAACAATCCAGATTAACTAACAACCAAACTAATCAACTCAACATACTATTTATTCGAGAGAAAAATACTGAAGTCAAGAGATCTACAAATATAACCTCAGAAAGGTTGCAACGCCAAGAAATAAGTCCATGAAATGCAGCTAAGATCAAAATAAAGATTACAGAAATAGTATTGTTCAACCAATTACAAATTTATAAAACCAAGCTATTGGCAATGCAACTATTCCACAAGGGATTACGTTCTAAATTCTACATATCTAACACTACTGGAATATACATATAAAAATGAATAACAAAAAGTTAAATTACCAGAAGTCTCCCAGTAAATGAGAGCAAAAAGCGGATAATACAAACTCGCCTATCCACCGCAGGTGCAACACGCAAGCTCGCACATTTACCGAGATCATCCTCTAAAAAGATTTTACTTGATTACATTCAGCAAACCTGCCTAGGTTATTTTCTTACACAAAGCTTTGTACCATAATGGACTGCTAAAAGGAAGGGTTGCATGTTCAGTCCTGAATTGACCCTTCATACACAATTCATTTCACTTTGAGAAGACAATGCTGGCTATTACAAGATCACAGAATAAGAACATTTTATTAATGGATAAAACCCCCAGAGAAATGTGCACCTCTCGCATCCAAAATAAAAAGTAATAATTTTATGTTTTGGTACTTCAATCAAACTAATTATTTTAAAGACATAGTTATGTGAATAAAATGAATTTGGCAAAGCTACAACGCTTTCTATTAGAAATTTGAAAAATGAGCATGTCAAATGTGCTGAATAAGTTCTGTTTGTAATCAAACCATTGGCAGTGAGTTTGTTGGGGTTTCGAATCACATGATGGTGAAGGTGAACCAAATGATAGGTGAGTGGAAATGGAGGCAGCTGCAGGCAAGCCACCTTTAGTGACCCCCCAGTTCCCTGCACTGCTAAGTCTCTTGGTGCCACACATTTAAGCACGTTCCCCGCGGATTCGCCGGGCAAGCTGGATGTCTTTAGGCATGATAGTTACACGCTTGGCGTGAATGGCGCACAGATTTGTGTCTTCAAAGAGCCCAACAAGATAGGCCTCACTTGCTTCCTGCAGGAAAATATAAAACACCAAAATTTTAGTTCTATCGAGTGCAATCTTAAGTGTCAGTACAAAACCTATTTTAAAATGTGTCCATAGTTGTTCATATCTTGACAGGGGGATAAATATTCTAGCTTGAACTTGTGCATGGATATTATAAATTAGAAGAGCACTTCAGCTAACCAGTTTCCCCATCTATTGTATAAAATTCACAACTTTAACTGGTGACCGCAAGGCCAATTTTATCTGATGTGTGGAAAATGGAATGCTTAACTAATGAGTAAACTGCTTTGAAAAACTTTCCTCATCCTGACACACATTAGCCTACACTTAGTATTAAACTTTAGAAAGGGTTATAGCTTCATTTAAACTATGGAAATGAGGCCGGTTTACCTGGAGAGCACCAATGGCAGCACTTTGAAATCTGAGATCTGTCTTGAAATCCTGTGCTATTTCACGCACCAAACGCTGGAATGGCAATTTCCTGATAAGCAACTCTGTCGACTTCTGGTAACGTCTGATCTCTCTCAGGGCGACAGTACCAGGCCTGTAACACACCAATAAATGATTAATAAGTTCGACAAGTCAAATTTCCTAGAGATAATTTAAAAAAATCTTTAAAATCCTATATGTGGCCAAAATTATACTAAAATTAGCAATCAGTTAAGTAAAAGTTGATCCCACATACACTTTTGAAAAATGTATCTACATTTGTGTGAAAAGAAGATACCCAGCATACATAGCAGATTCAAACCTCACCACAAGAACTCACAATCAATTATGGATGGATGTAAAGTTTTAAAATCTAAATAAACATGTTATTTTTAATTTGTATTATTTTTTTTTACTATAGTTATTATAAAATATATTACACAACTACAAACAAAAAATGACAGTTTGAATCATATATAATTTAGGCCTACTAATTTACTGTTTGTTATTTTTCATATTTTTTAGTAAAACCACATTTTCCCAGATTTTTATTGTAATTTACCAAATTCCCTACTTATTCTCATTTTTCCTGATTACTTAAGATTCCTGACTAATTTCCGTTTTCCCTGATAGTAGACCTGTCTATCCTTTCAATGTTTAATTCAATTTATAGGGTGTCCAGCCAAACTATATTTTAAATTTTCCTGACTTTTCCAGTCACTATAATTACAAATACTACTTTATTCAAGATCATAAACTAATGTGAAATTTTTAGACATACTGGCATTCTGAAATTGGGTTGCTCTATGAAGGGGTTAAAGAATATCAGCCTAAGGTGATGGTCTATTTGGTATTATCTAAATAAGACTTCAGTTAAAACATATTACTCAATAAGGAAAACCTCTCGTTTCTATCCACTTTTCCTATACCTTCTTCCAGATATAAGTTAAAACATATTGTAATATTTATTTTATTAACCCTTCCTTTTGAGTACCAACGTTGTTCAGTGATGCGCCAAATATTTGCCAAAACTGCCATTGTCGCTCACAGCGATGCATTCATAACCTAGGTTTACTTTGGTGACATCAAAAAGTTACTAGATAGTCCCTAATATATCCCTACGCCAACAGCTGATATCCATCAGTCACTTGGACAGCTGTAATGAAAACATATGGTAATGTAGACTATGAACGAGATATAGTTAACCACTGCAATTTAGTCCAATATTATGCCTCCAAGAGATTTTGAAATTAAAATTTTTTAGTCACTAAGGGGTCATTTCACGTCAAATCAACCAAAAAATAAATAAACTCAACCTGGCCACTTTGTATTTAAATGAAATATTTACCAATTATTCTTCCCTTAAAACTAACCACAAATATATTTTTTTGAGATTTTTTGATGGCCCTGTTTTTTAAATTTCAATTTAAGTGGAATTTTTTATCCCGCACCACATTTTTCAATTCTTATTAATTTCTGTTCTATTGCTGCTAGAATTATGCCGTTTGGTTCATTTTTTTCAATTTGAAATGGGCTTTTAAAGCTTCTGGTATGGAAGGTGATTTAATACATAAGATCTACATTATGGAAGCCTTTTTAATTCTTAACAACTTAAGAGACTAGGCTTAGCAATATTAAAACTGTAAAGAATGGTATGAAAATTTATAAGATAGAACCTTCATGTATAGGTACACATAAATGTTTTCAGCAAAATGAATCTAGTCAATTGCTAATTTTGAAAAATTAGTTCTTTGTACTTATTTTTAGTAAAATATTGTTTGCTTTGTTCATTTCTTCTGCTGTCAGTCGATACACTCTTCCTGTTGGTGTCGTTGGATCAACTTTAGTTATGTCAAATCTATTATTATTAGCACCGCGTCTTACTACCCGTTCGGGTTATACGCACTTACGCTAATGTGTAATGGTAGGGTGATTGTGAGATGAAATGAAGGACCTACAGTTTAACGTGGGATCCGAACCACAATGGAGGCCTGGCATTCCACACATTCACAAGATGTCTTGCCAGAGGTGAAGGAAAGGTTTGGTAATCAGATAAATTTTTGCCGGGACCGAGGATTTTATTTCCAATGCATTCTCGTATGTCCAAGCTACTTTTATTTGTCTTTGTACAAGTTTCGATATATCAAACAAGAAAATTATTATTCAACTTCATGAATTTTATCTATGGCCTTTTTTTTGTAAACATGGCTACTAAGAGGTAACTGTGATTCTACTGGCAATATTTATTGATAAATCAAACAAGAATGATCAATTTGTAAATAATACTGAACAGGAATTATATTCTAGTGAAAGATCGTAGGCATGGCGGCTGACACTGATAAGGCAAGTGTGGATCCGAGTGATTCCTATAGGGATGAAATATTCCTAGAAGATCGGTATAATCCACCCCAACCTCTTCATATTTATGCAGAAATATGACAAGAAAATCACATGTTGACTTTGAAAATTGAGATTAGTATTCTCATCAAAGACAACTGTTAAAAGGAAGTAGTGGTGGGTATGACTGGGGAAAAAATGTTATTTCGACTATTGTAAATATAAGTTTTTGTATCTTTTTTAAAACGGATGAGAAAATCCCACTTTTCCCCGTTTTCCAGGTCGCTGGACACCCTGATACTGATATTTTCAAGATATATTAACAATCCTGATAAACCACAAGGGTAATTAACCCTCCTGTATATCTGGAGATAACCCCAATCTCATATTTCACTAAGTTACTAGTGTGTCTCGACTAAGTCTGTTTCTACTCATTACCTGTAACGATGGGGCTTCTTCACACCTCCAGTTGATGGAGCACTTTTACGTGCAGCTTTAGTTGCTAGTTGCTTACGTGGTGCTTTACCTCCTGTAGACTTACGTGCAGTTTGCTTGGTACGAGCCATGATAGACTATAACAAAACAAAATTGATGTAAGGACAAGGCCAAGAGAAAAACTTTGTAGGTAGTCCAAACAAAAGCAAAGCATGTATCAGCTTTCAAACTGCCACAATTTACATGAAATGTGTAAGTAGGGAGTAAAAAATAAATAAAAAGCTCTCAATTGACATTTATTTAGTAGTGGACACCCAATACTGGACAAAAATTGAAATACCTTTATAAATATAACTACAGTAACTCCATGGCTTCTTTGGTGCAAACATCTAACAGTCAACATTTAGGTATATACCTAAATTTTGACTGACAGCTAGCTGCTAACCGCATGTTTTTGCAGACCATATGGTTCGGCGTAGGGATACAAAATTGGGTCTGGTAACTTTTCAAGTTGTCGGCACCAAAGAAGCCATGAGGCTACTGTAGCTTTTATCCGCGGCAGCTTCGCCCGTAATAACTGTTTTGGTCACAAATCAAACATTTGTATTTCTCAGCTTTAACTGTAAATAATTTTGTCGTATTTTAATTTTCACTTTTAAATATTTTGAAATAAAAGAAATATATATTATTTAAGTTATCAATTATAAATTTAATTTGTTTTTAATTTTTACTTTCATAATTAGTAAGATAAATAAATGAAATAATTTTTTTTCAAACTTCATAGCTATAATCACATATTTATTATTTATTAGTATGAAACTAAGTCACACTAATTACTATTTCCTTTATTACAAAAAATTATTAAATAACATTTCAATTACATTATAATCATATATTTATTACTATTTAAAATCAAAGGTTGTGAATACTCCTATATGTTATTCCAGGACATACTCTACCACCATACAAAGTTTCATTAGAATCCGTTAACTTTATTAAAGTTAGTAAAGAACAGTTCAAAACGAAAACTTACGCACATAAATACTATTTAACTTTTATCATAATGGTGACCATATTTACACATGAAAACAACAAAGTTTCTCTCCATTTTGCTCTGGCTCTAGCAACAAGGCACCATCACAAGCATTTTTACCGTGTGATGTGGCAAAGAAATGCCACTCTGCTTTGAACCCAAAGGCTTGGTGATGTAAAACTCAAATTTGTAAAGTTGTGATTTTTATACTGTGATGTTGTCCTACATGACATGGGATTTTATTGGTGCTGAAATAAGTGTAAAGGAATTTGATTAGCTTTCTCTGAAATGTATAAACTGCTGTTGTATCTTGCTGAAGGCACTCAGATTATCACAACAAAACTTGCATGTTTAACAGTGTGTGGTTCTTCTAACGAGTTTAAATAATAAATAACAAATGGGTGGATTGTGTGTTCCAATATTCACTATACCCTAGACAGTATTCAGTTTCCAAAGTAGCACTTTGGTAACGGCGGATTACAAATTACTCTAGATAAACAATCTTTGTAATCAGAATCAGTTCTTAGGTTGTAGATCAGCAAATTTGGAGAATTTCACAGTAATTTCTGGATGATTATTTTTGAACAGCATGTAAGCCTCTTCAAGAGCACTGGCACTTACTGATATTGAAGATTCTTCTTAGATTCATTTGTGTAAAAATTGTACTCTTAATAGTTTCATTTGCTTTCTGCAGTTTCTTTGTAGAGTAAATAGTTTCTCGAAAGAAGTTTCTTTTTGATTGACGTACTGCGAACTCAACTATTATTTAATAATTTATTAAACTGTTAGTAAATGCTATAACATCACAACTGTCTTTTGAAAAATCTGTGTTTTCTTCAGAATGGATACATTCAGCTTCAGAATGTTGCTTATTACGCATCTCACCAAGTAACTTGCGGCATTTATAACAAATTTTAGCATTTCCATATAGCTCTGGGAAGAATTCTTTTATCAATGGCATTACTTCAAACCTAGAGAAAATTTTAGAGATTTAAAGCCTGGATAAAATTTAGGGTGTTTGAAGCCTGGAGAACATTTTAAGATGTGTATGGCGTGAACTGGGCAAAGTGAGAAATCTGATGTGGACCCGGGAAGAGACTCTTGATGTGGCATTGGGAAATCTCATATCACAGTTAAAAAGTAGGTGGAACCACCATCCCCTTTTTTTAAGAATCTAACAATAAACACATTTGCACCACATCTTCAACACAACATATAAAATATTTTGAAGGGGGGGGGGACCCTGTTGTTGAGAAAATTGGTGCCAACATATTTATAAAGATTGTTATATACTTTTTTAATACAGCCAATTAAAATCTCAAATTATAGGGGACCACTCAAATCAATTCTATAGGTGTCCAGGTTACTGAAATATTCAATGTTAAAGTTAACGAGATGGTGACAAAGTTGGTCGAAATAGCAAATTTTGCACTCCTATAGCTTCACAAATAAAAAACGCTGACCTGAAATGTTTCAGTCACATTATCTTGTGTTTCAGTATGCAGAATAAGAAACTAAGGTCGAAAAGTGCCTCTACATTGGTTGATTTGACATGGACTGCTCCAAAATTTATATTTGAATAGGTCAATAATAGTCCACTTTGGGTGTATAATCTTGAGCCTGAAACTGTTTAACTAGAACAATAATTGGTTGTATAAAGTCCCACGATGCAGACTTTCATATTAAAAAATGAGTGGCTTTACAAATGAAATAACAGTAACTAGCCTACACCTTAATGTCTATTAATGAAACTATTTTTTATACCTTTTTATGCATACTAATTATGGTATTGGTGGCGAAAACCACATTAATTATTAGTTATAGAAATCAAGCTACCTACTTTGTTTGCTTAAACCTAAACTTAGTGAGAACATACAGGCATTTAAAATCGCTAATTTCTGTACTTTAGACATACTATGAAAGATAAACTTCTTATAATAAATATATTTTTAAAACATAACTAAGTTTAAAATTCCAGCTGTGGTGCATGAGGGTTGGGACACGACTAATTTTAAAATTTCAGTCTTCTGTGTTAATATAGCTAAAGAATTATAAACTCATGCTCGTCACAGACATTGGGACCATAGTTTGATTCTTCATGAAATTATAGGGAATAATAATCATAGATGGTGCGATTCTATAATTCTTTTATTAATTTTAAAAGAAATTTAAAATCTTTGACGATCTGTTGCAAAAGATTATTGTGTATGAATCAATTCTACTACATGCAGTTTCAGTCATGCTATTTTATAGATTAAAAAAAAAAATATTGTCTTTCCTTCATAGCTTAAGGTTTTGGTAGTTTTTTATAACCTTGAATTTAGTATAATTGGAATCTCCAAATTTGTTCAAAGGAATGTTAATATATAGTTTGTGGTGTTCTGGTCTTAGATAGATAAAATTTGCCTAGGCAGTATGGTTTTGGGGTTTCTCTACTAGTTTTCAAGATGTGTTAAGGCCCTGACACACAGACTGTATCCATAGGTCTGTGGTCCATAAGAAATCAATTATACAATTTCCGATTGCTCTGGCCACTGAGTCCTTATCCATGGTAAAGTCTTGGCTACAAGTAGGCCTTTGGATGTCAAACCCCAATGTTGTGTTTATTTATGAAAACTAGAAGAAAAAGAATATGCATGCATAAATAGTTTCTGCTCCTATATTTTATCAGGCCTAATCTTTTTTTTAGGCAGTTAGAAAATCCATCTGAATTAGAAACATGTTTGTAATAGTGGAACCCAAACCTCTCTATTTCCATTTTGTGTTTATATTGGATTTAACCACGGGAATTAGAAAAAAATAAGCTAGTTAAATAAATTATTATCTGTACATATGTTTTAAGTCCAGTCTTTTTAGGCACTTATACCATTCTTTTTTCTTAGCACCATGTCTGACTACCTATTCAGGTAATAGGCATGTATACTAATTAATAATGGATTAGAGATCAGAAAGGTTGAATTCAGAGGAAGGGATCAGGAAAGTTGAATTCTGAAAAATTGCGCCCACATGTTTGCACGAGTGGAATCTAAACCAAAGGGCAGCACCACTCATAGGGCCTACCTAACATGTCAGGCAAAGCCCACAGTGGTTATTTAATAACTCTGCTTTTATAGCAAGTAGAAGCATCTTGTCAAATATCCACCTCGGCTGTGTGCCAGTTTTCTCGACAAAGCTGTTTTTGGTTTCTTTGATCAGCTGACTGCTTGACACCAGCTCTGTGCTGTGGATTATTTTCTTTCGAATTTTTTGATTGGATAGTCTCTTACTATCTCATTGGTTGAAATGGTCACATGATTACGGATATTGACTCTAATCAATAGAGTATAATTTCTTATGGACCAGGAGTATGGATAGTGTGTCAGGGTCTTTACGCAAATTGTTGCACAATATTGTCAAAAAATTTAAAGTTTTTTAAATTTTAACAATAAAATAATATTTTTGCAAGTCTTGAGCAAATTAAGAGTCCCACATTTGGCTGCTCTACCATACCAGTGTTTTGTTACTGCCTTAGATGCAGTTACAGGGTCCATAGAAGCATGTGACAAAGAGTTAAAACTTTTTTTTCTTTTGCACTTATGATAAATAGTAGGCTACATATTTATGTAAATAGTTGATACTGACATGACATAACTGAATCATGTTTACTGTTTATATATTAACTCAAATCCTTTATTTTAGTAACACATGAAAGGTGAGGTTGAGCTCGGTTTATATTCCGTCACGATAAAAATTATAAAGTTAAAAGTGGTTTTATTTCCATGTCATTTTCAATCTTTTTTTCAGAGGTTTTACTTCACTATCCCCATCATGCTTTCTCAGTCATCCAAATTTTGTTTTATAAGGTTTTACTTTTCTTTACAGAATTTAGTTGTGGATGTTATAAAACTTTTTATTGGTTCTACTGCTTTTTGGGAGGATGTGATGCTGATGTGGATATATTCAGTAGTTTGAAAGAAAAGAGAATCTGGACTGTTAAGGCGTTACACACACAAAAATACAAGATGGAGCAAAAACCTTTATAACCTGAGGTATAGTGAATTTTAGTGAAAAGAAAAAATTAATTCGGGAGTATGTCTATATTATTAGCAATTCGTATCGGGAGAGGTTCAACATGGTAACAAAATGTGTTGACAGGCGCAATCTTTCGCGCCTAAAAAACCAAACGCGGGAAAATTTGCCTAAAACACAAAAGGGTAACCCTAATTATTTCCACAAACTATGGAACTATTGTATAGCACACATATTTATACAGGATTAGCTTCAAAACATCAGATTATCTTCAAGTAGTGCCCATTCAGTTACACGCACAGTTCAATAAATGAGTCAAATAAATGTAAAAAAAATATGATTCAAATATAACGGCGTCCTATCTAGAACAATCTAGCTTATTTCGCCATAGGCTTTTGAGGTTTTGCTCGGTCATAATGTAGCGTCTAAACAAAGTGGGGCAACTTAATTAGGTGCAAAGAAGTGTGAATCTAAGATTAATTACAAACTAAATTATTAAGTCATTAGTACATTAACAGAAATGGCTTAATGTGGAGGATGCACATAGGTACTAGGCCCTATTTTATAATACAATAAGCAATGGCACAACAAAATGTCGCTTAGGGTTTCCCCGCGTAAAATAACACTATTTATGACTTTTCTGCAATTTTAAGTTCATAAATTAACACACAGGAATATCAATGAAATTATAAACGACAAAATGCGGTAAAAATAATAGACTTACCTTAAAAGTTTATTTTCAAATTTGTTATTTTAATTTCCACACTGAATGAAAGATACCACACGAATGTGGAGTTTTCGAATGGACAACCGACGCTACTGATGAATGTTTCGCTATTGGTTTGACGTCACCGTGTTAGAACCTTACTATTGGTCAAAATAAAACTATATTCTATTGGTAGCTGTATTGTGCTGCAGTGTAGTAATTGGTCAAAATAAACTTAAATATGATTGGTCAAATCTCACACAGCACTAGGGAATATTAATTTTTTTTTGTCAATTTGAAATGAAATGTACTAATTTTTTTGTTAAAGGGTTGTTGGTTCGAATTGAAGAAACTTTATTTTTTGTGAGATAGCACTATTTTTAACCTACCAATACTTTTGAAAAAACATAGTATTATGTACCTCAGTTACTCAAATCTAGAAACTCACAAGTTTAATATTATTTATTACCTTAAAATAAGTATAAAGACTTATGTGAACGCCAAGTATGTACTATGTCTCAATTACATTTGTACATAAACTATTATTTGACAAAGCTCAACAATGATGTAACATAATATCAACTATGGGAAATTGGAAGCATTAAGAGTGTTAACATTTTCAGGGTTACATTTACATATAAATTGGAAATATTATTTGGTCGGGATACTATACTGGTTTCGACTAAATCAATTATATTTATTATTAACCGCAATTATAATTGTTCCTTTGATAATTTATTAACCCATGACAATTGGGGGGTGGGGGAATATTTATTGTTGCAAATCTTGGAATAAAAAGGTTAAAGCCGTTTAAGTTCATGAATCTTCAGAATATTAGTAGTTGCAGAAATAAAATATTTTTTATAAATAATTTATTTATTAATTAGCATTTTATATAATGTTGTTGAGATAAATAAAAGCCTGAAAAACCTTAGCCATTCTGGTTAGAAAGCGCTAGTTTCGTATATCAAGGATCGTTTAAGTATTCACACTTTTTTTTTCTTACTTTCTTCAATAAGCCAGGAACACTTGTATTCGATACACTCCCTATGCTACTTTCTTGATTTTTCTATGCGTTCAATCCAGGTATGACACACATAACCTAGCCCTAACTCAACACAAATTTCGTCTACGAGATAACCGGGAAGACATATTTTTATTCGTCCCTACACCGACATATTTATATTTAGAAGGAAATTAAACAGCCGCCTATACAAAGTAACGTTGTCTGAGTGTAATACATTAACTAAAGAAAAGTCTGTGATATAATTAAGAATGTACACCGCAAGTCATTCATATATACTCTAATGTTTCAGGAACGTGGAAAACCATACCATGTGGGGACGGAATCTTGCGCATCAAATAAAGTCAAGCTTTCGTAAGCGTGGCTGAGTCTAAGGTGGCTTATTGTACAAATAAACTTACGAATATCCTTAACTCACGAAAACTCTTGTGTGACTAATTTTCTACTACATATACCATGGTACCATTTGATTTCTGCTGGCATGTGGTCTCCCACCATTCGCTCCATTTAATTTGACTTCTGAGTTTTACCCTCGGTATAAAGTCGCTATATGGTAGCAGGATTTCCTGTACAATGTAAAGTAAATTACACTATATGCCAAACTATATATTCTCTCGTTACCCATTATATCCACGTGACTAGGAATCTATTGGTACCCCAATTCGTAGCCCTCTTCGAGTATTTGCATTATCACTGGGTGTGATGGAGAGCTTGACAAGTCGCTTAAGGACCCCAATGTGCTACGGGATTCGCATAATACCACTGTAAGCTAAGGATGTAAAGATAAGATATATTTCAATGCCTGTAGGATAGCAAATAATTCCGCTGTAAATATTGACGCGTCGGATTGTAGTTTATATTTCTGACCATAATTAATACTACTGTCATAGAAGGCCGCACCCACTAGGGCTGGCTACCCTCCCATCCTAGCACCATCTGTAAATATAAGTCTATAACTACTCCATCTTGTTTCATATATCTTATTGCATCTAACTTCTGTTTGATCGGAAGGGTAACTCTTTACTCCTGAATCAGGAATAGATAATCCTACTGGTACGTCCCAAAGGGCATCATATCCCCCACTGATACAATGTATAGGATACGGAAGAGAAAAATTATACTGACGCAGTTCATTCAAACTCAAAAAACTATCCACCAGAGATGGGTATGTTTTGTTTAACCAATATTGTTTTGTCTGAACATAATTTGTAAGGATCCAAAGTCTGCGCCGCAGATAACTAGAGGTTGAACAATCTTTAATAAAAAAAAATTGTCCGCCAACAAACGGCGCCTAAGAAATAAAGGGAGTTATCCCGCTTCAGTAAGGAGTGCATTGGTTGGTGAAGTCTTAAAGCCGCATATTGTATTAACATTTACTAATCAGAATATATTTGATAAAAAAAACCATGTGTTTAATTTAATATTTGAGTTACTGTATCATAAACTATGTAAACTTCCAAAATACTATTATTATTTAGGGAAAATAGAAATATTGCCCTTCCAAGCAATATCTATCGTAATATTTTAAATAAAAGTCAAGACTTGTATCGACATATACGATGTAGTAGATAGATGAAAATTAGGTTCATTTTCAAAGTATCAAACGGATATTTGTTAAACAAAAGTAATATTAAATTAGAATGATTGTTATCACAATAAATTAGACTTGTTTATAGCAAAAATTATTTATTAGTAACCAATATTTTGCTATAGATAAGTACAAATTGATGTAACAAGATGCTAGGAAAGATCACGTTAGATTTACATGAAAACAATAACATACAGTGAATAAATGAGACCAAAATGTTGAAAATTACAAACAATACATGCAGGCCTACAGGTGCTTAAACCGTTGTTCAACTTGAATACAGGGCCGGTGGAACATTGTCTAGGAGGGTGAATTAGTGAACAAAATAAGAAAGGTTTTTGAGGTTCTTGATCGATTCCTTGGCCTCTTCTAACAAAATTTGGAAAATTAGATACCTACCTCCAAAACCTATTTGGAATTTGATGGACGTGTCAGTGTATAATACCATTTAGGTAATAGGGCCCTTAATATTACATAGTAGCCACACGCATCTTTGTTGTGTTGTAAGTCCACTCAACCACCCAAATGCAAAACAGTCTGTAATAATATAAGAGATCGACATTGAGAAGTCAAAAGGGATGGTGATTTCAAAAAATAAATAAAGATACGCTGAAAATTATAGTTGAAAACCAGGAATTGGAAAATGTAGAGTAGTTCAAGTACCAGGGAGGTCTGCTGACAAAGGATGCCTACTGCAGCAAATAAATTAGGTCGAGGATCGCCAGGGCCAAGGAAGTTTTCAACAAGAAGAGGTTACTACTGACCAACAAGTTTAATTTGGAACTAAGGAAGAAACTGATGAAATGGTATATATTTTGGAGCATCGCACTGTATGGAACCGAACCGAAACTTGGACTCTTTGGAAGATAAGGTGGACAAACAGGGTGACAAATAAATAAGTCCTAAGTAGAGTGGGTGAGAAGAGATCCATTTTGGATGTGATTCTTCGGTGCAAAGCAAACTCGATCAGACACATCTTTAGGAGGAATTGTCTTCAGCACGACATCATAGAAGGAAAGGTTGATGGAAAGAGGAGCTTAGGAAGGAGGATTTAAATACTAGATGACTTGAAGGGAAGAAGAAAATTCCGGGAGCTGAAGAAGGAGGCAGAGGACAGGACGCATTGGTGGTTTAAGTTCACTCACAAAAGGAATGGACCTGTCGTAAGACAAAACACCTAATAATAATAATATAAAGTTATTATCAGCTCAATTGGTATATAGTTAGGTATGCATCAGTGTTATGGAACCAAAACAATTTTAATAAATACTTTCAAACTACAAGAAGAATTTAAACTAGTTTAGTTGAGCTACTGGAGTTGGGGGCATCGCGTGAGTATGGAAGTATGGTCGAGCACTAGTTCGATGCAGAGTTAGACCACCGATGCTAGCATACAGGACTGACTTGGGCTAGTGAAATAGATCTAGAGGTGTAAGTTTATTTCAGCCGGGAGGAGAGGGACACAACATCTTTCCAGATGGAGAAATCTCCTCCTATTCGTTACACCGCCATTGCTCAACTTAGGTTTTTACATTTTTTTAAAACTTTTTCACTACTATTAATTTGAAAATGCACACTGAAATGTTAGACACATTATGAAATACCTTCCTACATTTACACTAGCTGTCTCCATGTGTCAAATTTAATTTTAATACAACAATAAATCTCTCTGTGAGAAACTTTCAAACACAATTTGTATAAACTGGATTTTGGGCCCCTGGAAGTCCAAGGTCAGATACCAATAGTACCCCATTCGTGGCAGTCCTGATTACATGTATGCTCCACCTATCCAGAAAGGTAGCAAGATTAATTCGACAGATAACTTTCAGGGTAGACAAAGTGTACATTTAGATGCCCAGATCAGTGGCGGAGCGTGATCCTTCATTTTGGTGAGGCTAGGTAAAAGCTTAATGGTAATGATTTTTCTCTCACCACGTGTTAGCACATTGAATTTAATTAATTTAAATTTTCCTAATTTTTTAAAATAACTAGAATTACAAAATAACTTTAAAAAATCTACAAACAGAAAGATTAAAATAATACAGATTTTGAATTAAACTTATCAAGTAATGAATGACATGTACAAATGTTTTTAACTTGCATTCATTTTCTAAATGAATGGCAAGCTCCTCATTAAAAAAACAACTAAAATGTTTAATATCCTTACAGCTCATTAAAAAATAAAAAATAAAAACAAAATAAGCTCTCTTTTTCTTTATTCACAGTTAACCACAATAATCGCTTACCAATCCATGCATTAGAAAAAATCTTTTTTTTTTTCTTCTTGCCATCCACCTGCATAAATGTAAAGTCATTTGGCTGATGTGCTCCGTACCATCTAATTTCAAGTTTTTCTTGCAGTTTAAATGAAGGAAACAGAGTTGTTTTTATTATTATTAATCATTTTCACATGTGATCTTACTTGCTTCTTAGGTCTTAACTTATATTAAAACACACTAGCATGAACAAAATATAGACCATACTGGCCCCATTCGCTAGTGTAAAGCTGGCGCTAAAATGGTACGGGGTTTGACCTTGAGAGACATCTCACACTGAGAGGGTCTGTCATAGCTGATCCTGATCAGCTTCTATTTTGTCACTACAGCGCTGGTACAGTCCTCATGTGACTGTGGAGTGAGGAAAGAATAACCTCAACTTGAAAATCCAATAGTTCACTGCATGTAGGGAATGGTGCTCCACTTAATATACACGTTTTTTCCAAAATGTTTTATATGCGCTAATAAAAAGAAAGAAAAACAATTGTTAAAAAAATGTTGGTGAGGACGGGCTGTGGTCCCTTCCTAAGGATTCAGGGTGTCTGGTGACAATCTGGCTTTAGAATTCGATAAAGAATAATTTTTCCAATTCCAATTTTAAAATGCTCGTCAATGTCAGTAATGTTATGAAGTCACCAACACAATGTCCTCCCCTAAATGTTGTAACCCTAAGCTATTTCCCCTGGCCTGTTACTCTATTAACAGCGACTGCAAGAGTGATATGGATTGTGTATAAGTTGTTTTCCGGGTTAAATTGTATTTTATCTAGTTGAGATCAAAAGCATACTGTGGACCAATCTGAAATAATAAATGTTAAAAATACAGCATGATCTTTAACTTTTTAAATACTCGTATTAAATTGTTCACTGTCATGTAATGAATATCAATGTGACTTATTTTCACTAAAGTTAGTTTGCACTTAACATTGGAACAGGTATTGTTCTATACATATGACAAAACTCGATTTATTTTGGTTTATGTAAGCAAGGTGTTCCTCATGGTTTAGATTAGGATAAGTGATATAAAACTGGAGACTAGAGGACATATGGAACTATCTAAAAGGAAAAGTGTGTGTACATTTGGCCCTTTTATAACACATGGTTCTTATTAATGGTTGTGTGTTCAAAAACACCATACCAGGATATCTGGATGAAGTACAATAAGAACAAAATAGGAAGAACCTTTTAGAGAATGAAACATAATTATATAACAGTGGAGCCTCAGTTGTTGAACGACTCTCATCTTAAACAAATTGGTTCCCGAACAGGCAAACCAGCAACCACGTGCTGCTCAGGCCGATGTACAGTGGGACGGCTTCAATTACGCCACAGTTCTCGCTCAGTGCAGACTCCTGCTTGAATTTACAGTTCCTTTTCTTGATTTTCTTTTTTGATTATTGTGTTTATTTTTTCTGTTTAAGATCTTATGCATTTTCATTGTTTTTTTATACAATTTTATGCATGAAGTATTGTTATAAAGGTTTAAATAAGAAATAATCTGGGGTTCAGAAACAAATAAATCCATTTCACACACATTTCCATTCATACGCGGGGTTGGGGGATGTACCACCAAACTTTTAGCAATGACCATGATGCTAGGAGGACTTTTCTTTACTATGAGATAACACTGGCTATATTCTGCTAATTACACTAATTACAAAGTGTATAGACCTGCACTGTTAAATACTGCCATCAACGATCATATTTACCTCATTTTATCGACGGTTCTTTTCAAATGGAAGTGTGAACTGTGTTCTTCATTCATTGTAAAAGCCATATTGTGTTAGTTTCATCCATCTTTCCTGTACCTTTTTCCACACATAATTATTATTAGCACCACGTCTTACTACCCGTTCGGGTTACACACCCTTACGCTAATGTGTAATGGTAGGGTGATTGTGAGATGAAATGGAGGACCTACAGTTTAACATGGAATCTGAACCACAGTGGAGGTCTGGCATTCCCCACATTCACAAGATGTCTTGTCAGAGGTGAAGGAAGGGTTTGGTAATCAGAATAAATCTGTGCCGGGACCGAGGATTGAACCTCGGCCGCCAGCATAGAAGTCCGACACCTTAGCCCTAGACCGCCAGGTCACCTTTCCACACATTATGAAAATAGTTGTAGCAACTGTTGTTTCTGTCAGATACTGTTCTTTATTGAGCTTACTCTTGTGCACACTCTACAATATTCATCAGTAAAGGGTATGAGAAGTTTCAACACAAAACATTTTATTTTTCTAATACCACGAGGGTTTGCCGGCTCGATATGTCTAGCCTTCTGAGGTCAGGGAACCATTAAGATGTAGTTAAATTATCCCGATGGAATTTGATTATGTGATGTGATCATTAGTCTCCGGATATTTAGGTAGTATCAAGCCACAAAATATGTACATAAATCTTCTTTTCCCACAATTTTAAGACATATATTTAAACATTAAAAAAAACTATGGCTCAAATTTCTAAAGTAATAAAAAAACTAAACATACAATTACTTTTTTAACAAGTTGTACTGCCCTATTAGTTTGGTTTACCCATTAGATTTTCCATTAGTTAAAAGACTTCAAATAAACGGCATTATAGTTTGTCAGGTGGAATTCTTAGAAAATTTGTTTGACAATTGATGTTCGGTTTTCTTACTCCAATGTTGAAAATGCACGAATTTCAGATCCACTTCATATTTGTAAAGTCAGTTTCCTGGAATTATTTTTATTTTTCATTCTAAGGTTAAACGTTTGATCTTGACATACTAGCCGGTATTAACATTACACGTACATGTAAAGACATGGTTAGTATTTCAAAAGACTGATTCACGGACAGTAATATAAATATATATATATACAGGTTTCTTTTATTAAGATTGCAATTTACTGTAATACTATTTTTTGACACATGCCCATGCTGAAATTATGTTATACTATGAGGTCTTATAAAATAACAGCCTAAAGCGATGGGCTTCCAGGTAGTACGATCTAAGTTATTATTATTATTATTATTATTATCATCATCACATCTTACTACCCATTCGGGTTACACACACTTACGGTAATGTATAATAGTAGGGTGATTGCGAGATGAAATGGAGGACCTACAGTTTAACGTGGGTTCCTGGTATTCCCCACATTCACAAGATGTGATTAATACACATCTTGTCAGAGGTGAAGGAAGGGTTTGGCAATCAGATAAATCTGTGCCGGGACCGGGGATTGAACCCCGGACCCTCAACACAGAGTAAATTGTTAGATGATATTGAGATATTATAAGATAGCCTTACAGCTTAAAAGTGTTGTTAGACACTTTTTTTAAAGTTTCTTCTTCTTATAAGATAATCAAGTCTCACACATTCACACAACCATGCCTCAACTTTGGCTAAAGACATGTTGTAGAGGTGAAAAGACAACTCAAAAATAAACGTTGACCTTGAGAATTGAGATTAGCATGCTCAAGTGGTAAAGATGTATTAGAACTAAAAGAGATTCAAGTTGCATATTAACTGTAATAAATATGTCATTATCTTTATTGTAAAGAAAAGTTGTGTATTACTTTCAGTGATTATGCGAAAATTCCAGATTTGATAAAATTCCTGAGTATACCGTTTTCCAGGTTGCTGGACACCCTGTTATATTTCCTTGATTAATTTTTGGGTTTCATTTAAGTCATTTGTTCTTTGGTTTGGCTCTTTATATAGTTTTTGCTCCAGACCAAAGAACGCGAAAATGAGCTAAACAAATCCAGGGATTATTGCTTTTACTACTCATTGACTTGTGTTTACAAACTGACATGCTAGGCGAGAGACATCATCATCTCGGCTTCACAGCTCAGTAAATGTCGGACACAAAATTATGTTAAGGAAATTGTAGTCTTCTCTGACAAGCCAGCACACCATACTTGGACTATACTCTCTGCCATACCATTATGTAAGTACAGGATGCCTGAAAATTGTTGACACATCACTTAAAAGTATTTTCCTCAAGAAAGACATCGAAATAATACCTTAATAAAAAAACACACATGTAATTTTATGTATTTAAAAAAATGTAAAATAAAAACTGAAAATACAGCCCCAAACAACCTAATCTGCCTTTAACATTGCTAACTGGCAGAATTAAAATATGTAATTAAATGAAAATCCGGGCTCTAGTTATCATAATAATTATGATTATGTGGCACCAGCATAAGTCTTTGACCTAACTTAAGCGTAATTAACCAGACCACAGGAACAATTTTTCTTTCAGGAAAAATACCTATGGCACCACCAGGAATTGAACCCCAGGATCTCTAGATTAGTATCCAGGAGCAGACACACCCAGATCATGAGGTCAGTCCTCCCCAAAGACATTTTTCCGTAGATCTTCCACATGGTTTTTATAGTGACAATATAATTAGAACCAAACTTACCATAACCTCCTGCTATCAGTGATACGTAAACCAAGACTTTATAGAAAGCCCACTTCCAACCACCAAACCTCATTGAAAGTCTCTAAAATTTGACATTCTATAACATATTTGATTTGATTTAATGATTACTATAAAGTGCATCTAAAGGTTACCAAAAGATTCTAATTAGGTATGGGCCCTCGAATCCCTAAGGATATTAAAGACACAAATAATTTTTTTTTTCTAGCTTTCCAAGGGAAATTTGTTTTAGAGCTATAATACAGCTTATTGGTGGTTAAGAACCAATTATAATTATAGGATGAACTTAACAACCAGACTCCAGATCAGATCATTTATAATAAACAATACTTAACTACATTTTTTCTCTATATAAATTTGAAATCAATAAAAATTGAAAACATTAACAAAGATATGACATTTGGTATTCATACCTCTCTTACATAAATGGTTATTTAAGATAGCTCTAAAAACTTAAAAACATGCCCCAAACCAGTAATTTAACACTTGATTGAATGTATAAATGTTATGAAGAATGGATTATAAGAATGTTAACATTTAGTTACTATTTGTTTTCTGTTATATTAGTATTTCCTCTTATGTTTATAATTTTCCCCAAGATTCGGATTTGAGATTCAGATTCATAAACTAGTGGGTTCGGCCCAACTCTACTTTCAATATTACATCCTTACGAATTACTGTATAATTTATCTTTATATCATTAACTAAACAGACTAAGAATGTAATTACAAATTTAGTGTTTTTATTCCAGCAATTGTGGCAACATGCATTTCTAGTTTTAAAATAATGGGTTTCCCGTGAAATTCAGACTGTACTCTGATCTTAATGATTCTATAATTACTGCCTTAATTTAATTACAAATTAAAAGTCTTTTTAGAAAGTATAAAAGTAAATGATTTTCCCTTGCTTTCATAAAAAATATAACTTAAAATAATTTATTTAATATTATCCACAAACTAAATAAGTGAAAAGTAGTTTAATTACCCATATCTTTGACTTAACCTTTTATTTACATTTAAAAAAATCCGATTTAACTACACTTTTGATGGGAAAAGTGAATTTCAAATGCCCTTATTTTTTATTATAGCTGTAGAATTTTTAGAAACTGATTTTGTACTCATCAACAGATAAGTGGGGACAATATGAGTTTGAGAAAAAGGAGTACTAAAATTAAGTGAACCTATTTAGTAAAGAATAGCAGCACACTGTTATAAGAGAGCCAAATGTACAAAGGAATAAATAATGACAAATAAAATATCTGTAATCATGAATTTCTGTTTTATCCTCCAAAACATCAAGCAATTTGAAAATATCTTCACAATAAAAATGTATATCAGACTTATGAATACAAATAGAATTTTTTTCACATAAAAATGTCTACATCATATCATACATAAAAATTACAAATCTTAAAACACATACAAACCATAACTTAATCAGCACAACAATAAAATTAAAATAATATAATTTTAAAGAGACTAAGTATTGCAATTCAAAACATAAAAATTCTATCTAGTTTTTGCTTTAAACATTTCAGTAGCCTAAATACACATAGTTAGTTACCTGTTTATATATATTATGATAAACAATACTTTACTAAACTTTCTTTTTTTATTAGTGTACATTTATAATAAACGGTACTTAACTACATTTTTTCTCTATATAAATTTGAAGTCAATAAAAATTGAACACATTAACAAAGATATGACATTTGGTATTCATACCTCTCTATATAAATGGTTATTTAAGTTAGCTCTACTTTTATGCAGGTGTAATCCACCGATTCATGTGAGGGGAGGCAAAGCAAATGGAAACCATCCACTCTGGGTGAACTGAAGATGAGGAGCTATTGGGGGTAAAGGAGCTATGTTATTGTTAAACTCAACCCTAGTAAGGCTCCAATTATTAATACCAATATAAATCTGTACTTTTTCTATCAATTAAACACATTTCACTAATTTTATCACTGAACCTCTATAAGAAAATTTCCCTTTGGGAGTGGATCCTAATGCCTCAGAGGGGCGCATATCTCCCCCCCTCCCCCCGGTAGCTATGCTTCTCCTTAAAAACACATGGTTCACCATAGAAATAACCTTAAAAGGCAGTTCGTTAACATATTCATTCGGCATATTATGAATTGAAATATTATACCTGGGCACGGGAGTCGAACCTGGGACCTTTGGCTTAGTGTGCCAATGCTCTACCACGGGACAGTCCTTGGATAGTTCAGTAGTAAAGGATTTACACACTAAACCAAACGTCCAGGCTTTGATTCCCGTGTTTGTAATTTTTTTCAATTTATTCGAATATGACTCAGTTACGGCTGATCTTTATAATTACAATCATTCATCCCCCAAACTACCCCTTTCATATATAATTAACTGTGTAGCGTTACTTTCTTCAAATTGTTATGTAGATGTCAAATTTAAAAGAGAAATGGGCTTGTTTTTAAAGTTGTAAAACAAATCTAGTATGCAAGCTTTTGTCGGCCACACTCTATTTAGTTTTTTTTAGCCTCTGAAATGTTTTTACTATGGTGATCAGACTGTACTTTTGAAAACTAAAACATTCCTAAAAAATAACATAAAAACAGGTAATCATACACAAAAGAACAAAATGATTGTGCTGACAAAAAAAAAGTTTCAACAGGTGATGATTTAACAAGTCAAAGTTTCTTGGTAACCATTTAACTTGTTTCTTTTTAACTCAACCATACAAAACATTTGTGACAAAGATTCAACTTAAATATTATTTGTTTGTATTCAAGACCGCAAATAGTATCACATTAATTCAAGACAAATGCGGCTTGATATATATTCCAAACAAAATGAAAGTTTGTGGAAATTCAAATGAAGTAAATGCTAGTTTCATAATAAACACTTATTCTAAACCTACACTATGAAAAATTAAGGAAGAAGGGTTTATGGATTGTAAGAAATAAAAATTCCACTTTATTTTCCTTAGGTATTTGACACATCCGAATTAAAGTTTCTATGCTCTTCCAAACTGCTCAAATAATGTCTGCTCCCATTTCATGTCTCTAACCCAGAAGTTTTCAAAATAACTTCCCAAAATGCTGGTAAACTTCTAGCTGTGGAAAACAATATGCTACAAAGTTTCAACAAATTTTTTTGGGAGGGTAGCATGAATTTTAAAGTCACTAACAGGGAAAAGGACTTTTATAATATTTTTAAATTGGTAATATGTATATTTTATTTAAATTGTTAAACCTACCTACCTACCTAAAATTACAATTCTTAATATAATAGTTATGAGTAATAGATTAACACATTTACTAATAGGGTAATTTGCTTAATTTGTACTTATTTTCAAAAACATATTATATTAATATTATTATGAGAGTTTAAACTATTTGATTTCCTGATTAAAGGGGAAATTAATATTTTATGCAGCACAATAATTGTACTTTACAAGTGTTCAGCTCTAATAATTATCATGACAACATTTTACCTTCCCTCTCCCAAAGCTTCAGTTAGCTCTAGGTCAACCAAACCTCGAGTTAGAAGAAAGACGTATAAAGTTCTGGTGAAAATGAAATAATTCTAGCCCAATTAACGGCTAGAGTGGCCTGTTTCGGTGGCTGCGTTGTCTAACGCGCTACTCTTACAGTAGACTAGACTGACAATTACAGGGAGATCGAGGTTCAAATCCTGATCGGGTGTATTGAGGGTGGGTTTTTCACTCTACCTCCACACAAATGCGGGTATACTTCCTCTAAATCCAACTTTCCTCGTCACTAACTCACCAGTGTAGTTAGTAAATGTGTGTATAACCTGAGCACATAGTAAGACGTGGTGCTAAAGAAAAAACTTGTCACCTAAATACACAACAATGCTCGAATCAGAAATCACAACATGCAGTTTTGTTTGCATTCCTTATTAGATACTATCAAAATTGAGATAGCTTTTCAGTTTATTTTTAAAATTCACTTAAATCCAAACAAGTTGTTTAATTTTGCTCAACCTCACTGTCTTTTTTAAACGAAGATGACAGAAAACAACAAGTTCCAGTTGTATTACACAAGTTAAGTTTTATCTGTAGCTTAAGACAACAGTAATGGCTTTGTATTAACAGTATTAAAAATAAGAGTTAATAAAATATACTGTGCAAAAAAAAAGTCAGCTCAGATAATGTAGGACAAAAGTGTCAAACTTGATTGAGTTGGGATGGTAGAATGCCTATTAGCCAAGAAAGAGGGCGTTTCTCTCCTTTCTTTCAGTTAGCAATGAATTGGCTCAATTTAACACCCCGGCCAGTAAGTGTGGAGTTCTTTACTGACAATACAAAAGACAGATAAATCAAATTAGGGGCAGAACTCTACCATTGGTTGTAAGACAATACATGGGTTTATTTTGAGTGTTTATGATAAGACTAAGGATGGATCCTTAGTAACCCTCAAATCTTTTAAGATAATTGAGGATTAAAAAAAGAATTATTCAGATTTGAGATTTGAATTTATATTTATTCATACCCTAGCTATTTTGAGTTGTTTTTTTTGTGGTGTAGGCTTCCATGATTATTGAACAGAGCTGACAATAGCCTGGGCTATTAAAATAACACTAAAGTGAATGTGAACAAAATGATCAAAGAAAAAAAAAATCATAACAATATGGGAAAATGAAAGCTCATCATGTTTTTTAAGACTAAGGATTTGAAAATTGTGATTCATAGTTAAAATGAATATTAGGATTTAAGAGTTGGGATTAATAGGCACGATGAAGACTTGAATTTGAAAAAAAAATATTATACAGTGTCTATTCTGACTTGCCATGCAAATGCTCCACTTACCAAGCCGAACCGATTTTTGCCCATCAAGTTGTTGCAGAGAAAGCAATGTCTTAAGTTGTGGGTAGGACCAAGGCTTATTCAATTTCTAGTATATTTGAAAAATTAGTGTTAGGGACAAACAAGTATATTTTTCATGGTTGAGCTGGGATTTAATAAACTTGCAAGTAGTGCAACTGCTAAAAATGTTGTAGTGACCAAATGGAGGGAAGTGTTCTGTGCGTTTCAACCATAATACCAACATGAGAGTGATGTTTCAAACATAAACATTATATGCACTTGGGTGGACTCACACAACCGTTCTTCCCACCCGTGCTATGTATTTTCTTGAATATAACCTATGTTTAAATACTGCCCAATATGGATACCATTAACGGTTCTATGGATAACAAATTTTTAACAGGTGACAAAAGAAAATCAGCCTATTTTCTATGATTCAGATAAAAAAAAGCCTAAAGAATGAGTAAATTAAATTGTGGAATGAAGTGTGTAGATCAGGGATGAGAAAAGTTGCCATGTGAGGACAGAAATATTCATCATTAAGTATATTCACTTTTTCTTAGGTTAATCTTTCACTAACTATGGGGTTGAGCGACCATTTTTTCAACCTTCACCGCCCTAATAATAAAACAAATAAACAAAATAATATCAATGAAATTAGTTTCTTTGTTAAATATACTGACGTGAGAGTAACACTAGTTTGGTTTAATATAAGAAGATGGATATTCAGGATAAAACGGCCTTGTGTGACCATAATATAAATGGCTGGCTTGATGTCTGATGTTTCAGGTCTTAATTTATATGGTTCTTACGAACCAAAACAGACCGTGGTAGTAAAGTCTATACATACCAATGCTGAAGTCTGATGTTTCAGTTAACCTCAAAGTTACTATCGTTTGAAAAATTTTACTGGGTGAATGACTATGCAAGGCTTGGGGGGGGGG
>CABFVX010000302.1:228597-294991 GCA_902151425.1 Timema shepardi
GAGGATGCAGACTAATCTACATAAATCTCTTATTGAGAATTGCTTTCAGCTTTACATCAGCCACAAAAGCCTACACACCAAATATACATAAATCCACACAAACCATTTTGGCCACTATAGAAAAATACAAATCTCCGGACATTACAGGCATTAAACAAAAATGGGGCTGGGTGGACACTGAAGTCATAAGACAAGGTAAATATTTCAAGTTAAGTTCCTTTGAACAGACACTAATATGAGTATGCTCTCTTTATATGAAGTAGAACACTATTTAAACCAACATTTGTTAATCTTTGACCATGTCTAAACCTTTATTAAACAGGCAAATAAGACATGTCCCATACACCCTATCTTCTTACTAAGGTAGAATTTGAGAGGTAATGTACCCACATTTGCATAAAGGCAGAGTGTAAAACCATTTAGAAAAATCCACTCCCTGTACACCTAAACAGTATTTGAGTCTTGACCTTCCTGTCCATGTCAAAACCAAAGCCGAAAAATGCGGGTGATGAAATATATCAATTTTTAGAAGAAAGCAAAGCTTTAGTTTACATTTCCCCACAAATGTATAGCCTTCCCAAGACTTTTACAAAGTAATAATAACCTAACACCTTGTAAGCAAGTAGTATCTTTCTATGCTATAGTGGGGGCCGGCAAATTCCAAGAAGCCAACCAAACAAATGTATTTACAATTTTCAAAAAAAGGCTGTTGCCTCCAACACTGGTACTACACTTGAACAATAACGGTGGTAGGACTAGAGTAAATCTACGACAGAAGATTAGATAAATGACGGTTACCAGAAGGTTCCTTATTGCAAACATTGGCGCTTGACAACACTTTTCACTGTAATATATTATTACTCAAACACATAATTATTTTTTAATAGGTTTGACATTAGCAACTTTCAGGGTGACTAAAAAGCCTTCAATATGAAATTTCTTGACTTTTTCCAGGTTTTCAAGACATAAAAAAATCTCGGGGTTACCTTTTTTATATTTTTTCTTGACAAGGGATTTAAAAAAAATGTATTGAATTGACTACATATTTTCAAGTATTTGTTTTAGTTATTACTCATGTAAGTGTGGTATAGAACAAACCCTGTACAACCATCTCATATTAGAATAACATAGCTAGGCAATGTATGTTGTCTATATCGAGAAAGAGAATCTCTCACTTTTGTTTAAAGGTTAAGGTGCAGAATAAGTAAAGTATTTAGATTCCTCAACAATTTCCTCTGTGTTGTTCCCATGACATTCAGACAACGTTTGTGATAAAGGACCTTCTTCCGCCAGATGTCACCTTCACTTACACCGTGGATCAGGTATAGATTTAACAACGGCACTAATCTTCTTTTGATGACAACCGTAACACTACTCCCTAAGCTAAGACAGATTTGTAATTATTTTACTCTTAACATGACATTACACATCAGAAAGCACAATATAATATTTACAGTGCTGGAACAAAACAAAATTTTCACTCACATTTTTTTTTTTAGTTGCTAAGCTTTTCATGACAAGGCAAGCATGTGAATTTGCTATTTTAAAGTATACACACAAAAAAACAACGGATTTTCATAGACTTTTATCCAAATTATGCACAGTGGGAAGTTGATAATACAAACCTTAGTTTGTTAAAAGAGAGGAAAAGTCCTCTTTTTGTAAGTGAATGTGAACTCTTTCTGTATTTCTCAAAATTCACTTAAAAAAGAAACAGAAAGCCAAATAAAAAATATATCCTATTTTTGAAATAGTAATCCACAGATATTGAAACTTGGCTATCATAACATTAGTGTGAGTAAACACATTTTTTTATGCCTAAAAAACTGAATATCTAGAGCATTAAGTAATGTCTAATCAGCTACCAATATATCTTTTAACAAACACTTTTAAAATAAGGCCGTTGTTTAAGTTTGGGATTTTTTTTATTTATTTTTTACAAATCCTTAAATCTTGAGTATTCTTCAGGATTTGGGGATTTTAGGATCCATCTTTAATAAACTTAGTTATAAATAAATTGTATCTTAAGTTAACCAACACCTTAAAAGAACAAAAAACTGATACAGTTTTTGAGTTTAAAGTGATAAATTTGGCGACTATTCTATCAGGAATACAATAATAATAATAATATTCATCTAGGATGAGATATGTAACTATGGAGGAAGGCTACCCCTGACTGTTCTTTAAGTTTACCAAACTTTTACTATCCTAAAGTTAGTAAATCTCAATTAAGATAAACAAATAACTTTTATATGTCTGTGCGCACCACAGAAAAGAAATGAAAAGATTTTAAGAGGTTGCACGGCCTCTCTTTTAGCACACCGTTAGGCGATAGAGAAATATGAGAAAATTACTCATATTTTATTATGATAATATGCCCCATCTATTACAAATGTTATAAAAACCTGTCATTAAAAACTTGTATCAAGAATATGAAAAATAGCAACCAGAAAAAGAAAAAATTACTGTGAAATGGAATAGGAGTTAAATATTTTCAAACAGTCTATGGTCATGATATTACATCTTCATAGTAATAAGTCTTCCAAATGTGATACTATCAAATAAAAAATGGTGCCTAATGATTATTTTAAATTAGGTAAGATAGTGAAAAGAGTATTGAAGGGTAAGTAAGGCCTACTCACCAGTATACTGTGGACCTCAAAGTTCACAGTTAAAAACACAACCAAAACATTGATAAAGTTTTCGGGGTGTATCAGTCCCTCTTTTTAGCAGAAACGAGTAAAACACCAACTAGACTATGAAAGCAGTATGGCTAGAAATAGATCATGGTCGCTTAGATACAATTACTTGTTGTTTTTTGCTTAAATTCTGTAGTTGCCTTTTTTCCAACTCGTGTCATGACTTTTGGTAGGACATAATGTTGTATTTATCTTGAATTATTAATCGTAGTTATAATAATAGAATTCAATGCAAAGAATAGTTACGAGTTGAGGTAGAAAATATGTTTTAAGTCTGAGGTCAATTGCTTCTAAGTTATTAAAGACAGCATTTATATCTTAATCCTCAATTGATCTTAGACTCAGTCCATTTAAACATATTTTCTATTCCATATTTTAACTATTCATTACATCCAATGATTATTATAATTTATGACAATTATATTATTAATTTTGATTAATATTGATTTGAATAATATTGTCAATATTAATAGCTTCTTAGATATTAAAGACAGCATTCATATCTTAATTCTCAATTGATCTCAGACTCGGTAAAAATTAAAACATATTTTCTACCTCACATTGTAACTATTCTTTACATTGAATTCTATTACTATAACTACGATTAATTAATGTTCCTTACTATAATTTATAATGTTATTCAAAAATTGAATTATTAAGTTATCAAATATTAATTATAAAGAAATGACTGAATGAAGTGAGTAGGGGTGCTTGGAAGAAAAGGAGAGATGGTTATCTGAGAGATTGAGACCAGGGGGATGTCTGGATGTGGTTATATAGTGGTGAGCAAGTACCCACTTACGAAGATGGCAAGGTGTATTACTCTAGAACTTAAGAGTCAAAATCAACATAGCCGCTGTCAGTGTGTTCCTACGGTGAGAGCAATGTATTTAGCAATGCAGCAGTAGCATTGTAACTTGTACGTAAGATTGCCCGTGAATCAGTTTCATGGGGTATTCAATTTGTGTGAGTCTGCCATTAAATGAAGTGGAACTTTGGTTAATTTCGCAGGTACTGCTCCTCGGTTTGTTGCATGGGCAATTTATGGTGAACCAGATTCTTGGAGCGGTAATGAGTATAGTGTAGCCTGTGCTCAGGATAAATCTGAGTTTATCTAGTCCTCTATAATATCGAGTACTGTATGGTGGTTTCTTGAATGGATAGCGCTTTGTTTATTTGACTGTTGACTATGTGTTTAGGGTATCCTCAAGTTGTGAGGGCTTTGAAAATTTGTTGATATTGCTTGTTTAGGTCTTCTTCCTCGGAACATGTACGTCTGGCTCTGATAGCTAGGGTATAGGGCGGAGAGCATTTTAATAAAAAGAGGATGATTGCTGTTGAAATAGAAGAACTATAGATAATTGGTGGCTTTGGTTTGGACTGTAGTGTTTATGTTTGCTTCGTAGAGGTTCAGTTCTAGATCTGATAATATGGCATGGTGTTGTGAGATGTTCCAGGTGGATCTGAGGGCGCTATAGTTATTTAATCTGTTCAGGAACTGTAGTAAATTAGTTTCGAAATCTGTCAAAACCATGAAGATTTAATATTTTATAATTTACATTTAGAAAATGGAAGTTAATACAAATAACAAGTGCGTCGTCGTAACAAGTCATTATGTAAAGATATTATATGAGCATTTATGATTAATATCTTGTTGAAAAAAAAGTACCGCTTTCTTATAATCCTATTGGTTACTAGTAATGCAATTAAAAGAATTGGACATAGATTTGGAAGTCATACCTTAAATAAATTAATTAGGTTGCAAATGGCTACATTGTGACTTGATATAATTGCAGTTTTACTATTAACGATTGCTCCACACAATATCAATAAAATACCATAAAAAATTATTTTAATTTATAGCTAACGTTAGGCCTATATGACACACTTAGAATATGCAAAAGAAATAGTTTTCGATAGTAAAGATATGCACAATACTTATATAAATTTTTTTTAAATTCATGAAAAATACTCTTTTGAATGTTGAAAAGTGTATGCAAATGTCACTGTAGTCTATACAACCGTAATGAAATGATGAAACACTTTTACATATCGTCAGTAGAGAATTCAAATTTTCCATCTCCAAAAGTGTTAAATTTGAGATATTTGGAGTAACTGTCTATTTAGAATGTTTATGGTTCACCTGCGGTGAAGTTGAGACTACTGCCTAATGACGTTAGAGGATACAACTCTAGTTGTCATCTAATAGCATTAGTTGTATACATATGGTTGAACTTCAATGCTTTTTTTTTTACAAACGTGGAAAGTTGAACATAGAACCCTTGCATTCTCAGGTGACGATATATATATACTATCCAAATGAGATATATTGAAATTAATATATCGAGTTTAAATTTGGTGCCGTCTTGAATATGATTTAAAAAGATGTTGAAAAATGACACCTAAGAATCAAACTCTGGGTGTCCAGCTTAGCACCTTGACAAAGGGCTTCCCAAATTTTCTCCTTATACAATCTCCTTCGTGAAGCTTAACGAATTCCCTTCTTTACAGACAACTTGTAAGTAGACAAGATAAATTTCCTTTTTCATAAAAATGACTAATGTGAAGTCATGATAGTTTTACAGGTTGTCTATAACTGGTCTCTTACCTTTTACAAGAAGAATAAATTTATGTTTGAAAACAAAGTACCTAGGGAAATATTTATTAAAAAAAAGAAGAATGATGATGATGATGGGCATACCCTGTACAGACATAAGAGTATTCAGATCTCTCAGATTATGGTGGGTAAGACATGGAAGAAACTAGAACCGTGGTCAGTGTACTTACTGGTAAACCCAATGGGAAAAGACTATTGGGAAGACCTAGATGCAGATGGGAGGATAACATAAGAATTAGCCTGAAAGAAATAAGATGTAAGGAGGTGGATTGGACATAACTAGCTCAAGATAGGGATAGGATGTAGTGAGAGTAACTGGGTAGAACTAGCTCAAGATAGGGATAGGATGAAGTGAGAGTAACTGGGTAGAACTAGCTCAAGATAGGGATAGGATGTAGTGAGAGTAACTGGGTAGAACTAGCTCAAGATAGGGATAGGATGTAGTGAGAGTAACTGGGTAGAACTAGCTCAAGATAGGGATAGGATGTAATGAGAGTAACTGGGTAGAACTAGTTCAAGATAGGGATAGCATGTAATGAGGGGGACTGGGTAGAACTAGCTCAAGATAGGGATAGGATGTAATGAGGGGGACTGGGTAGAACTAGCTCAAGATAGGGATAGGATGTAGTGAGAGTAACTGGGTAGAACTAGCTCAAGATAGGGATAGGATGTAGTGAGAGTAACTGGGTAGAACTAGTTCAAGATAGGGATAGGATGTAGTGAGAGTAACTGGGTAGAACTAGTTCAAGATAGGGAGAAATTGCGTACATTTGTAAGTGCAGCAATGAACCTTTGAGTAAGTGTGAAGCTGTGCAAATCGTGTTTAAAAGGGGATAATTTGAGCTTCATGGGAAAATGTATCCAGTTCTTATGCAAACCAACATTTTAGGAGGAGGAATATGATGTGTTTGAAGCTGTGTGCTTGTTTAATGTAGATTTTTTGTCACTAAAATTACCTGTTGTCTCCAGATATAAACAAATGTTCTTTTCCAGGTATGTGGCAACCCTAGCGCAACCTCCTTTAGCTGTACACACAATTAGTAGAATGAGTGTTTGTACTTGTAAAGAAGAGGGTGAATGTTATCAGCAACTTAACACAATGCCTCAGAGGGTGAAATACTTATTTAATCACAATATTTAATTGTGTGGCTTCTAGTGTTTGGAAAGCTAATACGCATCAGGTTAAGATGCAACTCGCTCCTCAAAAAGGCTTTAAATCCACCGAATAGGCAATGCCACTAAACCACCAATGAACTATTCATGAACACTCTGCACCCAACATTTTAGTTTCAATCCCTAATTTATGGCAATCTCTGAAGGATTGTAACATTCTCCCAAGACTTGAAGCAGCTGACGATCTTCCAATGATGCCTCAAGTTAACGAGAACCACAACACCTTGTACACAGGTTGATCCTGGTTAGTTCGGTAAAAAGCTCATTGACATGAGTTCAATTTTGATGTCTGGGTGTTGTGTATTGTTCGTATCTAAGATTAAGCTTATTGACCATGTCAAGACAAGTTTTGAGAGTTACAAAGTGCACATGAGGGCGAAGAGACGAGAAATCGGCCCAAATGTCGCCATTTTACAAGATATATTGGAATCTATAACATACCTAGTTTTGAGTAGACACTCCATTGAATAAAGGGTATTCATAACAACCCAATTATTCAACTTATTGACATTAATAACAACTTGTTAGTTGGAAAAATTAAATAAAATGTTTGGTATTAAATATATTTTTCTCAACAATGTCAGTTTAATATAATGTGTTGTTTGAAATTCACCAGTAAAGGTATGTAATTCTAATCACTTTAAAATAACAAATATTTGTTTATTTTACATGTATCCAAGACTGGTTTGTTCGATGCTTAACTTCAGTGCGAAATGCACAAGACAGGGTACCATTTTACTTATTCATCAATACAATGTGCAAAGCTTCAAACTGTCAAAATAACTTTACTTTCTAAACACACAATAGCCTACATGGTTTGAGACATTTCGAAGGCAGAAGAGAATTTCTATATATTATGAACAAATTTGATTTTAATTAAATATGACATATTTCAACATATTTTAATAATAATTTTTAGAACAGTTTCTAAACAGTATTTTGACACATACTATTAATTAAATAACTTATATAACATAAGCATGGATGCATTCAGATGTCTGCCTAAAAAATAGTTTTACGTAGCAATAACCAAAACCTTATCTTTTACTTTGCATAATTAAAGTTTTGTCTCACATTAGAGGTGTACGAAGTCCACTTTTTCAATCCAAAGCCAACTTGAACCGAATTTATGAAATATTCTCAAAGCCGAATCGAAGGTCAAATATTTTTGTTAGTTGTTTTACACTTTACATTGTGGTTATTTAAATTACTTTATGCACTAAAATTACCTGGAAAGTGTCTTATTGCACAGTTATGGTTTGTAATATTTTGTTTCAATTTGGTAAATTAAGCTACTCATAACATGCAATTCATTTACTTCATATTTTTTTCCCATATAAATATTAAGTTGCAATGTACTAAACAGCTCAAATGCCAGTAATTGAATATAAACAGAGTATTTTAGCCGTCGATGTTTGTTTCAAAGCTATGTCGAAGTTTCGTACACCCCTACTTTTATATATTACTATTAATAATACTCAAACTATAGGCTGTTTCAGACCATAGTTCCTTGAAGAGTGAAAAGTAAAGGTTTGCTAACAGCAGTAAAGTACAAAACAAGAACATAATAAATTCAAACATAGATAGTAAGGCACCAAACATTAAATCAACAACAATTTTCAATGCAAATTTATAATCCAATTTTACCACAAAGTTAACACTTTCAGTCACAATTTTTCTAAAAAATTATATTATATTAAGTCTTTATACGCTATTCTTTAAAATATTTGAATGCCTAATGGAATGAGTAAAATAATATAAATTATATTTATTTATGACGTGCGTACAAGAAAGGCAAAGGAAAGGCTAAAGAGTTGCAGAACCATTTAATCCCTTGGTAGCTCATAGTGAGTTTGAAAGTGTGCAAGAAAATAATATATTTAATAACAAAAAATTAGGTTTTATTGAGTGTTTCATAGTCACTCCTGAGTTCCCATAGAATGAAACCTAAGTCAAGGGATTGGGCGGTAATGATCAATTTTCTTAAAGAGGCAGCCATTACCTCTTTATCCAGTGACAGCAATGTAAAATGTGAACTACGTTATTTATAGGGCTGGGCCGATGCCGATTATTAATCCGATCACTGGCCGTTTATCGCATAACCGGCGATTCCGACTATCGGTGTTTGAATCTTCAATTATTTATGCCGATTATTAAAAATGTATGGGTATATTTAAGTCCTAAAAATATTTTTTTTAATCCCTTCTGCCTCATTGCCATTAGGCTAGACCTCAAGTTTTAGGATTTTTATATTATTCTAAAAACACATGTTTTGCAGATCATATGATTTGGTGTAGGGCTACATAATTTGGCCTGGTAAGTTTTCATAAGCATCAAAATAAAATATTAGCAGATCAGCATTGTTTTATATCAATTTGTTAAAAATAGTTATAAAATGGAATATCAGACACAAGAATACTGTGCACACGCAGTACATTTTGTTTTGAATGGAGTGAGACTCTATTTTAAGTCTTTTAATGCTGTTTATTCAAAATGTATAAATATATTTCAATATCCTAAATCATAAACATTAAATATCAATTTGAAAACTAAAAGATAAATTTAATAATCCATTCCCACGTATATGAACACAACTTCTATTTGAGTTTGCAATAAACAGCGTATCCAACACTCTTAACAAAATAATAAATGAGAATGTGTATTTTTATCATAGGTCTTATTCCAATTTATGCAGATGCACATTGTTAGAAATAAAAACACTTACAGGTAACAAATCTAATAATCATAACAATAAAACATTAGCACATTGGTGTAGTTTTATTTCGATTTGTTAAAGATGCCCAAAAAATGAGACATCAGATGTAATAATCTCACACATGTGCACATTTTGTTTAAATGGAAACCATTTTTCTTCTAATGCAAGTACAAGACTTTCCACTGCCAGGGATTTTTTTCGCTCATATTTCAATTTGAATTGAATTAATATTTACATTTTCTATAACAGTTTATAATTAATTAGAATAATTAAAACCTGAATGTATATATATCTACTCATGATTGGTCCCTTATGGAGAAGGTACTCGCAGTCTTAGAAACATTTCACAGGGCTGCAACTACCATATCAGAAGTAATCCCTATAGTCAATGGTATCAAACTCGACATGGAATCCAACCAGGACAAATCTCTTGACCCCATCGTGAAAGATGTGTTGCACAATCTCAAAACCTATTATGTCAACATTGAAGGAAACAATCTTTTTTCATTTGCTACAATATTGGATCTTAGATTCAAAGTTGATGTATTCAGTTACCCCCAATCTTCAAAAGAAGCAAAGTCTCAACTGGAGGCTAACTTGAGTGAGGAAAAGGAGGAAGAGGGACCACCTGCTAAGCTGAGTAGAGTTGAGACTGCTTCAAGACCTATGGCTTCTGTTTACTACCGATTAATTGCCTAATAATGTAATGTCGCCCAAAATGCATTTAGAAAGGTATTTGTTGGAACCATCATTGGCTGCCAACCAATTCCCTTTCACTTACTGGAGAAGCTCCCCTTTTAAAAAACCTAAAACAAATGGTGAGCAAGTACCTTACTTCACCTGCAGGGTCTGTATCATCAGAGAGATTTTTAGCACAGCGGATTGGTCAGTGATGGAAAGAGAAGCTCACTCCACCCAAACAAAGTCAAGATGTCTGTATTTTAAAATAAAAATGTAAAGCCCACACAACAGTAAACATACTTTTAATAGGCCTACTTATGTAAAGTTTATTCGGGTGTAATATTTGCCAAGAATTTTTTTAAATATTATTGAACCAATTTTCATTTAGGCAAACATGATCTTAGTAACAGTTTTTAATTATAATATTGAAGCCATATTTTAATAGACATTGGATGTAAAAATCCCTATTCCATCTAAAAACAAAATAGGTGTAGGCCTAATCTCATTGTGTGAATTGATTATTTTTTATTATAAACATTATATTTAAATGCGCTATTTATTATTGTGATTTGTTTTTGCTTAACAAACAGTATCAGTTGTCCCAACAGTAACAAAAATAAAGAATAACTAAACAACCTTTACATTTTAAAAGTTTCTATTCAAATGTTATTAAAACAAACCTATATTGAACATTATAAAACTAATAAAAGTAACTTTATTTTAGCTTTATGAGTAATTTTACTTTATACACTTATAAAATTGAAAACAGAAATAATCGGCATTGGTGATCGGCCCAGCTCTAGTTATTTTCACTATAAAAGCCATAGTGTGTACGTTTCTTTTATATGTTTCTATGCAACTTTCCTGTACCTTCTCCCAACAATTATACAATTAGAGGTTTTCCTTATAAAGGAAATAAGAAAGAATTTTAGCATTTAGTTACTATTTTCTATTAAAATGAATTAATGCCCAATGGCTTGGAAATATATTTTTATTATTCTATTATGTTTATATTTCCTCTTATGTTCATAATTTTTCTCAAGATTCTGATTTGAAGAAAAATCGCAAATTGGGATTGACAAAATAGTGGATTTGACCTGTTTACTATAAATGGAAACGGGATAAGGAGGTAGGATTGGGAAGTTTAGGCTTTTGTTCGCCTCCTTAAATCGTAATTTTCACTTGTTCAAAGCTTTAGGCATCTCTACTTTCATTCATAATAAAAAATTACATTAAATACTTTTGAAGAATTATTTTAAAACACTTATCATAGTGTTTCAAAGTCACAGTGTAAGAAAACCTTTTGCTTTCCAAATACTTAGCCCAGTTTGTGCAAATTAACAATTTTTTTTTGTGTGCTATAGTCCCTTTAATCTAAATAATTACTAAGTAAGATATATTGGATTGATTACACTAATTGTACACAATTTTCTAAGACTAATGAAAAATGCAGTCTCCCAAAAATTGGTTTGAACATGTGTAAATAGTTTAAAATGCCAATCCGTAAAAATGTTTAAATGATAAGCAACACTTCTTAATGCTAAATAAGATCATAGATAATTCTAATAAAGAAGCAATTCTCATCTCCGTTCGTTTGACCTTGACTGATGTTACAGCGGTTGCATACCTGAGGTAGCCAATACCGGAACCTGGCAGTAAGGACACTCTTTCGTGTCCGGTGCGCACTTATTGCACAGAACAAAATGGTTGCACGGAGCTAAAGTTACACTGCGGTTGCCCACCTCGCATACCATACACTTTGTGGCAGTCTGCAGATATATAACCTTAACAAAAAAAAAGACCCATTATTGGAGGATTGGGGAGAGTACTCTCCAAATAGAATATACAACAAGAAATTCGCCAAACTTTGACCAAAAAGAAACCTGTCTTTGGCAATTACAAAGTGCCCCCCCCTCCCCCCCTAAAAAAATTATACTACTAAAGTATGTCTTTTGCACCGTAGTGTAAACAGTAAGGTAAGTATCTTTCAAGTTAAATAAAGTGTACATGATTAAATTTAATGTTCAAATGTTTAAAATCCAAAGTAATTGAATTGACTCTTACAGTAACAGTATGAGCTAAGATTAAGGTGAGGGTTTAGGAGACGTGAAAAAAGGCCAGGGTTTTCGCAGTTTTTATAGCAAAACATGTTTTACTACCCGTTAGGGTTAAATACTTCTTGGTCGAATTAAATCAAATATTACTTGAATACAGAGTTTAGTTTTCTTCACATGGTTCACACAGTTCTTGAATATCTGTCATGAGCATAGCATAAGATGACAAACTTTTCAAATTAAGAGAGCGGTCATTAAATTATTAAATTCCAGGACATCCTTAACAGATATTTAGGAACTGGTGATATCACCACGTGAAGAAAATTAAACTGTATATTGAAGCAATATTTTATTTATTTTGGACAAAAAAGGTTTTGATAAAGAATGCAAAAAACTTACTTTTTCTCATGTCCCCTACATGTCTACCTTAAGACAACTTAGGATCAAACATCTGTAAATTATATTTAGTGGTTAGCAAAAATATTCAAATTTTGACTTGGCTTTAGGAATATCTCATTCATTTGATTGAGCTTGGTTCCAACTTTTAAAAATTTAGGTATGTTTGTTTTCCTTGGAATTATAAACTATTTTTATATTTTTAAAATGTACTAGATCTTAACATTAAACTTAAGCTACCCAGGTTGAAGTATAAGTAATAATAGTGATGATGATGATGATGATGATAATAATAATAACAATAATAATAATAATAATAATAATAATAATAATACTTAGCACTGCGTCTTACTACTTGCTCGGGTTATACGCTTAAGTATTAGGGCTCGGAATTGGGAAGGTTGAATTTAGAGGAATTGAACACACATTTGCGTGAAGGGTGAGTGGGGAAATCATTTATGAAACCACCCTCAGTTCACACAAGCGAGATTCGAACCTCGATCTCCCCGTCCTCGGCAATATAGCTTAACACAAAACTAATGCGTTAGCTAACCAGATCACCAAGGTGGGTTGAGGTATAACTAATTTTTTTAGGACCACATCTTAGTATTTGTTCAGGTTATACATATAGATACTAATTATACTAATGAGTTAAGAATGAAGAAGGTTGAATTTCATTTGCAGGTAAAGTGGAAAACTATCCAGGAACAAACCCTCTCGGTACTTTCGACTGGGATTCAAACCCCAATCTCCCTGCCTTTGGGAGCCTAGTCTATTGTGAAAGTGACACCTGAGGCAACCACCAGAACAATTATGTAGGAATATGAATTTTGCATGATATGATGAATCGGTCATATTTGGTTTGATAATTAGTGTTTTTATGATTAAAGTGGTTTGAGATAGTATTTTACTTTAGTGTCAAGTGTGCTGTCAGGTATCAACATAATTTTCTAAATCAAGAGAAGTGGACTAGACTAAATTTTAAAATAATTCACTTACTTTAAACTAGTCCTGGTTCACCCAATCAGGTGAGAGTAATTATATTACTAATCAAAATCTAGGTATGGGCCCTCGAATGCAAGAACCCTTAAGGATATAATTTTTTTTTTATTCGAGACTCAAATCCTTGAAAAATGTTATTTTCAATTTTTCAGGTGAAATTTGTTTTAGAGCTATAATACAGCTTTTTGGTGATTCTAAACCTATTATAATTATAGGATGAACTTAACAACCAGGCCCCAGACCAGTAATTTAACACTTGACTGAATATGAATGTTACTGTATGTAATAAATAGTTTATAAGAAAGAATGCTAACATTTAGTTGCTATTTGTATTTTCTATTATATTTATATTTCTACTCGTGTTCATAATTTTTCTCAGGATTTGGATTTGTAACATAGTGGATTCGACTCAACTCGAGATCAAATCCAAATAATCACATGGCTTACCTTTTCTATCTCCTCCAAGTCATTTCGAAGCTGTAGTTCCAAAGATTTCAATATCGAAAGAGATAATGTTTTTAGTTCAGACCTCCTCCTAAGTCCATGAAGATAAGGGCTACCTTGCAACAGATCGACTTCCTTTTGAAGAGCTTTGGCTTGAGAAAGTGCCTGAGTAAAGAAAAAACTTGTGAATCAAAATAAATATAAAGAATACTGTAGACAAAAGTTACTAACATTTCTGATACATAAAATGTGTATCAACAAATAAACGACTTATAGCACTAAAAGGTTCGAGGTAGACTTATCACTACTAGACTACTCAAGCCTGGATATTATCACCAGGAAATGCATCCAGCAATAATTATACTACATTAAATATATTTGTATATTTTAGGCATAGTCTGAGGTTATAGAATAAAATAAACTATTAAGTTGGCAGCTAACTAGATTTAGTATCATGATAATTTCTTGACAAAGGAGATTTTAATTTGGTTTTAGTGAACAAATAAATAAAGTAATGAGAATATTTAAAATAACTGAAATAAATATGCATCACCTCTAGTTATTAAAAAATTTCACGATACCTGTTTACTTCGATTCTGATTTTTAAGTTAAACCTTGATTTTTCAATACTCAATTTCAATTCGTGAACATTTCCTATTTCATTATTTTTTGCAATCATCCAACCTCATATAAAACATATTTGTTCAATTTCAAAGAAAAAAAAACCCCTGAACTGTAAATAGTAATAAAACAAAATTTGTTTTTAATCCAAACAAAGTAAAATATTCAATTTTACCAAGTATTAGAGCATATTACAAATATTATTATTAGCACCGCGTCTTACTACCCGTTCGGGTTATACGCACTTACGCTAATGTGCAATGGTAGGGTGATTGTGAGATGAAATGGAGGACCTACAGTTTAACGTGGAATCCGAACCACGGTGGAGACCTGGCATTCCCCACATTCACAAGATGTCTTGTCAGAGGTGAAGGAAGGGTTTGGTAATCAGATAAATTTATGCCGGGACCGAGGATTGAACATATTACAAATAATATCATAATTAGGAATTATAATAGTAAGCATACATTTTTACACACAAATTAAGCCTTCCCAAAGTCAGACATTTAAAAATAATCAAAAATGATGTAACAAACAACTGTCGAAAACACAAGTTTTTTAAATTCCCAATTAGGGTCATTAATTGGACCAAAATACTTATTATATTATAACGGCAACTAAACTAATATGAGAGATAATCGATTATAGCTCATTCCGAATTTTGTTGTTTTGCTTAGTTTCCAGTACTTTCATTAAGACCTAAGAATCAAAGTATTAAGAGTCGCTATATTAAAAAAAAATCTCAATTCTTTTGATATCAGTAGGAAACGAGAGTATCGAGGAATTGAGTTTGACATCTCCACTAATTATAAAAAAAATTGTGTGGTAAACTTGAAGGAACCATCTGTGGTTGTTATCAGAAAGTTTAAATATGAATAATTCTGAAAATGATATTGTAGTTTTCAGCTATTCTTACACTCGTATAGAATATATAGACAAACAGTGGGTAGCTCATCACGTTAGTTCAAGTAGCCTTGATGACAATGAATTGTCTGGAAGTGTGTTCCAATATTTAAAATATTTCCCACAATTTGCCAAGTCATTGGACAGAGAATTACGGAAGAATCTTCCCTGGGGGCAAATATAGCTTGGCATGGATGGCTATGGTCCCTCTAACTATATTTAAATGTGGATTTTGCACATAAGAAATAGCATAATTTAAAAATTGAAATACTACCTCGTCTCTCTGTTGCTCCGCTATGTTTGCTTTTTTCGAAGTTTCCTCAGCTTCTCTCTGCCAGGCCTCACAAGCCGTGCGGGCTTGCGTTATCCTCTCATCCCAAGAGGCCAGCTTTGATCTGCTTGATGCTAATTCCTCACATAACCTTTGAACCTGCAACTATTAGCAGGAGGTGCCAAAACGTACATTTAAAAGTGTTTCCAATGTATGTTATATTATGACATAAATAGAGACCACCTCAATAATAAGCATAATTGTTTGCACTAAGTTTCAATATTTGTTTAGACACCTCATCTGCGGTTGCATATTCTAAGAAAAGCATGTCAAACTAGTTTAATTTTAAGGGCCATGCTTAAAGGCAATATTTTAACTATTTTAGGTAAGACTAATTGTGACTTAGTACCTTTTTGTAACAAAAAGAAGTTTTAGAAATAAAACATTAAGATTCACCCTTTATTTTTTTTCCAGAAGTCGTTTCGAATCATATTAAATATTCTAGGTTTTCTTATGTGAAGAGTTTTAAACTTGATACAACAAAATGTGATAAAGAATAACATTCACAAATGGTATATTTCTATAACTTATATATAAAAAAAGAGAGACAGAATAGGGTCACATTGTATGTTGATTCTTCAAAAGGGCTGCGGGCTACACAGAATCATGGACTGGATCACATACGACATGCAAGTTTGACATCCTTGGCTTAAGAAGTCACTCCCACAGTCGACTAGAATACTGGTGACTCACGATAGGATGTACTTAAGGTTGCTCTCGACTGATTAATTTACTAATGTACTCTCTGTCCCCACAAATCCAGTTACATTTCCTCTAAATTCTACCTTCTTTATCCCTAAACCATTAGTGTAAATATGCATTTATCTCAAATGAGTAGTACAATAAGACTGGGAAAAAATAAACCGTTCTACTTTAACAAAATAAAATGTAAATATTCTTTTACACTTACTTACTTTATGGCATTATTTTATAAATTCAAAAAAAATTATCACTTACTGGTGTTGAATTAAATAGTAAACAATGTAAAAGATAATTTACAGGTAATATTAATATATAAAGAGAAATTAAATGAAACAATGAATGGACAAACATTTTAGTTTAAATGCTTAAGAGTGTGAAAAACAAAATATTGATCTTACATCGTTGGAAAGGTTCGTTCCTAAAGATGATAAATTTGTTTCTATAGAAGGGCTCATTGAGAAGCTGTTGACTAACGAGGATGATGCGTGCTGAGTGTGGTTGCTTGGGGACATCTTTTGGTGAGTGGTCAAGTCAAACAATCCTCCAGAGTTGAAACTGCCTATCTTTGATGCACTACTGCTGAGGTGCATTCGAGATGCATTGATAAACGCTGCATTCTGGGGGAGAAATACATGCCAATCAAGAAATAGGGGGATCAGGAGGTACACTTAGCTCACCCTGAAAGGTAGCAGTCTTACCTTGACCGATTACACTATGGCCCTATCTTATAAGCAGCATCATAGCAGAATTCGTCAAGGTAAGCTTGATACATCAAAGGGTAAACGGAGTGTACATCTGGGCAAGGGCGAATTGAGTTTAAAACTGTGCCAATACTAAAGGATTAAGAATCGCTAAAACAAGCAAAATTAGCACATAGATGATGTAAATATTTAATTAAAAATAATATGTTAATATAAGTTAAGGGAAAGCACATCAATTTTATCAAAAGGGAAGGAAGACAATTTGAGGAGAACAATCGGGCGAGGACTTTATACAGAAACAAGTTAACTTGAACGATCTTCCTTACAAGATACACTACTCACACTTACATCATACATCCACTGTGCATATTAATATGATTTTAAATTCATCTAAAGAACTAGAGAAAAAAAAGGTGGCTACATGTTAAAACTTTAAAAAGTGCAATTGCCATTTTATTCTGTCTGTGTGTGTTTGTTAGAGAGAAAAAGTCCTCATTAAAATCCAGAACAACCTTGACATATATTCAAGAAATTTGAAGTAACCATGTGAAGAAAATTAAATTTTATGTTACTACTGGAGCAAAACTTTATTTATAAGGGTCAAATACAGAATAAATATGTTATTTATAGATTTAAGTTGATAAGCTTACCGAGTCGAGAGAGTCCTGATGAGAAAACCTAGACGTGGGGAGAAACCCTGACTGCAACTGTTGCAGCGGCGATGAAGTCGACGGAGAAAAGTTACCTAGTGTGCTCCTGTCATTTAAAGAACTGCCCGGAATGTTCACAGGAGCTGAGCTACCAAGCAAGCCTGACAAAAAAAGGTCAGCATTACAGTGTTGTTCCCTAGGGGCCTGTGAGTACTTACTATTTGAGCTTAAGCCTTTAATAGAGGCTCAGATTCAAACTAGACAACTTTATAGTCTCAGCAAGTTAAAGCTTGTTGTATCAGGTTAGTTCTGTGCTTTAAGGGTGTGCGAAGCTTCAACTTTAGCTTTGACAATCACAAAGCTTCACCAACAAAAATTTTGACAGATAAAAAACTCAATTTATGATCAAATTATTGCCAAGTTTAGGTGTTATATACAGTACAAATTAATATTCATTTGAAAAAATCTAAAGTTTTTGAAAAGCGTGTTGTGATACTCACTAGCTTGATTTAACAGATTAGAATGGAATTTCCCAAGTGATTTTAGTGCAAAAAGTTATATAAATAACCAAAATATTTTTTCATGCATACAAGAATTAGCAAATAATATTGAGACTTCGATGCGGCTTCAAGAACATTTCACACACTCCTACAGTGCTATGTTGTGTTACTAATGGTGGATGATCAATTGGTTACTCTTCTCTCAACTTGAATGGAAGTTGTTAGAAATGTACAGTTGGCAAATGTTTTTCCCATAATATTTTTTTTATCACAGCATCTTGTAAACTGTTAGGTTATATGCACATAGGATATTTACTGTGTATGGATGGGAAAGGAAGCATTTTAGAGGTAATATACCCGCATTTTCGTGGGAAACCATAGAAGGAAAACCACCCTCAGTAGACCTGACTGGAATTTGAACCGCAGTTCTTTAACATCAGCAGGCCAGTCTAACACAAGAGTGACACAAGGAGGTGGTAACGAAAATGGAGATTTCCATTATCTTAAAAACCGACATAAATTTTTTTTTTTGTTAATTCATAAACCCGGCCGATAGGTTAAACTACTAGCAAATATGTTTTAAAGTTAGACAACTTTTTCATATTTATACAATTTTATGGAAAATATTTTCACACTTCAATAATATATAAATAAATTATAGTTAAATAAATTTTGTGCAATGCCAAATTCAGTTAACTATATGTAAGGTGTTATGATGATTAAAATTATGTATCAATGAATATTCATTCTAAAATTATTTTTCATTTTAATAATCCTGTAGGGTGTATTAGATTTTACTGATTCATACATTGATTCTTACATTGTTTTTTTAAGAGAAATCCTTTTTGAATAATTCTTTGTAAATTAATATGAACTATACATATTTGTTGTATGTTTGTTTATTATTTTCCTCTTGATTGATAACACTTATTTTATCTATATTAATATGTATTCTACAACAAAAATTAGAATATGGAGAAAGAAAATATATCATTTAGGAGCCGAGGCGGAGTTGCTGTTTTGGCAGTTTTTAGAAATGAGGCAGGATATTGTGTGATTTAAAAATTTAAAAAAATAAATATTGTATCATTTTTTTTCCACTTATATATTTCAGGAAATTGTTCAAATCAGAAGTTGCCGAGATCCAAGTTGTCCCAACAAAGGCTGGACAAAAGAAAAAAAGTTCTCTTCTTTCAGATTCTTTTCAGATAAAAGCAGGTATTAATATAAAAATAGGATTATCTACAAAATTAAAGTTTATTTGCTTGGGATGTTTCATGATTCAAAGACAACAGTAAGACGTTAAAGCTAAAATGGCTCCAAACAAATAGATTAGGATGGGTTGGCCAGTTTCAATGCCAAACGACCTAATAAATAAGCTAATTTCCAAATAATTTTAAAATCTAGATTTGGTTTGCGGCCCCAGGGTTAGGAGCTTCTGCTTTAACTTCTCGAGTAACATCGACTACAATAGACACAGCAATGAGCATCACTTCTCTTTCTGCCATGATTTAAAAATTGTATTTGTGCAAGTGAAAAATATGTGTCAACACAACTTCGATGTCAGTCAGCTAACACCAATAAACTTTCATTAGTTCACTATCGCCGTGTCAACGGACCTTTATGAAAACCCTAGACACCAAGTTTTAGCTTGATTGGTAAAATAATTTTGTCTCTAAATCAAAAAAGAATGCACACGCGCACACACAGCAAGACAGCATCAAGTACACCACTTTTTTTGGTTTTGGAGGATATGAAATGTCAACATTTAATAAAATCTCAAATTCAATTTTTTTATGATCACAATACTTTCTCTACCTGAATGGTGTGAGAAAGTAAAAATATATCAACCTTTTGTAGGGCATAAAATTTCCCCACAAAAAAATCTCCTAAGTACAAAAAACTAAGTTAATAGTTTGGGAGCTAGAACCAATTAAAGTTACACTTTCAAGACCCCCACATTAAGTTGAATTCATGCTGGTGGTCAGCGCATGAACATTAATACCACTTATGATTTATTGCAAAATAAAATGTAAATATTTGTTTGATTAAGTCTTGAAAAGTAATATAATTTATTTCCTTTTAGGTTTTTAGAATTAATAAACTTTTTAGCACAATGAAAAACATGATTGCACAAACAAACTTTTATCATCAAATGGCTGAACAATTGATGTTACTAATTTATTTGTACACATTTATCACAAAATAAATATTTTTCAAGATTCTTTTTTTCATTTCTAAATAGAAATAATTTGTTTTTAAGGTGGTTATAAATTATTGTAACAGGTGTGAAATTAGCAACTAAAATTTAAATAATATGAGTTCTCATATAAATATGTTATTTGAGAGAGAACTATATTTAAGGATCTTGCATTTAGGGGGGGTAAATGCCACTTTTGATAAGTTAAAATGTTTTTTAACTGATTTTTATTCTTGGAACTTTTTATTGGTAGAGGATTTTATCAATGCTATTGACAGTGATTTGTTATTTAAAATACCTTAAGAATAAAACGAGTTATTATCACTGTTCAGTAAATGAAGCATTATGGCTTCTTAAAATTGGTAATAAAAACCATTGATAGGTAGTAGCTTCAATTATGTAGTTTTAAATATCGCCACCAGGGCAGATACCTACTTCATTGGTTACCGCTAAAGAGCTCTACTCTACGTAGTACTAAGCCCGGATACTAGATAGCGGTGTGTATCGTGGAAGCTTTCTAACGTGACCGTCGGTGATCTCTACTTGTCTCTGAGTTACACCTTAAACTGTTTGACCACTGTGACGAGTACAATATTAATTTCATCATGATCAAAGAGGTAGCGATGATCATGGTAGTTAAGAGAAAATTCATCCGCATCTGAACAAAAAGGAGGTGAGAAAACCAAAGTGAAGAAAACTACCATTTAGTGCACCCCGATAGATTTGAACATCAACCTCTGTCACTGTCAATCCAGTTCATTGTGAAATTGACATCGACGACACAGGGTGGAATACATACATTGAAACATTCAGGAGTTACTAAAAAAATGATTACCTGAACTGACTAAGCCCGCTGATATTGAATTTGATACACTTGGTGAGTCATTTTCAATATCTTTGTCTAAAGAAGCAGCTAAATTGAGAGGTTCATCTAAATTCAAATCTTCTAATGCATTCCCTGCAACAAAGGATATTAACACAAAATGAGATATTCTGAAATGATCAAAATAAATGCATCTTTCAGATTTCCAATTTAAATTCATGTTCTAGATGGATCAAAAGGCATTTTTTTCTTCAATGTCTGCATCAGGATGATTCAAAGGAAGATTATATTAAAAGCTTGTCACCATAGGATGGAGCTCTTACAGTATATTGAAAAGAGAATAGACAAGCAAAGCCTACACATTTACCAGAAAATTGTAGGCTTTAAAGTTCACAATTAAAAACACAACAAAACACATAATTGTAAAATTTACTCTCCTCTGTTGAAGATTTTGATTGATGTATCCTTAAAATGTTATCATTATGTGTTTTATTATTAATGGAAGAAGATATAGGAAGAGTTGATAGAAACATATAAAAAGGTTAATAAAATCGATGTCCCGAGTTCAATTCTTGTGTCCAGGTGTCACTTTTCAAATTAAAGAATATAAATAATTTTATCTTTCAATATTTTTTCAAATGTAACAAAGTATCACAAAAATTGAAAAGAGGTTTTCCAATTAAATAGATATATTTTTCCTATAAAGTAATTATAATTTTTCGGGTCAGTACATTAAATCAATAAAGAACAATAAGAACTTACCCACGACCGACTCGACAGTGTCTGCGGCCGGGTAGAAAGAGTTGGCTAGAGGCGACACGGAGGATGGCACGGGAGCGGAGTTTGACAAGCTGTATGATAAATAGATGTTCTGTTTCATTCTAGCTTTTTCATGAGGTCCTAAGAGTGTGTCACTGTCTATCACCATAATTTGTTTCCTAATTGTACTCTGTAAAACAAACAAGATTACAACCAATTTTACTTTAGGACCAAATTTAAACTAGACAAGGGTCAGGCTCTATTTCTCTCAAATCTAAATCTAATATTTTATTTTGAACTTCAATTCTCCAAAATACCGTGAGATGAAAAAGTGAGGATCACAGCGACATCATGTTTCTTTAAAATAAACCTTCCTCGGGCTGAGGGGCACTATTACTATTTGAAATAAGGGGAGGAAATACCACTACTAAGGATCAAATCCTTAGTTTCAAACTATTTTGTTCATCTAGTTTAATATTGCTGCAATTCTCTACACACCGTAAATCTCAACACCTGTTGAATATTTCTCACAAGCATATTAACATTTTACGAGAAACTTTTTCAATTAAGAGAAAAAGTTATTGAATTCCAAGACAGCCTTGTGAGATATTTAAGAACTGCTTGGGAGTACATGAGATAATAGAGGAGGCAAAGGTGAGAGATTATAGCCATGAAATGAGGGGAAAAGGAAGTAATTCCAAGGAGAATGATGAATATGGCAGGAGCATCTAAGAGAACTTGTCCAAATGAGAGAAGAAGAATGGTGGAAGAACAAAGGAAGATGGGGATGTTTTACTAAAGCGACCCCAGTGGAAACATAAGCTATATATGGGGTTTTAAAGTTTCATACTATTCACCGGGGGAAAAAAGTTGGTGCCAACTAACCGTGGAGAGCGATGACTCGCGGTGACTACTGCTTTGAGAGAATGGGATTAGGCCACTCCCTTTGTAATGTGGAAGCTGCGAGCCTGGTGCCTTGCTGTGAGAACTGTTGGAACCCACACTGCTCGTCGAGGCAGACTCTGACAGCTCTCCGCTGCCATTCTGGGGAACAACAAGGGGGTTATTATATACACAGGCCAAGTCTAGGCATGGAAACACTAGCTCACATACAAGTTTAGAAAACATGTAGGTCTTGACATGGAAACACTAGCTCACATACAAGTTAAGAAGACATGTAGGTCTAGGCATGGAAACACTAGCTCACATACAAGTTAAGGAAACATGTAGGTCTAGGCATGGAAACACTAGCTCACATAAACGTTAAGGAAACATGTAGGTCTAGGCATGGAAACACTAAGCTCACATAAACGTTAAGGAAACATGTAGGTCTTGACATGGAAACACTAGCTCACATACAAGTTAAGGAAACATTTAGGCCTTGACATGGAAACACTAGCTCACATACAAGTTAAGGAAACACTTAGGTCTTGACATGGAAACACTAGCTCACATACAAGTTAAGGAAACATGTAGGTCTTGACATGGAAACACTAGCTCAAATACAAGTTAAGGAAACATGTAGTTCTTGACAATAGGGGTGTGCAAATTCCACTTTTTCAATTCAAAGCAAACTTTAATCAAATTTATGAAATACTCTCGAATCCTAATCCAAGTTCAAATATTTTTATTTAGTTGTTTTATGCTTGAAAAAACATTTTGTTTATTTATAAAAATTTACTAATTAAAATCACTTGGAAAATGTTTTATTACACCACTGTTTGCAATATTTTGATTTATTTTGATAAATCAAGTTATTATCACAGAATACAGTTTTACCCACTATGAATATTGATTTTTAATGTATATAGTAGATCATAATAGCAATAATTGATTATAAACTGAATATTTTAGCTATACATATTTTTATTGGTATCGCCTCCTAAATGTAAAGGACAGAATTTTTTTCGAAGTAAAGATGAAGTGGATATATGTTTTGAAGCCATATTGAAGTTTTCAACTCCAGTGTGGGATTATATGCCAAGTGATAAATGGCACAGTTAGATAGCATATTATGTTTTAGATAATAATAAAGAGAGGTGGTTTTCTAGACATTTAACAAAATTTACAACATAGTCCTTTTGAGGTTTTTCTTGGTGAATGTCAATTATATTGATCAAATTAATACAAGCTTGAAGAAAAATTACATGACTGTTGTTCCTCAGCAGTCATGAAGTTTTTTTCAAGCCTGTATTAATATGAAGATAACCCCAAAGGCCTCTGTATCAATTATATCGCTCACATATTTCAGTTTAATAAACATAAACATTATTATAAGTTAATTTATACTTTTAACCCTGTGTAACTGTGGTACAAAACAACCCCTGTACAACCATCTCATGTTAGAATAACATAAGTAAGGTAGACCCATAGCTTCTTTGGTGCTGACTGACAGCTTTGAAAAGTTACCAGACCAAATTATGTATCCCTACACAGAACCACATGATCCACAAAAACATGTGTTTAGCAGCTGTCACTTCTGAGTGTCAAAATTTAGGTATAGACCTAAATGTTGACTTTCAGAAATCAGCTGTGAGCTGTCAGTCAGCACCAAAGAAGCCATGGTTCTACTTGGCAATGTATTTTGTTGACATCAAAAAACAAAAACTCTATTTTTTTAAATGTTTGAACGCAGAATTATTATTTATTTAAATTCCCTGAATTTTCCAGTTTTCCCGACATCCAGAAGCTCCCCAACTTTTCCCTGACACGAAAAACATCCCCAACTTTTCCATGTTTTCTCGACATCAAGAACTCTACAACTGTTTCAGGTTTCCGTGACATAAAGAAAATCCCCAACTTTTTCAGGGTTTCCCTAACATCAAGTAATTCCCCAACTTTTCCAGGTTTCCTGACATCGAGAAATTCCCAACTTTTCTAAGTTTTTCTTGACACCAAAAAATTCCCTGACTTTTCCCCGACACTAAAATGACATATCCAGGCATTTAAAAAAAACTAGACAAGAATTAAAATGTGCTCTAACTGAATTCCCCCACTTTTCCCTGCTTGTAGCCACCACGAACACTTACTGAGGATTCACTGCTCTTCTCCTCCCTCTTCATCCCATCACAGCCATCCCTCTTCTCTGGCCCCAGCGCGCTAGACATGATGTCTGCTAAACTCGTTCCAGAGTCCACACGAGCGGCAAGATCACGGGCAAGGGCAATCTCTTCTGCAATAATAAACTAAATTAATTCACACAGAATACAAATATCAAAACTATAATTATGATTCAATTCGTCGTCATCAACTGTCCCCAGCCTGTGGCAGGGTCAGTTAATGATTCAATTCGTCGTCATCAACTGTCCCCAGCCTGTGGCAGGGTCAGTTTATGATTCAATTCGTCGTCATCAACTGTCCCCAGCCTGTGGCAGGGTCAGTTTTAAAAGAAGTCCTCCATCTCCTTCTATCCTTCCACCATTCTTCCTACTTCAATTGCTATGTTTATGTGCTTTAGAAATCATATAAAATTCAGTTAACAAGATATTTAGAAAGCATTACAAAAAGATAAACGTATTAAGTTTATTAATTTAAACTCAAGGGAGACCGCAAACCAGAAATCCCACATTTTAACAAGTATTATATTTGGAAGAAGGTACAAGAAAGGTGGATAGAAACATACAAAAGGGAATGACACAATATGGCTTTTACAATGAAAAGAAGAACACAGTTTACACTTTACACTGCTGCCATTGGACAAATTTAAGACATTTTAAGAAGTGTTATTTTAAATATATTTCGCACAAAAACAGGTGAAGCGTATTAACATGTTCCTTTATGATGATGAAGTTTAATCACCTTTAAAAAAATAACAAAAAGGTGAAATTAGCTCATTTTCAACAAAGTTTGGCAAAAAAGTCTCAGTTATGAGAGTAAAATAAATTTTGAGAAACATAGATCCTGTCCTCTTCAAACCGTCACTTTTAACAGGGTTACTATAGAACATTCTAAGATAAGTGATGATTGTTTTATTAGTTTTAATGCTTCAGAACTTCTATTTACATTAAAAAAGAGTAGAGAGTTATGTGTATTCAAATTAGCAGAACTTTTAAAACAAATACTAAACTGATTCTGTTTAATAGTTAGGGATTTCACCCCTTAACTTTTTCCTATTTCAGGGATATTTTTTATTTTTCTATTATTATTTATATTACCTGATCATTTGAATTTTTGTTTGTTTGTTAAGGTTTGCAGAGGTCTTAATTTATCATCTCAAAGGACATTTAGACAAACATCTGTGTTTAGTTTTATGAAAAAATAAATCTCTAGTCTTGCCCACTTACGTTCTACATGTGCAAAGGCGCAGAAGACCCCGCGGGGGCAGTATCCAGCAGTCTGTACGTCGTTGCACTTGGTGGACTTGTATATCTCAGGGTGGAATTGCTGCTCTGTGCGGGTGTGGCAGTAAGGGCACATGTCACCACTATCGCAGTTTCCCGGTTCCCCCCACTCATCACTGTGTTTGACATTGGGGCAAGGGGTCGACCTGGAGGGAGAGCCAATAAGCAGGTTGTCCAAAACAAACATCCGCAGCATGTAAGACAATCACACTACTTTGCATGCACATTTTTACACTAAATATATCTGAGGTAATTGCATAATTAATATTAGTATGCATGAAATAAAGTGCATTGAACAAAAACAATTGGTAATAACTACTACTAAGGACTACTACTTCCTGAGGAAGATGTTATAATAGCATCGAAATATTAGTGTGCGTTAGTGTTTTTACTTATATTTGTGCTCTATCATTTTCCTAATATTCTAATTAATATTAGGAAACAGCGTTGTCATTCTCTTGTTTTCATGTGGTCATCTTCCCTCAAATATACTCTAAGACGAATTTTGCAACGCTGGTTTGTCGAGATTGTCAGTAGCTCTTTCTAATTGAAAGTGGGGAGATTTGGCAACAGTTAATCTAGAGAAATTCAAGACATAGCTTTCATCAGTCCATAAGAACTGCAGTTTTCTCAGGAGTGATATTTAATGTAAATGTACTGTGACTTAAATTATCCTATTTCCTCTTGTTGATATTACTGACACAGAAACAAGGAATGCTGCATTTGCAGTTGCATTAGATTTTGAGCATAGCACTTTATATTTTGATTTAGGCTTAAAAGTTCTGATTAATGGTGAACTATAGTAAGTTATTTTAAAGCCTTAGATCGAGAGACCAACAATGCAGGTACAATAACCATTAAGAATAGGTTAAAATTACTTTGAACCAATAACAAGAAATCTGTGATTTTTTTATAAATGCTTTAATCTAGAATTTAAGATAGCTTGGATAAAAATATATTTAAGAAAAATTTAACTACACAATATTATGACTATTAAACTAACAAAACTGAAGTGGATTTTTTTTTAAAATTACTCAAAGTACGGCTGAGCATTTTGTGTTTTGAAATAATTTTATTTTATATGCTATGCATGCTAGTGTTTTCTCTCCTGCCAAAGAATGCAGAAGGGTGAATTTTGAGCTAATGGCAAATAAATATTTGGAAAATATTAAATATTGTGTAAAAAGTATAAACCAGCACAACCAGTAAAGGTAAGATTTAAGCTAACTACCTTTTACATAGATTAGGGATTGGTTTCTTGAAGTAAAATACTTTTCTCACGCTGAAAAGTGTATTTGTAATGTAATACTGTATCTCCAGGTGACCTGGTGGTCTAGGGGTAAGATGTCGGACTTCTGTGCTAGGGGTTCGGGGTTCAATCCTCGGTCCCGGCACAGATTTATCTGATTTCCAAACCCTTCCTTCACCACTGACAATACTTCTTGTCAATGTGGGGAATCCCAGGCCTCTACCGTGGTTCGGATTCCACGTTAAACTGTAGGTCCTCTATTTCATCTCACAATCACCCTACTATTACATATTAGCATAAGTGCATATAACCCGAACGGGTAGTAAGACGTGGTGCTAATAATAATAGTAATAATAATAATGTATCTTAATGAGCACTTCACACGGGTAAATCTTATTGAGGAAAGATTTCTTTCTATCTCCTCTCAAATTGCCAAACCTGAACATTCCTCAATCAGTAGACAAATAAGGTGATAATGACAACATTGACAATCCAGTGTTGAAAAAGAGTAATCTATGTGAAGGAAAAGTGATCACTTAAAAAAAAATTTATAGAGGATTAAAACAATTCTTCCCCCAATAGTAAAATATAACCCTTACACAGTGGGCATACACACATTATCAGTTTAGTCTGATGTGACCGTGACGTGAAGGTCAGGGTTTGAATCTCGGTCAGGTATATTGCAATAGTGTTTCCTAAGTGATTGCCCACTCTTTTTAGATTCAAGTGTGGGTATATTCCATTTATATTCTACCATCCACATCCCTACTCCATTGGTATAAAAGTGTACAAAACAAACAGCATAAGGCATCACTCTCGCAATAAACTGGACTGCCAATGATGACGAGATCAGAGTTTGAATCCTTGTTGAATGAAATGATCAATGTTTTTTTAAAAAAAGTTTCCCACTCTTCCTTCAAACTGATTTGGGTACATATCCTATAAATTATTACTTCTTTAACCCTACTGTATTAGTGTAATTATTGTACAACCCAAATGGGTAGACACACGCAGTGACAAAAAAAAAGTTGGTAAAGCTCAGAGTATAGTGATAGCTCTTAATCAAACACTAACCTGTACTTAAACTTTCTAGGACTTCTTCTTTTATCTCTACTATTATGATACTGAGGGCAAGCATATCCTTGGCGGCATAAGCGTGGCGGTCTTTTACAGGGTTCCGTCTTATAGTTTGCTAGCACATAACTTGTATCTGAAACAAGAGTAAAGACAGGATGAGGTAAGAAACTATCAGCTTTATCAGCTTCAAGGGCCAAGCTGACTCATTGGTTGGAATTAGGGATGGGATTCTTGAATCCTCAAGAATATTCAAGATTCAAGGAAATATCAGATCATAGATTTGAAAAAAAAAATCATTCAAAATTTTGAATTGGACTTTGTTTTTGAGTTTTTATACTGATTATTGATGGTTTAGATCCAACATAATTATAGGAAAAATACACCAGACACCATATCTTTAGTTTTACACTTAAATGAAGGTTTGAATATGTATTTTAGAAAGATAATTTTTTTTTAGTTACTATTCCTATTTCCAAGGGGTGTGCAAAGTTCACTTGTTCAATTTGAAACAAATTTGAATTGAAGAGGGCCTATATGAAATATTCTTGAAGCCAAATCAAGGTTTGAATATTTTTTGTTAATTATTTTATGCTTGAAAAAAATAGTATATTGTGATTATTTGAACTAAAATTACTTAGAAAACGTGTCATTGCTCATCCTTTCATTTTATTCTCATAAATAAAGTTAGCACATTGCTTCATAAGTGTCAAAGCTGACATTTTTTCCAAAGCTTACACAGACCTACAATTTCCACTTATGTTGATTATTTTCTCCAAGATTCAGATTCGTGAAATAGTGTATACAATCCATCTCCAGTTTGAATATTTTAGGCGGAAACAAATCATGTTTCACATCCCCAAAAAATTATTTTAAGCCTGTATTTTCCAATAGAAAGTAAAAAAAAACCTAATTATCTTTATAGTGATGAAAGTACTATACCTTGCCACTTTGGGTCTTCATTCATCAAATTTCTTTCCTTATCTAAAACATTGGGACCGTTACTAACAGAACTTGGGTCTGCTTCGGGATTTTCTAAAGCCTAAAAAACAAAAGCATGATCATTAAAAAATGTCTAGTGCCTTTCTGTATCAATCAAGTGGCCTGAATTGACATATTACAGTGTATCTAAGATATATTTAAGATATTTTATAAATAAATTCACAACTAGAATACTATACGAAAAAGAGCAAAGTATCTGCAAATTGTGATATCATTTATCGTGACTTTATATTTTATAAAACTTTAAAATCTAAAGCTTAGTAAAAGTAGAATTCGATACCTTAGTTCAGTCGGTAGCGTTTCTGCCTATTGAGCCAAGAGTCCCGGGTTTGATTACCGGCATGGCCAAAGATTTATCATTGGTGAAATGTGGGTTTACCCTTTCACATTGATAAATTAAAGGTCAGGGACTGGATGTTGTGCCTGTTCAAGTCTTAAGTTAGATTATAAGGTGTATGAAGCTACGAATGATCTAGCCAGCTGGTAGTAAGAAATAAATGGCTTGAATAAAAAAGTGAGCCAGACCACAGGCTGGAAACCGTAATGGATGTAAATAAAAGTGAGCCTTGATGTGTCAGAAATGTGGCTGTACTGTACATTTACCCTGCAAGGTAACAATCCTATATTGCATTATTTCACTACATGGCATAACTTCAAGTGTTCAAGTGAGAGGAGAAGAATGGAAGAAATTGGAGGAAGTGGGGTGGAAGGATAAAAGAAGATGGAGTCATTTTACTAAACTGACCCAGCCACAGGTTGGAAACAGGTGGTGATGATATTTTTAATGAAACAATATTTCATTTATTTTGGTCAAAAAAAGGTTTTGCTATAAAAACTTCAAAAACAATGGCCCTTTCTCGCGTCCCCTACAGTCCCATATTATAGGAATCGTCTAATAATCAAGTGTGGGGCTCTATTGTATGCTTATGTGTGCAGTCAAATAAATGCAAAACTGTTAAGCCTGTTGAGAACATACCTGCAATTCCTTTATATCATAAACAGCCGGTCTAAGGTCATTGTTGCCGTGAGCGAAGGCGCAGTGAGGCCCGTTCTTGGCGCAGAACCCGCGGGTGTCTGTGTCATGCACACACATGCAAGTCTTGTAGTATCTCAAGTGATAGCGACGCTCCGTGTCTCCCGCAGTACGATGCAGAAACGGACACCTGTCATCCGACAAAAATATGAATACAGTAAAACAGGCATGTTGAAATGTCGACCTATGGGCCACATGCAGACCAGCCTGACACGATTATGTGCAGCCCGTGAACCTTAAGGTCTAACAACATACAATGCTGCCCAGCCTGATTTTTATTTATTATAATAGATGTAGCCTAGATGCAGAACACTTGGGAATGTTAAACTTTATCCCATTTAATTGCATTAAATTCAAAACCTTTCATTTAGGGGCAGTTTTTTTAATTAATGTTTTATAAAAACTGGCCGTTTCTGGGGAAAAATAGAATATAGATTAATTTTATTTTTGTAGCACAATGTTACAAGCTATAGCGATTTTTGGCTAAAATGGTGTCAGATCATCCATAGGTCACATATCGCTGTTGAGAGGGAGAAGAGATAGCTCTGACGGCTACATGGTGTTAGATGAAGGGATAATGGGTCAAAAAAAGGGAAGAAAAAAAACTGAACTGGTTTATAGATGGGCTTTTGCAATTTCAATATTGTAACCTTTGACTGTTTGTTCCTATCGTACAATACATTTATTGTATCGTTTGTCTTGTTTTTTTACTCATAAAGCGAGAAGTGGCTTTCATCCGATATATATTCACATATTCACATCCAATTTCAATGTTCTGTGTTGTTTGTATTTTATGTTATTCTTTTTACATGTTCATATCTATGTGTATTATCATTCATTACAAATTTACTTTTTCTTCCTTGCGTTTTTTCCCCCTCTTTTAAGAAGTAGTGTTCATGGGAATGATTGTAAGAAGTATGTTAGATGTCACTAGGAGAAACAATATTAGGAATGAAGTTTTCGGAGGAAGAGTTGGGGTTCAGGGGGTACATGAGGTAGTAGAGGAAGCAAGACTGAGATGGTATGGGCATTTAATGAGGATGGAAAAAGAGAGGATGCCGAAGAAAATGTTGAAATGAGGTATGTGGGAAATAGACTGCAAGACTAGGAAGACTGCAGGACTGGGAAGATTATATTTATAGGAAGTGTGCAAATGGTTTTAAAGACTAGGAAGATTATATTTATGAGAAGCGTGCAAATGGTTTTAAAGACTTGGAAGATTATATATATAGGAAGTGTGCAAATGGTTTTAAAGACTAGGAAGTTTAAATTTATAGGAAGCGTGCAAATGGTTTTAAGGACTAGGAAGTTTATATTTATAGGAAGCGTACAAATGGTTTTAAGGACTAGGAAGTTTATATTTATAGGAAGCGTGCAAATGGTTTTAAGGACTAGGAAGTTTATATTTATAGGAAGCGTGCAAATGGTTTTAAAGACTAGGAAGATTATATTTATAGGAAGTGTGCAAATGGTTTTAAGGACTAGGAAGTTTATATTTATAGGAAGTGTGGAAATAGTTTTAAAGACTAGGAAGTTTATATTTATAGGAAGTGTGGAAATGGTTTTAAGGACTAGGAAGTTTATATTTATAGGAAGTGTGCAAATGGTTTTAAAGAATAGGAAGTTTATATTTATAGGAAGCGTGCAAATGGTTTTAAAGACTAGGAAGATCATATTTATAGGAAGTGTGCAAATAGTTTTAAGGACTAGGAAGATTATATTTATAGGAAGTGTGCAAATGGTTTTAAATACTAGGAAGTTTATATTTATAGGAAGCATGCAAATGGTTTTAAATACTAGGAAGATTATATTTATAGGAAGCGTGCAAATGGTTTTAAAGACTAGGAAGATTATATTTATGGGAAGTGTGCAAATGGTTTTAAGGACTAGGAAGATTATATTTATAGGAAGTGTGCAAATGGTTTTAAAGACTAGGAAGATTATATTTATGGGAAGTGTGCAAATGGTTTTAAAGACTAGGAAGATTATATTTATAGGAAGTGTGCAGATGGTTTTAAAGACTAGGAAGTTTATATTTATAGGAAGCATGCAGATGGTTTTAAGGACTAGGAAGTTTATATTTATAGGAAGCGTGCAAATGGTTTTAAGGACTAGGAAGATTATATTTATAGGAAGTGTGCAAATGATTTTAAGGACTAGGAAGTTTATATTTATAGGAAGTGTGCAAATGGTTTTAAAGACTAGGAAGATTATATTTATAGGAAGCGTGCAAATGGTTTTAAAGACTAGGAAGTTTATATTTATAGGAAGCGTGCAAATGGTTTAAGGACTAGGAAGTTTATATTTAAAGGAAGCGTGCAAATGGTTTTAAGGACTAGGAAGTTTATATTTATAGGAAGCGTGCAAATGGTTTTAAAGACTAGGAAGTTTATATTTATAGGAAGCGTGCAAATGGTTTTAAAGACTAGGAAGATAATATTTATAGGAAGTGTGCAAATGGTTTTAAGGACTAGGAAGTTTATATTTATAGGAAGTGTGGAAATAGTTTTAAAGACTAGGAAGTTTATATTTATAGGAAGTGTGGAAATAGTTTTAAGGACTAGGAAGATTATATTTATAGGAAGTGTGCAAATGGTTTTAAAGAATAGGATGTTTATATTTATAGGAAGCGTGCAAATGGTTTTAAAGACTAGGAAGATCATATTTATAGGAAGTGTGCAAATAGTTTTAAGGACTAGGAAGATTATATTTATAGGAAGTGTGCAAATGGTTTTAAATACTAGGAAGTTTATATTTATAGGAAGCGTGCAAATGGTTTTAAATACTAGGAAGTTTATATTTATAGGAAGCGTGCAAATGGTTTTAAAGACTAGGAAGATTATATTTATAGGAAGCGTGCAAATGGTTTTATGGACTAGGAAGGTTATATTTATAGGAAGTGTGCAAATAGTTTTAAGGACTAGGAAGATTATATTTATAGGAAGTGTGCAAATAGTTTTAAGGACTAGGAAGAATATATTTATAGGAAGTGTGCAAATGGTTTTAAAGACTAGGAAGTTTATATTTATAGGAAGCGTGCAGATGGTTTTAAGGACTAGGAAGATTATATTTATAGGAAGTGTGCAAATGGTTTTAAAGACTAGGAAGATTATATTTATAGGAAGCGTGCAGATGGTTTTAAAGACTAGGAAGATTATATTTATAAGGAGTGTGAAAACATTTGTTTCAACACAAGTGTGTGCACACTTCTTATAAGTAGGAGTGTGGAAAACGATTTAAAAAAACCCATCTAGATTACACTCAACCGAGATTCGAACCACCATCTCACCATTATCAGCAGTCTAGCCTATTGGTAGAGTAGCATGCTGGACCATGCGGCCACCGAAGCGAGTAATACAATGTTAGTGGATAAATATTTATGTCAAATATCAGACACATTCCGGGCCTTTTAACACAATATGACCTACCAATATCCCATGACTTTGAAGAGTTATTTTTTAATTTCCTTACAATATTTTTTTTTAATTTACATGCGGTATTAGACTAATTGATTCTCTGTATGTTTGTAAGAATATTAATATTTTGTTAAAAAAAAATCTTAAATGTCATGCACGAGGAGGCCTGATTAACAATTTTTTTTAATGTTTTGGCAGTATAAACATTGTCTAGATCAATATTAATTTTAATTTATGTGAGGTATCTAACATGCACTTTCTGAACCAACTAATTATATCAGCTCACAAGAATTTCTATGAGCAAGAGTGAAAAGGTCTACAACCAATTTCACCAGGAAAGATATTCTCATATCCCTTTCAAGGTTCTTTGACATGCCACAATGAACACGAGACCGACGGATTTACTCCCCCCCTCCCAAGGAAAATGTACCACAGATTTGTATCAGTCGATCCTGGCTGGCCCACGAACATCAGGTCCCGAGGAGAGCACTTTGTCTCAAGACCACTAAGGTTTACTATATCAACATAGAGGGAAGCTGTGCAAGATCCCATCCATTACTGTCCATTTGTACCATCTAGTGTTAAAAAATCTAAGCTAATTACAATAAACCTGGCTGAATTGTGGTCAGAAGCTATGATTTAATAGCAAGTTAGGTTTGCCTTTTCTCTTAAGACATGGGTCTATAATGTATACGGTGGTGTAGTTAGCTAACGCGCTAGTCGTGTTGAGCTCTACTGCAGAGGACGGGGAGATCGAGGTCCAAATCTTAGTCGGGTGAACTGGGGGTGGGAGGATTTCCTAAATGGTTTTCCATTCCCCCTCCACGCAAATGCGGGTTCACTTCCTTTAATTCAACCTTCCCAATTCCTATTCCATTAGCGTAATTAGTACTTAATGCGTATAACCCGAATGGGTAGTAAGATGGTGTGCTAAATAATAATAATAATAATAATAATAAATAATATAATTTATAGGCTATGTGTATTCATCTTTTTATGGATATTGATGGTTATTTTAAGAAATATGTAATCTCCTAATTGCAAGCATTAATTTAGCAAGAGTTTATGGAAGATTTAAAACTATATATTTTTTCAGATAGGCTAATAAGACCTAATTTTGCAAGCCTTGATTAAAATTGTGAAAGTATTTTTAGTTAAATCTACGGAACAGGCCAAGATAAAGCATAATATATGTGAAAGATATTAAAAATGGATAAGCAAAGTGTTTTGATGACGTTTCTAATTTTAGAATGACAGGCTAGGACAGTAACATGCTTGTTTTGTGATTTTCCAATGTAGCATAAAATAAACTGTGAAACATTTAAATCAACAGCCATTAAGTCTATAAAAAAATATTAGTGGAAGCAAACACTATACAGGATCAGAGAAAATTAATAGATTATGTAATGAAAATAATGAGGGAAATTTAAAAGTGTAAATAGCGACATGACAGTGAAAACATAACAACTTACTCATCTCCTTCTGGACATAATCCTGTCGTTTCATCAAACTTTGTACAGTAGTGATCGGCACTATAATTAAAACTCCCATCTCTTTTCCTAACTGGTCTTCTACGACGTTGATTCATAAAATGCCAGTGAAAACAAGTAAAAGGTCTATGTTGAGTACATTTATGTTGAAGAAACAATGGACATTGCTCCACACGGAACTCCTTCAAATACCTGAAAATATAAAACATAATTTTGCAACAATAAAGACTTTCGCCTTCCTCGATTTCAATAGTAAATAAACAATGAGTTTTAGTTACACGAATAATACGTACGAATAGTGATTAGGCTTTTCTGTCTGAGCTATCAATAAACTTTTAGCCTCAGACGGCATTTTATGAACTAACTGAATAAACTGATCCATTGCGCATCCCCTTCCGCACAAGCGCAAGGATATGCTGTACAAGAGGATTACTGCGATTGGCTCACAAGATCACGTGGCTTAGAATTGTCACATTCAAGGTCATTTCTGTTTTGAATGGGAAATGTAAACAAATAGAGTGAAATATTTTTATAACTTTATCAAAACCCAAATTTTTGACGTATTATTATACAATTTTAGCACAGTGTATGATTTCTCAACATAATGAATTATGTTTACTAAAACTATTGTTGGGTTGACGATCTTTGTAATGGCGTCCCCCACTCTGCCCCACTTGCTCATGGGATTTGAAATGATTGAAAGTGCAAATGTAAACATGACAATCAATACCCGTTTCTCCTTCCATTTACAATTCATTGAAGACACGTTGGCGGTAGAATCTGCTTCGCCTTGACAATTGAGGCCTAGAAATTATTTTGAAATATAATTTGAAATGTAATGAAATATTCAGAACTGTTGTATATAGGATTATATATAATATTATAATGAAGATATAATAAATAAATATAATGTAGACTATTTGTAATGTAATATCCTACTAATAGGTAATTTGATACTAGATCTACGTCTGTAGTATTTGCCTTCTTCATCCTGAAATTAAATGTGGGTTGACAGAAGGTCACTAAGTCAAGAAATACTTAACACAAAGTTTGATAAGAAACAATCCAAAGAATAGCATGCCCACTTAGTTCTGAGTTCAAATCTCAGCAAATGATGAAAATATATACGACCTAAATGTAAAGTATTTAGTACTTTTAGTTAAATACCTACAAGGAAATTGGAAGGAATATGAGAAAAAGGATTAGGAATGAAGTTTAGGCAAGTGTTGAGCTAAAAGAGAGAACATGAAATAGTAGAGGAAGCAAGGGTGAAATGGTATACTCGTGTAATGAGGATGTTGGAGCATATGGGATAGCAGAAGAAAAAAAGGGTGAGATGGTATGGTCATGTAATGAGGTTGGAGTAAATGAGACAGTAGAGGAAGCAGGACTGAGATGGTATGGGCATGTTATGAGGATGTTGGAGTACATGAGATGGTAGAGAAAGCAAAGGTGAGATGTTATGGTCATGTAATGAGGATGTTGGAGTACATGAGATAGTAGAGGAAGCAAGACTGAGATGGTATGTGTATGTAATGAGGATGTTGGAGTACATGAGATAGTAGAGAAAGCAAAGGTGAGATGTTATGGTCATGTAATGAGGATGTTGAAGTACATGAGATAGTAGAGAAAGCAAAGGTGAGATGTCATGGACATGTAATGAGGATGTTGAAGTACATGAGAAAATAGATGAAGCTAGGGCGAGATGGCGTGGTCATGTTATGAGGATGTTGGAGTACATGAGATAGTAGAGAAAGCAAAGGTGAGATGTCATGGACATGTAATGAGGATGTTGGAGTACATGATATAGTAGAGAAAGCAAAGTTGAGATGTCATGGACATGTAATGAGGATGTTGAGTTACGTGATACAATAGTATCTAAGCAAGAGTAAGATAGTATGGCCATGTACCATAATGCGGATAGAAAAGGAAAGAACCCCAAGGATAATTAATGCAATGAAAATCGATGAAAAGTAAGAAAAGGTTTGAAACACCAAAACACCCCGTCAGTACAGCCCTGAGTGTCTGTTTACATTAAAGAAATTGGTTACTATCCTTGGTAGGACATTAAATCATTGAACGAGTATCTTAGAAATCAGAAGATTTCGATTGCTATAGTGTTTCTTCACAATCTAATCGATATTGGTATTAAACATTTTGTTTAAGAAATATATCCACACATTATAACAGTGGTGCACAATATCAAGACCACTCTTAGGAAGATTCAGGGTGTACCAGTAGTGAACTTTTGGAGAAGTACCTACCTTAACTCTAAATAATTAATTTGTGTGCTTTATTAGTTTTTACTAACATATTATTTAAACTAGATTATCAATTTATCCTGAAATGTAGCAGTGTTACCATGACAAATTACACTATTATCTTCCAAATTGTAACCTGTCAAGGTAGGTTTGTCACTTCTTCGATTAAGTGAGTGACCAAGGACAAAATATAATAGCTTTATTCAATTATTGAAAAACATTATGACTATCTTTATAATCCTTACACAATTTAAAAAATAACCTGGTTTCAAATATTTGTAAAAAAAACATTGCCATGTTTTTACTCTGGCAATACTTGCTGGGGGCCCTGAAAAGCAGGGGCCAAGGACTAACTATCCTAGTCCCTTAATACTCTGGGTGGTCCCATACTAGCATGCTTGATTCTTATCCAAAATACCGTGATTTGTTCATTGAAATGTATCCTTCGTCTGCCCTGTAAGGAAGCAAGCTTACCTTGTATTATTCCACCAAGGTACAGCTTATAAGATAGGATAACAGTGTAATGTGTATTATCGATCAAGATAAAACTATCAGTAGCATACCCATTGGGGGGGGGGGCTCGAGAAACCCCTTCCATAGCTTGGGGATGCTTCGAGATCCACACAGATCCGAAGAGAAAATAAAATTAGGGGGAGGGGGGATTGGGGGATTATATGACCAGTTAAACATTGTGAGCAAATAAAATATCAGGTGATCAGGAAAAGTATTTATATCAATCACAAATGTATTTATTTCATAGGAGTGAACTCTCTTTCATGGAATAGAAAGTGGGATTTCTTCCCGCTCTGAATATAGTATTCTTTAGTTAGTGGGATTAACCCCATACCTCTCTTTAAGTGCCAGTGTTTCCTCGTAAGATTATTGTTTATAAATATTAATGATCAAGTTAACAAATACCAATAAAAAACCTTCAAAAAAAAGTTTTTAGTTGACTATAAAGTTAAAAATGTTTTGCCTCTGGCGATTTGGGGGGGGGGGGGGGGTTCNGTGTTCCCTTTGAGCCCCACCCTCCTCCCCAATTCACAATCTTGCATACACTACTTTCATGGTAAGCGAGAAGGGACTTTGGTCCATAGTTTGTGTTTCCAATCCCTTTGCAGGCAACTACTGGTAGATTTCTTTAAAATGGCTGCTTTTCTCTCCATGTCCTAGCATTTCAAATCATTTAACTTTTATTAAATGTACTCAGCTTTGACAGGAAGTTCTAAGTTCAAGTCTCAGCGAGGTGCAATGCTCTATCACGTGGGATTTTACCTTTGTTTCTTTGTGTTTTAAAAACTTCATAAACTGATGTGATTTTTTAAAATGTTATATCTAGTTAAATTAATATAATACAGTTGTGTCTCGATAATTTAAGATGGATAAGACCAAGACTACCTTAAATTTCCAAAAACTCAAACTATACAAAATAGCACGGGGAACATTAGCAGATAAGGCTAGTTGGAGGTTAAAGAACCCTTAGAAAACAAGTCGCTACACAATCAATAAAACACCTACAAAGAGAATTTATGAAAAACTAGCAATTATATCCAATACGATGACCGTACAATAGAAACAGACTCTGTAAATAAATGAACCATACTAGAAACCAAGGAAATACGTTAAGATACTCAAGTCTAAAGTTATAACTTAATATTTTATATTTAGGCACTCGGAAGGGTGGGAGGAGGGATCAACTTAGAAATCCATTAACAAAACACTCCTCACATGTCACAACACACAACTATATTGACAAAAAATAATTCTGTTGACTCACTCAGAATTAATGAAACCTCGAACTTTCGAGACTCTTACTGTATATTAATATTGTTCATTGCCAGTATATTGTAGTATACAATTAAAAACTAATATTTTAAGTTTGATTCTTGGCACTGACAAAAAATTTGTCGTCGGTGAGATTGGCGGTTCCTCTTTCACAATAAATGAATTGACGGCCAGGGGACTGCATGTTGTGTCGGTTATAGAGTTATTTAGTCTTGAGTCATGTGCTGATATACTTATATAATTATCAATTCAAAAAATATATATGTCAAATACTATTGATAGAAAAAATAAGAAATAAAAAATTCTCTATACTTTCACACATGAACCAATAATAATTGTTCCTCATACCTAGAAAAATACATTAAAATACTAATTTAGACTCAACATACAAATTTAATCTGTAAAGTGTGTACTAAGTCAAAACATAACAAATTGTATTGCATGATGTAATTTCTAAATGTTTGTTTTAAACTGACAGTACACATTGGATATGTTACGACATCCTCCTCAGAATGCTCTCAGTGTTGATTGGTCTCACTGAAGTAGAAGATTGCATTTTACTCCTTCATCAACAATCATCAATACCAGCGATGATTCATTCGTTAGTGTGGATCACGGGAGACACTGCTCTCTTATTTTTTTATATTGTACATATCGCCCGCCAACTTTTTTGCCAGAAAAATCAAAGAAAGGAAGGTCTATTGCACATATATTTTTCTACTACAAATAATATTTTAATTTCTTGGTTTTTGGTATTCCTTTAGTCTTCTGTGAAATTATAATATTCATTTTATTTTTATAAAAAAAAAAGGCAACCGTTGGCCTCGAAACACCCTCGATTAAAGGGGCTCTGATATGGTTAACATCATTTTGAAATTTGTATTTTTCCATGAAAGCCCCCTCCAAACAAATTATCTTCCAAAATGTTCTTGGGTACATCCTAGCACCCTATAATTACCTTTTTAGTGCCTGGGGAAAGGGAGGGGGGAGAGTGCCCGCTTAACTGTCTTACCTAAAAAGTCTCCCCACTAATTTATTTACTGCTAATAATAATATTTTTTTTAAATAAATGTTTCTAGGCACTCAACACACAGGGGTTACCTTTTTGTTGTACCTTGCATGATAAAGTTCTTCCTTAAGTTATTAACCACGTTTCATAATTTGAAATCTACCGCTGGAGTTAAGACAGCTCTCAAAATGTTGCACCTCAAAACTTAAGAAACTAGAGAAGGGGTCAGCAAACTTTAGTACGCGAAACAATTTTCACTGGCATGCTGAGTGATTTTAATAAAGATAATATAAAACCTTTACTTTTAATTGATGTGGGTAGGTAATAATTTTAATAACAACGTGTTTTATGTTTCAATGATTCAATTGTTTTGTTTCAAAATTCCAAAATAATGTCTTCAGAACTTAAATTTTGCTAAACACATAATTATGCATCTCTTGTATTTATTTTGATTTATCTGATTTATATTAAGGTATTATTTAATGTATTCGAATCAGAAACATGTTATTACATTTACTTTTTGCAAGATCAAATTAAATTTGTTTTACTAGTTAACTAGTATATAAATATAAACGATTTGGGTGGGTTTAGGTTGGTTGGCACGATGAGCGACTTTACAATATTAGTTTGGCACAACACTACTAAAAGGTTGGCGGCCCCTGGACTAGAGAATGTATCCTTCATTTACCCTGAAAGGTAGCAACATATCTTGTTTAGTTCAACTATGGTAAAGCGTATTAGAGCCATAGAGCAGTCAGTCAGTATCAGAGGACAAATATCAATATCGTACTAGTATCAAAAATAAAGTATCGATATCGAAATTTTAATCTGGAAAGTTATTTTTTTTATCTAGTAATAATAATTTTAACTTTTGCATTATAATTGTATTTCCATATTCATTTAAGCACTGCAATTATAATGGTTTTTAATAGTTTATAGCTAATTTTACAACATGCTTTATTGCTATACAACGTCTTAAAACAACTTCTATAATTCACTTCTGGTAGGTGCCTTTAACTACACTCGTTTATCTACTCTATCAAGATAAATTATCAACTATTGACAAAAAATAGAAGAATGGCTGACCTGCCCTGCTTAATTTGCTTAATCAACACATATAACCCGGGTTTTGATTTGTCTGCTTGGGTCATCCTTGAGGTGACTGAGTTCACCGAGTTCTACAAATAATTCTTTTGTTTAGTTTGTGATGAGCGTGCTCATTGATATAAGATGGGTGACCTGGGGGTCTAGGGGTAAGGTGTCAGACTTCTGTGCTGGCGGCCGGGGTTCGATCCCCGGTCCTGGCACAAATTTATCTGTTTACCAAACCCTTCCTTCACCTCTGACAAGACATCTTGTGAATGTGGTGAATGCCAGGCTTCCACCGTGGTTCGGATTCCACGTTAAACTGTAGGTCCTCCATTTCATCTCACAATCACCCTACCATTACACATATAGCGTAAGTGCGTATAACCCGAACGGGTAGTAATAATAATAATAATGATATAAGATGGGGTAGTATACTGATAACCACTCTCAGTGTCATTTGTTTTGCCTCCATAGTCTACCCTAGTAAACATTATTTAGTCCCAGCATGAATGAAATTAACATAAAAAAAAGTTGTTTCTTTCAATACTGGAGTGTGAGTACTAATATCAGTGAAAGAATTGAAAAAAAAAATATAGAGTAAAAAAAATACTAGTATTTATTTGTAATAGAACACTTGGCTGAATCATGGTTTAAATTAAGAAGGACAGCCAGAATACTTACCTGAGTGATGTTGAATAGTAATTCTTTAGATAAAACCCTAAAAAAAACACAAACACGTTTTTAACAACACACTTTAACTATCACAGACAGCTTCATCAGGTCAAGTAGTCTACTTTCACTGTTATTTGTTTATATCAAATGATATGTAGTTTGTTTCGAGTCTATTAAACGGGAGCGATTAACTCTGTGTTAATCTGAACGCTAATAGAGTACAAGCGGTTAATTTTTTTTTAATTGATACATTTAAAACAACGGTATTTAACGACTTATTACAGGAAATGTGAATTAAGAAGGCCATTGAGATAGAATGCACCTGCAATAATGAGGTTATATATTGTAAAATAACCCCTAATGCACATGGCAGGGATTCAAACCTTGACCTTAACCTCCCTATTACCACTGATCCAGTATGTTGTGGTGAGCCTGATGCCTTTCAGACCATATGGCCACCGGTGCAAGTAGTTGAGGAGTTTACAAACTATAGCAGTTTGATCTTGTGAGAACATCATCACCAGTTTTCTTGTGGGAAAGGACAGGTGACTGAATGGAGGGCATAGAAGATTGGAAGAGAGAGGGGAGGACTGGGTCATTGTGGTGGAGACACACGAGCTGTTGGAGAGACCTGTGTTCCAAACGGACCACCGGCCGGAAACTGTTCATGATGATGACTATTCCAAACATCTTTTGCATCCAATGTCCTTTTCCTGTGTTTGTCCTTCATGTTATACCTTTTACATGTTCCTATCTATGTGTCCTATGATTCTTTACCATTTTCCTTTTTCTCTCCTTTTGTTTTTATGTGTTCTCTTTTAGGAAGTTGCGTTGCGCGTTTCACACTCCTCCCTGATGAGTTTCGATAGAATGAAACCTAGGTCGGGGGATTGGGCGAGTGACAATCAATTTTCTTTAAGAGGCAACCATTACCTCTTTGTCCATTGGCAGCAGTGCAAAGAGTGTGAACTGTGTTCTTTTCATTGTAATGGCCATATTGTGTTTGTCCCCCCTTTTATATGTTTCTATCCACTTTTCTTATACCTTCTTCCAAATATAAAAACATCTCGGTGTAAAATAACTCATGTGTTAAGGTGTGTCAAGGGGAGAGGGGCATCTAGAATTGAATAATTAGGCTCATTTGATGTGAGGTGCTAATTTCCTCCTACCTGTTCCTTCACATAGGATGTAGAGGTGTACAAATATAAGGAGGGAGCTAGAAATATGCAGCAGAATTTACTAACTTTGGAAGAAAAAATCACTCAAGGGAAAAATTGAAATTGATAAAGTATGACAAGACACAAGTCTGTCAAGTTAAAGCATAAGTATTTTTATAAATAGTGTATTAGGATAAGCATGTATAATTTGATAAAATTAGGGATGGGTCCTCGAATCCTTAAGGATATTTGAGGACATTTCAGATTCAAGGCTCAAATCCCTTTTATTCCTTTTTATTTCCTTCTTCAAGTGAAATTTGTTTTAGAGCTCTAATACAGCTTATTGTTGGTTAAGAACCAATTATAATTATAGGATGAACTTAACAATCAGACCCCAGATCAGTAATTTAACACTTAATTGAATGTAAGAATGTTATAATAAATGGTTTATAAGAAAGAATGTTAACATTTAGTTATTTGTATTTTATGTTATTCTATTATATTTACTCTTATATTAAACGGTGACCTGGCGGTCTAGGGGTAAGGTGTCAGACTTCTATGCTGGCGGCCGGGGTTCAATCCTCGGTCCTGGCAAAGATTTATCTGATTACCAAACCCTTCCTTCACCTCTGACAAGACATCTTGTGAATGTGAGGAATGCCAGGCCTCCACCGTGGTTCGGATCCCACGTTAAACTGTAGGTCCTTCATTTCATCTCACAATCACCCTTCCATTACACATTAGCGTAAGTGCGTATAACCCGAACGGGTAGTAAGACGCGGTGCTAATAATAATAATAATACTCTTATGTTCATAACGTTTTCTAATATTTAAATTTGATTTGGGATTTGAAGGTAAATTTGAGAATCGGATTCGAAACAACTCTAGTTTAGATGATTATTATTCTGCATATATTAACTATGTAAAATCAAGGGTGTTTAAGTTTATACATGTATAACTATAATTTAATATCTGTAAGCTAACACCGAGTTCAGGCGACTTGTAGTCAATAGTTGGTTGGTGAAAGGTGGCCATTATTTACAGGTGGTGAAACTTTAAGAATGTGCCAGTAGGCCACACAAGGGTTGGAAATTCAGATAGTATAGCCGTTTAGACGGATTTGTACAGAGGTGAATCAAGACATTCAGAATAAAGGACGGCTAGCGTGCGGACATATTTTGTTAAAAGAGTCACATAGCTCCGTGAACAAGTTAATGTATTTATAGATCCAGTGAAAATGTGCCCTATTACTAATTAAAATTAATCTATAATTAAAGTCGGTTGTTTTATTCTCTTTGCTAACAATAAAGTAGTCATTTGCCAAATAAATATAAAATATAACAATATCAGGAACATACCCTTTAATTTAAATTTAAATAAAGTTATGACGCAACAAGTTAAGTGTGGACAGTGTTCCCAATTTCAATGTAAAAGCCATAATGTGTTTGTATAATACCCCAAACTTTTTTTTTTTCAAATAAAATTATATGCCTGAAATGTGAAAAGAGGTTTATCAAGAATTTAATTTATGGGTATTCAAGCATAGTATAACAACTGCTTGTGCTTGTTAAAATACATAGTTTTGTTGAAATCAATTTCAATCCACATGATCTAATAGCCAGCAACTAGAATTATTTGCTAATGGCGGTTTCATCAAGTAAATGGAAATTAAAAAACTCAATTGTGATTAGTTTTTTCATTTTCTGGCCGGGAATAAAGTGGAGCACTGAAAGGATTGCTGTTGAACTTTAAGTCTGTGCCGTAAGCAACCTATTTCAAGAGGCGATTGGTTTAAAGCTTAGTATTGACTTGAAGTGGGGCTGATCAAAGGGTATGTGTAACTGGATCATATCACACATTGATTTTTTGTGTGTGTTTGTTTGAAAGCTTCTAAACAAATAAACATCACAAACTTGATTTTTAGATAAACCTGTTTCGAGGATGTATTAATTTGTTTTGAGAGGAGAGATAGGATTTACTAGAGATGAGTCAGATCTGCCATTTTACGAATTTGAATATCTATTTTAATTTAGAATCCAAATCTTAAATTTAATTTGGACTTTTTGAAAAGTGTGTAAATACAAGAGGAAATAAGAAAATAAAAGAATAATAGAAATAGTAACTAAGTATTAAATTTTTGTTGTTGTAATCTATTCATTATAGCATGCATACAATCAGTACAATCAGCAAGTGTTAAATTGATTAATGGTATGAGGTCTGGTTGTTATATTTTTCCTATAATTATGTTGGAGCTGTACAACCAATACTTAATACGAGAGATCTAAATCAAATCTCGATTATCCTAAGAAATTCAAGGGATTCGAAGGTTAGAGGATCCCATCCCTAACATTTATTTTAAATTTGAATGTCCAAATTTCTTTGAATATATGTGAAATCTTCCTTTTTAATAGCCTGGGTCATTGAGAGTTTAGTGTATTTAGTTTATGAAATAGGTGAATATTTCCATTTTAGGTAGCAAAGGTGAAGAGGTCAGATGTCTAATATTTTTAAAAGTTCAAGCTGATTCAGTCATTTTTAATACTATCAGAAGAAATGAGTAATATCATTTTTTATTTTTTTTAAAAAAAGTTGCTTTATTTTAACTTGGCTACACTTGAAAATGGTTTTCGTGTTACTTAGCTATGTAACGAATATGTTAAAATTAAAGCTTCTTTTACTTTGAAATTAAACCTGACTTAAAAGCATTATTATTTTTGCTCATTTTATCTTTTCAATATGTTCATAAAGTTATTATACAAGTATAATGTCCTTTGATTAATTATTTATTATAATTATTATGTAAATTATATGCTTTACAAACCAGATAGTTCTTTTGCATTAAGCTGGATTCTTAAAAAAGAGTTGATATTTTGAAATTATTACCTACTAAATGTATTTTGTTTCTTAAGCACAGTTTATGCCAAATCATTTCAAATGCATACTCGAAATTTTTTTCAATACTTTATTTTCTAAAATACGGTGTATTAATATTTCTATAGAAAATGAGTTTTACCAAATGTGGTTTAAAATTTAAAATTGTGTCATATCAAATTATATATTATTAATATATCTCTATCAAATGTAGAAAGAAAAAGCTGTATGATTATAAACTTTTACAACTACAAGAGATTATTTCAAAGAAAATAAATTCAACAAGCAAGGAAAAAAAACACACGATAATTTTGGTTTTAAACTTAAAAACAAATGATTTCAAACAAATCGTATAAAAGCTAATTATATCAAAGAAAATTCATTAGAACTAACACTTAAGAAAAATACATATAATATTAATTTTTTGTTCGATTTGACTAAAGAAAAGTATGAAAAAAATACTTTCTCTTGACATTTCAATAAATTCCAAGTTACACTGTCAAGCTATCACATTCTATGTAGGTACTTCATTTTGATAAAAGTGTAAAATAAATATGGCAAATAAGACATTAAAATTTGTGACTTTGATAAAGACCATTCTTATCTACAATATGCATTGCATACACAAATACACCATTTTTTGATATTGTCGCAATCAATTCTATACACACACACACAAACTCATGATTTGGCTTCTGCTTTTTATAGTAATATTGAGTAAATTAATTATATCACACTGATATATTCTATATTACACTTATGTCTGACACTGTAAATAAATTCTTAGTTGAACATTTGTTTACACAAAAATTTCAAAACCAAAGCTAGAAATGAGCAAACTCATAATTTTTTTCGACAATTTGAAAACAAAGATTTGAGTGTTTATTTTAGCTTTTATGGTCCCACAAATTAGAAAAAAAAANAAAATCAATATAATTTCAGTTCATATGTTCAAGATATGTTGTAGACAAAAATTTTTTTTGGGATATGCGAGTAGATATTTTTCACTCGGCTTCAAGTTTGATTGAAAAAAGAGCTTCCTAGAGTTTGAGTAATAGCTCATTGCATAACATTTGTACTTAAAAGTATTTCAAATTGAATTTATGTCAAAGACTCAAGAATAGACCATAAACACAAACATACATTTTTAAATGAATTTTCACAACAACAACAAAAATGCTTATAAAAATTCAAATTTCCAACTAAATATAATTTAATTATTCATCCTACAGAAGAGATTGAAGGGCTTTCTATTTTGAAATAAAATCTCCTAGTTGAGTCAAATGAATCTAACTTGAAAATTTAGAGTACTATACTCAAACATTTTGAGTTTTGGTAAATTTTTAAGTTGAGTTTGAACTTTTAACAATAACTAAGAAAACTCTGCTTTAACAAAAAATGTTTAGTACTCGCACATCCCTAGAAAATATGAAAAGTTAAACTAATATAAAACACATCCTAAGAACAAGAAGAATTGTCTGAACAAGCTACAAATGCTGACAGGAGAGCAGTAAAAAGCACTTTTCTTGCGTTCCACTACTTCATGGACTAGAAGCCTAGTTAAATTTGAGATGAATCTTCAAAGCAAATGAGAGCTCAATATATTCCTTTTTTTATATCATTACTATTTAATAGTAATTAGATTACAACTGTCTTCATATCCATTATTCATCACAACCAACAAAACTGACTCGCATTTTAAGACTTGTTAACCATCTTGTATAGTAAGATAGTCACAGCTCCGAAACCTACATCATAAACCTTCAAACCGTTGTGCCGTATGAGCTAAAAACAACGCGTGTTGTGTCCGTGTCTAAAGTAACGTCTTCAGGCGAAGCCAGATCAACCCGAATAGACCCTGAATTGTTCCTCCGCCTCGTCATTGCCCCTCCCCAGTCTGTGTGTCTCCAGTTATAGCTCTCCTTCCTGCCGAGAGGGGTTTCCCCGCTACCACTCCCCTCCCCACCTGTCGTTGAACTGTGTGATTCCACTGAGTCATAGCTACTGTCCCCTCCCCCTCTGAAGCGAGACACCTGTTCGTCCAACACTTCCCGCGTGTCGTAGTGGTGGGTGTGGCAGTCCTCCACCCCCTTCAGGATGTTTTGGCACAGCTCCGAGTCGAGAGGGATCGGATCGTCGCTGTCTCTGTTATGGATGGCTATGGCGATGTGAGCCGGGTGGGGGATGGGCAGTGGGATGGGCAGTTTCTCGGCATTGTACGGCTGGCACTGTCTCTTCCACGGTGTCCACAATGTCGTCATGTGAGAGGACGTCGCTGTCCGGCGCTTACTTCGGCTGGTTGGGTTGCTACTGCTGGTTTCTCTGCAAACAATTTACAGACATAATTTATATGCACCAATATTTACATACGAAGCGGGTAATGAAGGGGCAGGACGGAAGTAGAATTCAGGCCTGTGGAATGACATTTCTGATAAGTACTTTAGGAGTGAAAAGAATGGAAAGGATAAGAAATGAGAAGGTGAGAGGCATAGTTAAGGAGCTAGTACAGGAGAGGATAAAGAAGTCATGACTAAGGTGGTACGGTCATGTGATGAGAATAGAGGAGGAGAGGATATAAAAGAAGATGCTAGATATTTAAATGGGGGGCAGGAGGCCAAGAGCAAGACCAAAGAACAGGTGGTAGAATGGAGTATGGAGGAGAAGAGGTGGTGTAGAGAAAGGAGATGTTGGAGAGGCTTATGTTCCAAACTGACCAGTGGGTGGAAGCAAAGATTTGGATTCAATTCAATTGAAAACATTGGATTCTCACAGGCTTACAAACTATAAATAACCAAGTCTTACTATAAAATTAATCAACAGCTCATGTCATGTTAACATTAGATCAGTATTTCCACTTATTTCATATTATAAAATTTCCTGTATTTTCCAGATTTTCCAAAAGGAGTTTTCATTTATTTCAAAATCACAATCTTTTCTTTTCTCTCTAGAAACATCTTGATATATATATATGATATATAGTAGAGTGCGTTTCACACTCCTCTCTGATGAGTTCCGATAGAACGTAACCTAGGTCAGGGGATTGGGCGGTGAAGATCTATTTTCTCCAAAGAGAGAGCTATTATCTCTTTGTCCAGTGGCAGCAATGTTAAGTGTGACGCGTGTTCTTCTTTTAAATGTGAAAACCAAATTGTGTTCGTGCCCTTTTATATGTTTTCCATCCACCTTTCCTGTACCTTCTTTCAAATACATATACAACTTTGAAATAAAACGTACAAGTGTGACATAGTGACATTGTTGTTTAAAACAGGTATATTTGAGCTTGACAGAAAAATATATGTAGTCGTTTCACAACATAATGTTTCAGGGTGTGGGTAAGGCATGTTCAAAATCAGCCACTTAGCTTTTCAGTTTGCTCTTTCTTCTATACATATTTATCTAAAGCTTGAACCTATGTGTTTTCAATTAAAAAATATTCTAGTTTTTGTTGTCGTTGCAAAATGTACTGTTTTCACCAGGCACTAAATAAAATTTCTTGTACTTTCTCAGTTTTCCAAGTGTGCGGCAACACTTGATTGTAATGCACACTAAAATTACTCTGAAAGTTAGTACTATTATCTTGACTCAGTACATGATAGTTCTATATTATAAGCTACACATCAGTGAAACCAAACCATTTCGGTGGCCCCATGGACTAGCGCGCTACTCGCATCAGACTAGACTGCCGATGACGGGGAGATCGAGGTTCGAATATCAATCCAATGTACTGAGGGTGATTTTTCCAAAATGTTTTACACTCTCCTTTCAAACAAATGTCAGTACACTTCCTATAAATATTAACTTACCCATCCCAATTAGCATAATTAGTACATAGGAGTATAGCCCATGCGAGTAATAAGACTAAGGATACATATCAACAGTGTATGACAAACATTAAAACACTAAATGTGTATTTTAGTTGGTGATACATTATTTTGGTCAAGCTTTATACTAACTGTCAAGGCTATAATTTGTTTTCAACAAGAAGTTTAAAAATATTTGAAACAAAGACAAAGCATATGTATACTCGCACACACCTTGATCTCAACTTATTGGCTGGTGATGGAAGAAAAATCAGTTTGATTTGTCACAAAAGAGTACTTACCCTCTTTTCTCCTGCTTGCGATTTGTGGCTGTGACCTTGGAGCGAGGGTTGAAAGCAGACACTTCAAGGTACGGTGAGTGGACCTGTATGTTACCCCGTGGCGCGTATACCGGCCCCAGCAAGTCGGGGCCTCCTGTACCTAGCTCAGCCCCATGGACCATTTCCGTGTAACGAGACAAGTCTACTTGCTGGTGGGGCTACAACATTACATTTATAAAATATTATATACATATTTCAAGATGTTTTTGGATAGAAAGGAAATTATTGTGTTTTGGAAATACTGAATATAGCCCTGGACCCACTTCAGTAGCCGAATGGTCAATCTCGTTTTAGACTGGCTTGCTGATGACAAGTAGATCACGGTTCGAATCCTGGTTGGGTCTACTGAGGGTGGTCTTTCCTAAAGAGTTTCCCACTTCCACACAAATATGGGTAGATTACCTCTAAAATGCTTCCTTCATCATCCCCACTCTATTAAAGAAATTATCATAATTATATGCTTATAACATGAACAGGCAGTTTGACAAGTTGATTAAAAAAAACTAATTAATTAATGGTGAGAACAGTATAAGTTTATATGCAATGTATTCCACATGTTCATGGAGAAAGAGGAGAGAAAGTGAGAAACCATTTAAGAAAATAAAAACATTATTACTATAACTGGTGGGGAATCAAACCTGGACTTCACCAAAAAATCAGACTAAATAAGCTGGACATTTAGGCAATATTCTGTCCACAAATACAAATTTGTGCAATGTCAAAGTTGTTAAATTGTGGCTGAGAACCCTCGAATCCTTAAGGATAAGCGAGATTTGAGGATTAGAAAAAAATTTATATTTGAAATATGAAAAAAATAAAAATGTGTTTAAAAAATATGTGAATTTGCTTTGGAGCTTTAATACTGCTTATTAACGGTTCAGAGCCAATTATAATTAGGGCTATGCAAGTACTCATATTCCGAACTTTGAGCCGAACTTGTCGCTTAGGCTCGAGATAGAAAATTTGTAGGCTCGTGATTTTCGAGCTTCCACTTGATGTACTTACTAATCAATTTTTAAAACGCAATAGTAAGCATAGTCTATTTAATTGAGATAATATCAGCATTTTCACTTATAAATCATTCGGTTACTTAACAAATTGTTAAAAATGAATATCAATAATCATTAATAACGTAATAGAGCTTTAAAACACCTTTCGACCAATAAATTTATTCAATATTGTCGTCTATTTTGAATTATCCTTGAGTGAAGAAGTTTACTGAAACTTGTATTGCCACGGCAAAGCAATGAAAATAAAAATAGCTAAGAAGTTTAGTAAATAAGTGAATGATTCTTTTTACTATTTTTACCTGGTCCCTTTATAAAATAATAATTTATGTTAAATTAAAAATGTAATATCAAGAGTATATAATTATTTTAAATGTTTTAAAAGTTGTTTTAATCAATACGTTTAGCTACAAAACTAGCTCTAATTTAGTTACTATTTAGTCATAGAATTAAGTTGGTTAACCTGTTTAAAATCAATGTTGATCTTACTTAAGCCAATATAAAATTATTTTACCAAACTTACCACATTTATCTCAAAAAAGCATCAACTATTTCATATTGTTTGCTAGAAATATTATTTTAGACATATTATTTTTAATTTTAAAGTATCAGCATCAACTTTTATAAGCATTAAAAATCGAAGTGAAGTAAATTTCTCAATAAAATAATGTCTAACGAGATCCTGTACAACCCGAAAATTCAAACTAATGTGCAACTGTGGAAGTTCGAAGAAGTGGGAAGAGGAAAAGTTTAAGAGGACATGAAGAGAGAAGTGTGTTTGTTCCTATCTAGGCCTAACCTATCCTTTCACTTTGGCTTCCTACATTATTGTACAGTGTTTCTACACTTTCATGTTATACATTTCCAAGCCATCATTGGATTATTCGTTTTATTAACTTTTTTTTATAATTGTTAGTGCAATTTTAATGTCCTTAAAGAAATGAATGTTGAAACTATTTTAATTATTTTTTTGTTAGATTTTTCTTTGAGTGCTGTTCTATGTTTAAAGTGTGTTTCATGAGTGTTATTTCTAATTTAAAACCTGATATTTCCACTATTTAACTTTTTTTTTTTTTCAAAAGTACTTACTCTTTATAAAAATGAATGTCATTCACATTTTAGGAACATATGTTTTAATATACTTTTTAACATTTTAAAATTATGAATATACTCGAACTCTGGAGCTTTTAGAAATACTCAACTCGAATGAAAAAACCCAAGCTTGCAGACCCCTTATTATAATTATAGGTTGAACTTAACAATTAGACCCCAGATCATTAATTTAACACTTAACTGAATGTATGAATGTTATAATTAATGGATTATAAGGAAGAATGTTAATATTTAGTTATTATTTGTATTATGTATTATTCTGCTATATTTCTCTTTCCTTTTATGTTCATAATTATTTCCAATATTCGGATTGAAAGATAAAATGAGTATTTGGATTTGTAAAATAGTGTATTCGACAGTCTTGACGTTAAATGATGGATTTTAGAGTAAAATTTTAAATATGATTACCCAGATACATCTGGCTAAAGAAACAAGGCTTAGAAAAGCAAAGTGTTGAATCCTGACCTCCAGCCTAAACTTGGTGTCCATCTCGTCCAACGGCGTGAGAAAGTCCAGGCTGAAGATGTCGGCGTACATGAGCCCTGCAAGCCCAGCCCAGTCGTGGACCGACAGGCCCTTGGACTCCCAGTAGTCCTCCTCGTTGATAGGTAACCGCTGCAAAACGTGCAAGGGGTAGAACCTCTCCAGCATCAGCGCTGCCTGCTGGATAGCAATCTAAACAACAATGTAATCAAGTGTTTAAATGATGAAAACATTAACTATTTAAGTCAGATTTTGGGAAGTGTGAAGGTCACTTGTGAATGTGAAGCAAAGTCAAAGTGACGCTAGAAACATATGAAGAATTATACTCGAAGATAATATTTTTGTTGTTGTACCATGGGGGCGTAACAATACTTTTAGTGTATTCAAAGAGTGCATCCATGCAAAAAGAAAAGCACACTTTATTATTTAATTCTTGTATATAATCTGAATGTAAGTATGCTTGCACTAATTTAATTTGATTTAATTTAACCGTTTTAATTATTTTATGTTGAAATATGTCATATTTAACGAGATATTTCAAATCTGTTAGTAATATTAAACAAACTAAAAACAAGATATAAAAGTCAATGGAAATTTTTTGTCTTTTTTTTTGCATTTCACTAAACTGACCCAGCCAAAGGCTAGAAATAGTTGTTGTTGACGATGATGATGATGATGATGATGATGATGCATAAAAAATATCCAAAGATGCACAGTTAAATATGGTGTAATTTCTTTGTCATGTTCAATTATATTTACAAAGATTTCAAAACCAAATTGTGCTTAATCATATGGCTCTTTCACTAAAATGTAAAATCATTCAAAAAATGTTATTTTGCATAATTGTTTGTAATATTTAATTCTAATCTAATAAATCAAGTTACATTCTTACAACATGTAATTCAATTAATTCAGTTTTTCCATATCAATATTACAGGTAATTTGTGATTTACATAACAACTCAAAATGGCATAAATTAAGTATTTTAGCTGTCAATATTTTTATTGGCAAATCTTCGTAATTGGTAAAGATGGATTTTTTCCAAGCTAAGTCAAAGCTGATTTTTTAAATCGAAACAAAATAGAAGTTTTAAAACTTCACACACTACTATAGATTAGATATATTCGATCTAATTAGTATAGTGGTTGAATCATTCCAATTGGTGAAGCACAACGGTAAGACATACAAACCTTGAGCTCAAGGGTGGTGAGTTTGATCTTGCTTCTGACGGCGACACCGAGTCCTGTCTGCAAGTCTCTCCTCCGTCTCTCTAACTTCTCGTGTAGAGCACTCATCAGATCCTGGCCTTCCTTCTGGAGACACAGGTAGGGACCAGTCTTGGACAATTGGGCAGAGAAAGGCCCGAAACACGCTTCCACAAACTGACTAAATACAGAAAGAACAATCCTTTCATCGCAAATTAGCCTAGTTGAAAAAAGCTAATTGTAAGATAATTAAGTGAGAGGTCAAAAATATACTAAATTTGAGGGATTAATTAACTCCTTAATTCTAAAAAAATACCTCAAATTAATAAAAAACACCTAAAAATCTGAACACAAAATTGTGATAAATGCACATGACTAAATCAAACACACACTTTACAAATGCAAGTTGGTGACCTGGTGGTCTAGGGGTAAGGTGTCAGACCCCTATGCTGGCGGCCGGGGTTCAATCCTCGGTCCCGGCACAGATTTATCTGATTACCAAACCCTTCCTTCACCTCTGACAAGACATCTTGTGAATGTGGGGAATGCCAGGCCTCCACCGTGGTTCGGATTCCACGTTAAACTGTAGGTCCTCCATTTCATCTCACAATCACCCTACCATTACACATTAGCGTAAGTGCGTATAACCCGAACGGGTAGTAAGACGCAGTGATGATGATAATAAAAACAACAATAATAATAATAATAATAATAATAATAATAATAATAATAATGATGATGATGATGATAATGATAATCATGATGATAATAATAATAATAATAATAATAATAATAATAATAATAATAACAATACAAATGCAAAATGCAATGAAACTAAATTCTTGCATTCTGCTAACTATAACATTTATTTACAAATATGTGCTTCATAAGTAATAGCTATTCCCTTCCAACGCAACCCGCTCCATCACCAGGAATGTGTTTTTTTACAACCAAACAAAAAAAGAGGATTCAAAGTTCATGGCCTGCATTATCTTCTCATTTTGACAACTGTGGGTTGCAAACATTTATGTCCGAGTATTTATGCATTTATAATTTATAGTTAGTATTTAAAAATATACTCATTCAACATGAATACCTTAAAATGACTCAAAAAGGCATAAATAAATTTAAAAATGACTAGTAAATTTCCTCTAAAATAGACACTTCTATGACGAGGGGATCATGATGAGAGATTATATAATTTAATGAGCATTGTGTGTGATAAATGAAAAAAAAAATTAAACAAATGACATGTCATCAAAATCCAGGGCCTGGTAATATAAAGGTCATGTCAGGAGAGAAAAAGATATGACCCTTTTTGGATTAATATGATAAATACTAATTATACATAGCAGTTAAACGGACCTCGGTGGTGTAGTTAGCTAACGCGCTTGTTTCGTGTTGAGCTAGTCTGTCGAGGACAGGAAGATCGAGGTTCAAATCTCGGTTGGGTAAACTGGGAATGGGAACGGGGGTGTTCCGAAATGGTTCTCCACTCTTTCTCTCTCCACGCAAATGTGGGTTCACTTCCTCTAAAATTCAACTTTCCCAATCCCTAAACCATTATCGTAATTAGTACTTAAGCATATAACTCGAATGGGTAATAAGACACAGTGGTAAATAGTTAATAATTTAGCATTAAGATGCCCAAATTTATACATTTCAAAGCTTTTATTAGTTGTTTGTAAAATTCTTTGTATTTTACTGTGTTTTTACTAGACATAGAAAAATATCCAAGTTTTTTCGCCCTCAATTTTCTAGGTGTGTGGTAACCCTGGTATATCTAGTGATTAATAATAAATATTTTATTTCATTAGTTTGTTCAACAACAAGGCTATAGATACTATTATATGAGAACCCGCCTCATTATTATTATTATTATTATTATTATTATTATATAAGAGGTAGGGTTTGTAGGGTAGCTAAGAAGAATTGCACCAATGTTAGTGTTGAGAGAAAAAAGGACCCTAAAGTGAAAACCTGTCTTTCAGGTTGTTCCCGTTTTAAAAGTGCATATCAACTAGATTCGGGTCGAATCTATTATTTTATTAATAAAATCCCAATTTCCAATTTATTTTTAAATTCTGAATCTTGAATCCAAATTTGAATTTTGTAAAAAAATTATAAACATAAGAGAAAATATAAATATAGTCGCATGGTAATAAATGGTATCAACCCTCATTCATGATTCCTGGGCTTGAGATTTCTAGTGATATGAAAGAACTTAAAATTTTGAGTATTCAAAATTGATTTTTTCTCAAACATTCAGGGTTTAAATAGTTTTATTAAATTTTAAGATGGTATTTTATAGCAAATAGATTACCTCAATATTTCTTTTTGTCTAATTAAAAACAAATTGTACAGTAAATTAAATATATATTTAAAAATCCAAATTTGTACGATTTTTTTTTCTTAGAAAAAAATTATGTCATTCTGAAAAATGTATGGGTGTATGGACTAAATTGGCCAAATGGACTCATTACAGAAATTCAAATTGAAATATTTATAGTACAAATAGGCTGTCTTCGTCATTCCTCTATTCATTGTTAGAGCATGAAGTTAGAAAAATTCCTCATTTCTACTTAAATTGTAGATTCCATAATATAGTTACATCAAAAATGAAAAGAGGTTTTGCTTGTGTGTCTGAAATACCGTAAAACCTTTGTACCTGAAATCTTTTTGAGGTTGCAGTATAGTTTGTTCAGTCTCATGCTGATATGCCGCCAACTCATCGAGCTCTAGCTTGGCTTCAAACGCTGCCAATGCTTGCTCTGGTCTCACCTTTCAACAAACGAATGTAAACCATTTATTAGGATAGATGCTCATAAGCCCCTGTTGTACTCAAGAATATAGCCCTTCCTACTTGAATATAAATGTGTGATAGCAAGTTGCGGATAACTTGATGGTATGGAGGAAAGGGATGAGGAGGTACAGGAATGGAATGAGGAAGTGAAAGATTGTGGGATGGAATTTAGCATGACGAAAAGCGAAGTGACGGTAGTGACAAGGAAGACTATAAGGCTTGTAAAATTTATAGAGTTAGCTGGAGTAGATTTGAAAGTAGTAAAGAGCTTAAAGTATCTTGAAAGCACAATTCTGGTAAAGGGTGAAAGCAAAGAATATCTAATGAGAAGAGGGGCCACTGGGAGATGTGTTCAACTGGTGTTTAAGAGACATGCATGCTACGGAAAAGAGAAGTACCCCCCCCGGAAGTGTAAGCCAGTGCTGTATAGCACATACTGTGTGTCTATAGTTACATAAACAGCAGAAACGTAAACATGGTATGAAAAAGAGACAAGGAAAGTTGAAGCCATGGGAATAGACTGAGTGAGGAGCATGCTATCTGCCAACAAGAGAAACAAGATTAGTAACAAAGTTGTCCAGGGAAGAGTTGGGGTACAGGGAGTACACGAGATAATAGAGGAAGCAAGACTTGAGACGGTATTAACATGTAATGAGGACAAATAAGGAAAGGATTCTAAAGAGAATTATGAAGTTTGGAAGAAAAAGACTGCAAGGGAGACCCAAAAAGAGACAGGAAGAACGATAACAGAAAATGTGTGAGGTGAAAAGAGGAAAACAAAGGCATTTTACTAAACTAACCCAACCACAGGCAAGAAATAGATGATTATGACAATGATGATGATAGTTAAATGAAATGCTGACATTAAATCTTTTTCCGGCAACTTTTTTTTTTAGTGTAGTTTTCTTTTCAATAATCAAGATATGTTTAAATTTAATTTCTGCTCATTTTGGTACAAATATGCAAAATTACAACCTTTAGTGAAATTTTACCTGGTAGAAATAGTTAGACGCAAGCCCTGGCCCGGCTATTCTCTTCACGACAAAGCTGTCGCTCGCAGGGACTCTGCCCCTCTTTTTGATCACCAGGTGGAAGGAAGCTGTGTCCCAGAGGAGACGACACCAATACCGCAACACGCCCACTTAGCACAAATAAGTCATAGTTTAAATTGGCACCCAAATGATCAATAATTAGTAATAAGCTAAATTAGAACAAAGATTATCCGAATTGCCAACTAACGAAATCAACGCAGACGATATGTAAGCCCCCTCCTACATTCCCTGAGTCAAGCCTACATTGGTGTTGTTCGTGTTCATTTATACACAATTTATAATTAGATCTATATATTTTTCATATGTCATGTGTTTTAGTTTTTGTGAATGTGGGGAATGCAAGGCCTCCACCGTGGTTCAGATTCCACGTTAAACTGTAGGTCCTCCATTTCATCTCACAATCACCCTACCATTACACATTAGCGATAAGTGCGTAAACGGGTAGTAAGACGCGGTGATGATGATGATGATGATAATAATAATAATAATAATATTAATAATATTAATAATAATATTAATAATATTAATAATAATATTAATAATATTAATAATAATAATAATAATAATAATAATGATGATAATAATAATAATGATAATAATGATGATGATGATGATGATGATGATAATAATAATAATAATAATAATAATAATAATAAAAAAAAGTCGTGTGAACCTACCTGTGAGTATTGTGACAGAAATGAGGGGACACATGAAGAAAGCAACAAACAGGGCCAGTACGGGCTGAATTCCCCCCTGGATCCCGATATTCCACAGTATGGCTTCCAAGATGACCAGGTAACGGTTACGAGTTGGGTCAGGGCTGTCCAGATCACAGATCAAGGCCATAAAAAGGTGGAGACCAAGAGTTACCACTGGCATCCTGTAAAAAAAAAGAAGTTATTTACATCCATGATACATTTGGTGGGCTTGGCAGAAAAATCTGCCAAACAATCTTATTTGTTATAATATTAATTAGATTATAGTGTATGCACAAATCTATTATTTATGTATGGCGTACCACATTTTACTACCTGCTTGAGCTATCCACATATTTACACTAATGTAATAAGAAGATAAACACACATTTGTGTGGAAAGAAAGTGGGAAACAACTATGTAAAATTCATCCTCAGTGTACCCAACAGGAATTCGAACCTTGATCTCCCCATGATCGACAGTCCAATCTATGGCAAGAGTGACACCATAGACCATTCAACCACCGAAGTGTGTTATTTATGTATGTGTGCTATAATAATTGTTAAGTTTTGTGAGATATATATATATTTACTTTCTTGCTATCTTACAGGTAGAGAAAGTATTGTAATCATAAAAAAAAAATCAAACTTGAGATTTTGATGATTCATGACCTTTCATGACCCCCTGATTCTGAAAAAGTGGTTTTTGAATTTCCGTCTGTCTGTTTGTACCTCGGACTAGAGCCTAAACTATTTACTGATTGGGCTAAAACTAGGTATCTATGGTTTTCTTGGGGTTGCCCCGAGGGGTTTTTAGAATTGGATATCCAACCTTAAATTATTATTATTATTATTAATACCGCGTCTTACTACTCGTTCAGGTTTTACGTACTTATGCTAATGTGTAAAATGGTAGGGTGATTGCGAGATGAAATGGAGGACCTACAGTTTAACGTGGAATCTGAACCAAGGTGGAGGCCTGGTATCTAACCCTAAAATTAACAGGTAGTTTACTGAAGGGCAAAAAGGGAAAAAGTAGATTTTCACAAAATCGGCTCTAATGATTTTGATTAAATTTCATTTCAAAACATTTAAAACTATTCCTAACAAAATGGTTACTCTCAATATTTCGACAAAATTACTTTAAGGTCTCCGGTCTGATGCGTAAATTCTCATTTTTTATCATATCTCCGAAAATATTTGAGATAGGAAATTACTTATCATTACAAATATGTAGATCTATTTATAATACAAATATTTTATTCAAAACAATTTTTTATAAAACCAATAACTTTCAAGCTATAAGCAAATAAATATATTTTTTTACTTTTTGAACACTAAAGGTGAAGTATTGAGACTGCAAAAAAATCTAACCTGAAATGTTGATGGATGTTGACATCTCATGACCCCCCAAACCCTAAAAAGTGGTCTTTACAATGCCATATGTCTGTATGTCTGTTTAAACTTAGAATTAAGAGTAGTTTAATAAATGGTGAATAAAAGAAAAAATCGATATTCTCAAAATCGGCTTTATTGATTTTGATTAAAATTTGTGAAGTCTATTCAGCGTAGGAATTGTTTTCAGAAAGGCCTTTTTCCCTGCCAGAAATATATTATATCGAAGGATAGTTGTAGGAAAAAAGACCTTTCAGAGAGTAATTCCTACCGTAAATGGAGTATATCTAGACGTTGATTAAGATTATAAATAAACTGGATATTTTCATTTCCCCATAAAAGTGACTTTTAGGGTACTTTACAGAAGCGGAAATTTCTGTATCTCCTAAACCATTTGAGATACTAAATAACTTGTCAGTGCAAAATTGTAGTACTATTAAAAATAAAAAAACTTTTATATTAAATATATTTTTATAAAACCAACACTTTCTGAGATATTAGCAAATATATTGATACAATTTTATGAGCTTTAGTTGTAAAGAGATACTGCTCAAGTTTGAACGCAATACTTCTCCAATGCCATAGAGTAATCAAATATAAGTCTCTCAAAAAGTTTATGTTATTTTTCCTTAAACCCCTTAGGAGAAATGTTTGTACAACAATGATCTATCTCCATTTTAGCCTCAATAGTCAATATTTAAATTTTTTATTGGTCAGAATTTGCAAGCCATTTACCTGGATATATAATTTAATTAAATTCATGATTTGGTTGCTGCTAACCCGGAGAGTAAATGAATAAATGCCTTTATTTAATCCATAGCAAATGTTGTTAAATAGCAGTACTACTATGAAGTTACAGAAACGCATCAACAAACAACTCTGGACAGAACATTTGCTCTGAATTACTTATGGCACCCCCTCCCCTAGATTTGATTCGCCTACATCGAGAAAACATCTGGGAAGAAACAAGGCCCCAATTCTACCAAATACTCTATATCCCTTGTAAATATATATCCTTAATTAATTCTGAAAGGTAGCAAGCTTACCACATATAATGGCCCTATGGATCAGCTTATAACATAGTGCCATAGTTTAATCCGTCAAGGTATGATTACTACCTTCCAGTACGAAGTTGGACAGTCACGCTTTCCCACCTTTTTCTTCCTGTTACTGAGGAACGTCGAGGCGTTCACAAGTGATGAAATGGTCTACAGACTGGCTGCGACCAAGGCATAGACAGATAAATTTTGGGTGTCGTGTGATATTGATGTTGATTAACTCGAGGAGGAGAAGGTTGAATTTAACTCATGTTGACAACTATGGGTGTGATGGATATGGCTGGATTATAAAATGTCTGTATTATCCATAGGAGGAGCTTTATTAAGAAAATGTACTTGTTTGTTTGACCTTGGTGTATAAATTATTTATAACCCTGAGCCTCCACAATTTCCTCTCAGCCTGTCCAACAAAAGAAATCTCTGGAGCCCAGCATGATAAAGAAGAGAGAGCATGGTGGAGAAGGTGAGTGATTTCATCCGGATAAACAAAGTGTACTCACCATATAAAGGCGGTAAGAGCCATCGCCAGGCTGCAGAAACTTGTTACGAAGCACACCAGGGGGAATATCAAAACCACACACAGAGTCCCGAGCAGACCTTTGACGAGGTAGTTCCACAGCCTGTTCAAGTGGCGAGTGAAACCTTTGCCGATGAAGCCTGAAAATATTCTTAAATAACAAACTCGAATGGTGTGAATGTTTTGTTCGAGTGTACCCTTCATTTGACCATGTTATTTGTTTTTTAAAAATACAACCAATAAAGCTCACATTTTGCTCTTACCCATTTGTTTACATGTCTGCTTAATTTATTTTACATTTTAAAGAAACATTCTAAAAGGGATTTTTCTAAGATGGTTTCTTTATTTTATTGAGCATGTTTGTAGATTTAAAAAATGACCGAATGTCTTAATATGGAGAAAGCTAACGCCCTCACAATTAATTGTACATGAATAGAAAAACTTATAAGACGTCAATAGCTCTGCCTTAAGTTATAAGTGAAGAATGATCATGAGGACGGGATAGTCCTAAACGTCTTGGTGGTAGAGTATTGGCATGCAATTCCACGGGTTCCGGGTTCGATTCTCATGTCTAGTTGTTATTTTTAAAATGTACTAATATGAATGTCTTAAGGTCATATATGTAATCAAAATTAAGGTTATCATGGAATTTTGCTGAAAATATTCGACTCTTGTGTAAAATTAAATTAGGATGATTATGTATTTGTTAATTTTGGTTTTAAGAATATTCCAGACTACTTTTTAAAAATATCTTCAATTTCTCTCATGCCTAGAAAATTACTTGATTTTACCAAGAGCTCACAAACTCTGTAGCTTTTCTGTGACTTAGTAAAGTAAATAGTCTCTGACTTTTTTCTGACTATCATATTATCTAGCTTTTATTTGATCTAGCAGATTATTTTATTTTAACTTGACCTAGAAAATACTCAAACTTCACTGCAACTTATCTCTTTAAGGAAACATCTCTGCTTTATGAGGTATATTTTGTTATACATAAAATAATTGATGGAAAATAATTAAAGGAAATACACACAATATGGTTTTTGCGATGAAAAGAAGAACACAGTTCACACTTTGCATTGCTGCCATTGATCAAAGATGAAAGGGCTACCACTTAAAGAAAATCAAACATGACTGCCAAACCCCTTGATCTAAGTTTCATTCTATCGGAATTCATCTGGATGGAATATGAAACAGGCAACACAGCTTCCTAAAAGAGTAAAACAAAAACCAGTGGGGAAAAAATAAAAATTGGTAAAAAATTATAGGAGACTTATATAAGCACATTTATTTTATCATCAACTGTTCCGAGCCTGTAGCCAGTTTAGTAAAATGCCTTCATCGTCCTCTACCCTCACACCATTCTTCCTAATTCGATTTATTTAATTCTTCTCTCACTTGCACACTTTCTGTTATCTATTCCTCCCTCCTTTTTCTTAGTCTACCTTGCAGTCTTTTTCCTAAATTCTTCATCTCCATAATTTTCTTTGGCGTCCCATCCTTTTCCATCCTCATTACTTGACCATACCATCTCAGTCTTGCTCTTTACCAAATAGTTTCAAAAAGGATTAACGGTCACAACTTTCGCCTGAGTTATACAACTCCCTGAGTAAGCACAAAGGCTCACCAGTGTCCGGTTTAGTCTCAAAGTGGGTACGTGATTTGGAGATGTGTCTCCAGAGAGACAGGAGCCTGGAGGCGAGCGTGGGTGTGAGAGAGGACTTGCGCGGGAACAGCGTCCCGTTCACCTGTGACAGCTCCAGATCTGGCATGAAGGGTTCCACACAAAGAAGAGCCCGAAGACTCACAGGGCTGCACCAAGGTATCACCACCTGGAACCAACACACACTCAACACTTTTTTTGCATTGCATCTTACTGCCTGTTTGGGTTATACATATTTTAATGATGATAAGGGGTTAGCGATGATTAAGTTAAAATTTAGAAGAAATGTATCTATGTTTTCATGCATAAAAAGTGGAAAATCATTTAGGAAAAAATACACTCATTATACCCAAATAAGACTCAAACCCTGTCCCTAGCACAACAGATTAGACTAGGTTGAAGCCTGAACACATATTCCCACCAAAGTGGCCCATTGAAATAACCATTTATTTTATGCACAATTTTGTGATGTAGTTGTGTAGAAAATGTGAGCATACTCCAAGAAAACTTACCCCAAAAAAGAACATGGCGTTCCACATCCAGCTCCACGTTCGGTGGCAATAGTTGATCCACCTCCACATTGGCCACCTCGTGGTGGTGGTACGAACAACTTCTTTCTCTACAAGAAAAACCGCCTTGAACAAAAGAAAGCTTTTAAAAATTAGTATTTCTTTTTATATCATAAATATCAACTTTAAAGCAACTTTTAAAATCTCAATTCAAATAATTTGTACAATTTTTAATAAAAGAGTTAATAGAGGTAGCCAAATGGTGGCCCACAAACATATTTTGTTTTTATCATGCAATGTTTTATATAAATTGGTTTATAGAAAATGTGTTTAAACAATAGTCCAGTAAAAATAAAGGTTTTACTATATTTGCCAATGATTTTTCTTACAGCCAACATTTGTCTCGCCTCTATAAATATGTAACCCTAGGTTTAGGGCAGTGGTCTCAAACTTAATCCAGTCGAAGGACCAAATTCACAAGCTCGAAGTGTGTAGTGAGCCACGGCTTTTAGAAACTTATTTGCTTATTTTTTATTTTATATCACATCTTACAAATTTTCTGGACCATACACATTTTAAACATACTATGAGTTGAGGGACAAGGACAATATAATTGAGAGAAAATGTACCAGCGTATTTTGTGGAGGTAGCTAGAAAAACGATTTAGGAAAATCAACTTCAGTACAGAAAGCCAAAATATAAGCCTCGACCTCTCTGCCCCTGGAAAATCCGACCAGACGAGCGGCGTTTATTTCGCATGCCTACCGATGTGGGCCCATAATAGCTATTTGATGCTATATATTAATAGTTTTAGTGTGAATATAGTTTTGAATAACAAAATTCATCCAGCTTCGGTGGCCCCATGGCCTGGCGTGCTACTCTTACAGTAGACTAAACTGCTGATGACAAGGAGATCAAGGTTCGAATCTTAGGTGGGTGTACTGAGGGTTATTTTTCCAAAATGGGTTTTCATTCTTCTTCTATGTAAATGCAGGTACACTTCCTCTAAATTCATTAGAATAATTAACACATAAGCGTAAAGACTGGAAAGGTAAGACGTGGTGCTGACAAAAAATTTAAAAAATAGTTCAGTTTTTATAACTGCCTTTAAAGCTACAACAAAGATTATAGCTCACTAAGTGAGGATTGCAGCACCCAGCAAAAAAGTAAAGTGGTCACTGAATTCTTGATTTGAAAAAACAAGAAATAACGTAGAAACTAATATCTTTGGTGTGCGTATAGAAAGTAGGCCAGATAATAATTTAAAAGTGTTGCAGGAAAATGGGTCGGTCAGATATGTTTCGTGTGCCGTGAGTTTGTGAACCCTAATTTATAGAGTGAGGATAAGGATTATTCCTTTCCAAGAAGATTCAAGAATTCGAGAAATTACTAAATTTGAAATTAAAGTACTATTTAAAAAAAAATTTGAGTTAAAATATGTTTTAGAGAGCCTATACTGATTAATGGTGGTTTAACCATATATAATCAAGGGGTAAAGCTAAAAACTAGACCCCAGACCATTAATTAACCATTTAAGTGAATGCATTAATGTTATAATAAATCCATTATAACAAGAATATGTTATTATTTATGTTTATTATAGCAACCTAAGAATTTATGTAGTATCTAAAGTAAACCTCTTATGTTTACCATCATTTTTAAGATCCGAATTTGAGGTTAGTCGATAAAATTAATATTTGGATTTATGATTAAAATTTGTAAAACAATGTATTCAACCCTTCTCTAGTTATTGAAGTTTTATATTTCGTGAGTGAGCACACCTGACTTGGGTCCGAGCGCGGCATGGTGATGGAGGTAGCTGTGGCGCTCTGGACAGTTGGTATCACCTCCGACTGCCCTTGGAAGCTGCGACGCACTATCCAGTTACTGGGAAACCAGATCTGAGTGAGCCACTGAAAGCTGCGAGTTGGAGTCTTCACCTTGCGAAGTTCCTTCAGCAGCACTGGTTCCCGCTAGAAACATGAACAAGCAATAGCAGTTGTTGTGCATGCATAGTTGGGAAAAAACAATTTCTGGCCCATTTGACAGAGGTATCAATCTTGTCTAGTTTGGTTTGTCCATAAAGAGATATGGCTTTGAATCTGGGAAAGGTGATGAAGATTTTTTTTTTTATAAATAGTTTCTGAATCTTTTTCCGCACACATGCCGTATAGATTTTATGTACCTCCTTCATTTTTAACTCATTATTCCTCTTTTAGGAAGTTGCATTGCACATCTCACAATCCCTCCTGATCAGTTTCAATAGAATGAAACCTAGGCCAACAGAATGAGCGGTAACAACTGATTTTCTTTTCAATGAAGGCTGTTTGGGTG
>CABFVX010000302.1:299222-316491 GCA_902151425.1 Timema shepardi
AAAAAAAAAAAAAAAAAAAAAAAAAGTTTTTAAATAATTTGAGTCTCAAATCTACCGTCTTCGTCCCTTCCTTGATAGTTAAATCAAACACTCATCGCACGGACAGGTTAGGAAATCATCCATCACATTGTTAAAGATACAACTGTGGAAATAGAGATCTGAGCTTTCATACTTTCTGAAAACCTAGAGATATATTTGTTCCTTTTACATATACAATTTCCATCTGCATGGAGTGCGACATGTTGTATACCTGTGCATGAGAACAACAGATTGCGCCTGCTGCACCAACAGTTGGGGGATCCCCTCGCCCAGTGCCAGCAGGTCCGGGTGGGAGAGGATACTGGTGTAGACCCTCTGTAGGTACTCCTTCATCACAGCCTGGTTCACTTCCTGATAAACAAACACTAACACTGTAACCTCCGACTCTAAATACCCCAAAATGATAACAATAAAGAAGTGAGTTATAAATGAACATTTAGTGATAAGACAAACATTAGAACTAAATATATACAAACGAACAAAGATAGAAAGTATAGAAGAAAAGGACGGACCACAAAGTCCGGACAAGATGGTAACACTCAATTTAAACGTCCATAAATGAAGTATCAACTGCATCACCTACAATATAATATTTAATCTCAATTCCAGAGTTAAACGATGAGAGTTAAAGTTATAAAATAATGCCCATGTCAGATTCATAACAGAGGGTAATGGATTATAAGTGAGCATAACTTATCTCAAATAACGTAATCAGCTAATCTCCACACCACGTACAGCAGTATCACAATAATGACTATCCACGCCCAACATGGTGGCAGGAGGAAGTCTGGAGGAGAGAGAAGGACTGGGTCACTGTGGAGGTGGAGAGGGGAAAGGATACATTGAAGAGGCTTGTGTTCCAAACAGACCCAGCCACTGGCTGGAAATTGTTCATGATGATGATGATGATAAGAGATTTAATGAAGACGATTTCAAAAAACAGTGCACAATGAACTACTTATATTTAAAGACTAAACAACAAAATAAAATATATGGCACGTGGTGGTGATTAAATGCAAAGAAAGAGCGAAGCAAGCAACTAGATTTGGAAATGTGGCTAAAATAATGAAACCCAACAAAAGAGCGAGAGTAAAGATATTGCTGTACTGCTCAATACTTGGTCGTATGGGGCCGTCCATAAATTATGTTAGGGTTTTTGGGGAGGGGGGCCGGTCAGTATTTTCTTAGTTTAATACGGTGGGGAGGGTGATTTAAGGGTTTTAGGGAGAGGGGGGTCAGTATTTTCTTAATTTATTATGGTGGGGAGGGGGGTAAGAATGCATCTTACATAAGGTTTTTTATTAATGTGTTTATAGAGACAAAAACTAAATTTAAAAAAATCTGAAATATTTAATAGGCCTATAACTAATATTTTGACAAAGGTTTAACCAGGTAAGTTAAAGAACAATTAAAACTATTTACCAAGAATTACAGTCCAACACCTTAGCTCAATCGGTAGAATGTCTGCCTACTGAGCTAAGGGTCCCGGGTTCAATTCTTAGCATGGCCAAATATTGATCATTGATTAAAGTATGAGCGTATAGCCCGAACGGGTAGTAAGACGTGGTGCTAAATAATAATAATATATTAAAGTATGGGTTTATCCTTTCCCATTGATAAATTGACAGCCAGAGACTGGATGTTGTGCCTGTTCTAGTCTTAAGATAGATTATAAGGCGTATGAAGCTACAATAGGCCTAGCCAGCCAGTAATGGGAAATTTATGACTTGAATAAAAAAAAACTTACCCAAGACATAGGCTGGAAACACTAATGGATGTAAAAAAGTAAAAACCAAGAATTAAAATAACATTTTAGTTTAAAGAGTCAAATGATTATGAGAAACAAAGGGATTTTTGATTCACAATTTAATGTTTAACACAGCAAGATCGTGTTAGCCGTCACGAGGAGAAATAGGATAAGGAATGAAGATATCCAGGGAAGAATGGGAGTACATGAGATAGTAGAGGAAGCAAGGCTGAGACGGTAAGGGCAAACAATAAGGATATAAAAAAAAGAGATCACCAAAGAGTATGTAGGAAAAAGAGCACAAGGGAGGCCAAGAAAGAGATGGGAGAGGCAGATAACAAAGTGTTCAAGTGAGAGAAGGATGGAAACAATTAAAGGATTAAGAATGGTGGAAGGATAGATAAAGATGGAGGCATTTTACTAGAGTGACCCGGCCACAGGCCGAAAACAGTCGATGATGGTAAGTACAGCAACAGCACCCGCAACACGGATGCCAAAGAAGTGTTCTCGTGGATCATCCATTGAAGTGAATATAGTACACATGCACTCACCCTCTCAATCTCCTCGTCTGGTAACTTCTGGCTCCTCAGCTCGGAGATTAGTCTCTCTCTGAAGTGCAAGAACCACCCTCGCGTCTCTCGCTCCAGAATGGCCACCAGCGCAGGTAACGCACGCCTCATGGTGTCACGATTGAACAACCGAAGGTCTAATTCCACACCCTGAACAAATTAACAACTTCTTTTTAGATATAAAAGACCAATATTTCAACCACAACTGTGGGCTTGTGGGCAACGGCATCAACTAATATTGTTTGACTGGTTTTTCAGTAACGTTTGGTAGGTGTTCAAATCACAGTCAGGGGTAACGAGGTGTTTGTGTGAACTCTTTTCCTTCCTTCCACTAAATTCTATCTTCCTCATAAACTTCTAGTCTTAGTGTAATCAGTATTCTATTCTCTTCTGGTGAAAAAAAGGGGCCTCATGTGGCCTTCAAATTACTGTTTGTGTATGATTTATTTTAAAATTGATTTATTGAATATACTTTTAGAATGGTTCTGAAGACCTATTTACTAGATTATGTGCAATGCATGAGACATCAATTAATGTAAAAACCAAACTTTCTCCAAACATTCCCTCACCTATCAAATGTTCAGCTTATCAGAATAATAGGTTGAATTCATTATTGGTACCAAGTTACCGCACCACCCTCCCCCTTTCAAAAAATAACTCTGCCTAGGGCTTTGTCTCACGCTCTGACCAATTACAGTTCTACTTGAGTTTCCAAACGGCTCAATGCGAGTATTACCTTGGGCGTGAGGAAGAGGTAGGGAACAGGCACTGGAGGATGTGAGGATTCTCTCTCCACCTCAAATTTCTCCGTGGTCGCCCTGCGCAGCTGCCTTCGCACAAAACCACACAGCAGCTCCAGCGAATCTTCAAACTCTGACTGAGGGATTAAAAAAAACTATTTAAAAATGTATTAACAATTATTCAATTACCTTTTTTTTTTTCATTAGTATTCAACCTTAGCCTTGGTCAAGAACAGTAACCCAACAAATACATTTTAGGGAACAAGGTGATAAAAGTAATTTTTTTTAAATTCGCAAATGATTTATGGTTTTAGCAGCAACATTTTAGTAATTTTACAATAAGTATCAAGTATTTAAATTAAAGTTAGTAAAAATGTAGAAATATGTTTTTAAGTTGTAGAATCTAACTCCAAATCGATGATTTGTGATATATAAAACGATAAAATAGTAAGAAAATAATAGAGCACAAATAAAAGTAAAAACACTAAAACAATCATATTTACACACAATTCAATATTTCTTCCTGAGCAAGATGCATCAAAATATTGAAGTGTGTGTAAATACGTGTTAGTGTTTTTACTTTTATTTGTTATCAATTATTGTCCTACTATTCTATAATTTTATTTATTAAATATTATTTTTGTTTACTGCACTTTTCTCCAAATGGATGGAATTTATTTTCTAATAAAAAGGGGGATGAGGAAGCTTGGCTGTGATTTTAATATTTAGGCATTGCTATTATTTATTGTTACTTCTTGTGATTAAAAACATGTATTTTTTCTTGTATTTTTTTAAATTTGGTGTTTTTAAGATTAGCTTTCTAAACCTACTGATTATATCATAATAAAACTCACTAACTAACTAAATTCTAGGATAGATAAAACAACCAGTCCTCTGATCCCAGTTGCATCAATAATACATATTTTGGGCTTGCTCTATAAGCAGACTTGCTGCCAAACCAAAGTGTGGACAAAAGAAACAGGTTTTAAATTATTTCACATGCTTACACGACACACCAGCTCGGCAACCAAATACTGCCATCTCTCTTCTCTGATCTTTGTCTCCAGATTGTGGGCTTGAAGTGACGGGACACCAATAATAATATCTTTAACAAAATTAACAATGAGATTAGTCAAAGATACACTGTCCAAACAAAGATTACAAAACATGTTGATTTATTTTAATTTTAATCAGTAGTTTCCAAACTTTTCAGGGCAACCCACCACCTCCTTGGATCCATAAATTCATCTACTGTGCCCTCTACCCTATTATATAAAAAGTCTTATTCAAACTAGCAGCTTGCGCTCTTCACTAAGGAAGATAATAACACATTTTATGATACATTTATTCAAAATACAACTAAAAATTCAGTTTTTTTTAGCACCACTTCCTACTATCTGTTTAGGTTATACTCATTAGTTTATTTTATAATAAAGGAAATTGATAAAACTAAAGAAAAAGGAAAAATAAACTACTAAGAATAAATTTGATGAAGAAAGCCCACCTAGGGAAAAAGGAAAAATGTGGGAAGAATCCAATGCACAAAGGAGACATCTTCTTCCTTTCTTGTCTTCTATAGTAGAAGTAGTCACACATACATTTTAACACAAATAAAATAAAATAATATTTCGGCATTGTTGCCTTTATCAAACACAAAGAAGAAGAAAGAAAGTACAAATAACACAAACAATGGATTACTCCATTTTTTCATTAGTTTTAGTTAATTTAACAAAGTTTACTAACTTTATTCAGCTATACCAGCTTTTCAAAATCTGATAGTAATTCACTTCACTGTTCCATAAATTATTAACGGGATGAATGAGTTTTATGAAGTGATGTCACAGTTTCCCAATGTCTGGTTTTAAAGTCACTTATCAGGAGTTTATAATCATCCCCCTCCCACTGCCATTTGGCCTGACCCCCTATATTTTTCAGATACCTACCTAAGAGTTTGAGCAGTCCGGTGACAAGTGACCGTACCGCCTGGTACAGGCTGAAGAAGTGCGACACCAAGCGACCCTTGGCGGTGACGATGATGAACCTGAGCGCGAGGGCGAGGTCGTTGAGCAATGAGTCCCGGCTACGTTCAGTGCCCTTCTGGAGCAGCTGGCTCAGCAGCCATTTGTGTACCTGCCCCGGGAAGTTGAGGCTCTCCACCTCAAACTCACTGTGAGGAGGGAAAGAAACCAATTTGGCTCATAATGCGGCGATATTTACGAGAGATGGCTTACAGTCTGGCATTTCTTGAATCACACATTCAGAATAATACTATGTTCAACATAATTTGACATTAAATTAGAAAAATAGTTTATTTACCACAAGACATTCAATTATTGGTTCAACGAATTAAAACCAATTAAAAAATACTCTATAGAGAGAAACATAATGTAATGTATTGGTATATATTTAATGTTAAGTTTCTAAGGCTCTTTAACTCAAACTCTTTTGTGGCATGCTTTAAAAAGTTTATGTATATTTATTAGTGATGGAACCTTGAATCCTCGAATCTCTTGAATCCTTAAGGATATTTGAGAAAATATCAGATTCAAGACTCAAATCCTTAAAAAAATATTTAAAAAACTTGTTCTTGTGAAATTTGTTTTAAAGCCCTAATAGTGCTTATTGGTGGTTCAGGTCCAATTATAAAGGATGAACTTAACAACCAGGCCCCAGAACAGTAATTTAACACTTAACTGAATGTTATGAGAAAGAATGTTAACATTTTGTTACTATATGTACTTTCTATTATTCCAATGTATTTATATTCTCTCTTATGTTCATAAATTTTTCCAAGATTTGAGATTCGATGGTAAATTAGAGATTCAGATTCGAGATTCAGATCCATAAAAGAGTGGATTTGACCCAACTCCATTATATAATTCAAGTTGATTGGTGAATGTGTGGACACTATTACGACAGGATTTCCAATGTAATAAAAAAGTGATTGAGGTCTCTAAGAATAATCTTAAGCAGTATATTTGCACAACAATCACAATATGTCTGAACCGTCGGTGGGATTTACTACAAACCCTGTGGTTTGAACAAGCAAGAAAGATGATTTTAAGATTTTTCATCAAGGTACAGTGCTCAATAACGTGGCTACTAACTATTCGCTCTGGTGGACACATGGTCTAAGGCATCACTCTTGCAATAGACTAGACTGCTGATGACAAGGAAACCAGGGTTAGAATCTTGGTTGGGTGTAATTAGTTTATTTTTTGATCCTAAATGGTTTTCCACTCTGCCTCCATGCAAATGCAGGTAAATTTCTTCTAAATTCAACCTTACTTCTCCCTAATTCAAGAGTGTAATTAGTAGATCAGTGTATAACCTGAACAGGTAGTAAGATGTGGTACTAAAAAACCCTTTATTTTTAGGGTTATGGATTGAGAGGGTGGCTTGAAGGAAATGTGGAGAATGAATTGTGAAGAGGGGATACAAAAAACCACAGTGTTAAAACACAGGTGGATAAAAACACCCCCCAGTGCGCCCGATCGAGATTCAAATCTCTCTCTTCCCCCTCATTGTCAATCCAGTCTATTGCGAATCTGAAGCCCTAGAACATTTGGCCACCAGTATGAGTGTTTAGATTTGTCACAAACTAAGACAAAATATTTGATAAAATATCATTTTATATAATTGTTTTTTCACATTGAATCAGAATGAAGTAAGTATCACATCTTGAAATATTATTGTATTGCAGTTTTTAGTTACATAAAAAACTAACTAAATGACCTAATATATATATTATTTTAAAGTTTTCAAACACGGCATGAGCCAACTTCTACACAGTAAAAACAAATCTAGTTACAAAGAAATCACACAGAATTAGCTAAACTGTGAGTTAGTATTTTGAGTAAACGGTTTGAAAAATAAAATTGCATTCAAGGAGAAAAAAGATTAAAATACAAACCATGCAAAAGATATATTGTATAATCAATTAAATTGTTCAGAACCATCACCACAAAAACAGCACCATTCACAAATGTCCTAGAGTATTAGAAGTGATAAATATTGTTCTTAGAACCGCATCTATTACCCATGTGGGTAACTTCAATAATGTTTACTTAAAATAATGTGAGGCTATCACATGAGCAAAACAAAACACCAAGGTTTAGTTAATTTTCTTTAAAACACCAATTATTAGGTTATGTTCACAGTTGGTGAGTGTAGGGGGTGGGGGTGGGGGGAGAGTTAGCTCCACCCCCAACTGAGAGAACCAAGAAACATCACGTACCCCCACCGGCGAATACTTTCCAACTGGGTGGCGCTCAGTTTCTTCGGCTTCCCAAACTTATCCTTGTGCAAGCTTTGGGGTGGCCAGAGAGGGTAGGAGAGGAGAGAGATAGAGAGAAGGAAGGAAGAGAACAAAACAAAACAGATATGAGCAATACAGAAGTTACAGCACTACCAAGGTCAAAAACTATACAGGGTTGGGTTGGGAGCAGCTAGCTGTGAAATGTCGCTACTTGCCAAAAGATTTTATTTTGCAGGGACATAGGCACTCAAAGTTCAACAGCGAGTTTTATAAATATATATATTTTAAACGCTTAAAAAAAAGGGGGATATTTGCATCCAAAACCAAAACTAAAGTGAACTATTAATAACTCAAATCTTGCCTGTTATGATATCATTCGGAGATTAAATCTTTGACCTGAACGGTTAGAAAACTATGGTCTTTGTGGATGTTTGAAGAAAAAGGACTATGCTTATAACCGAGGCCATTAGCAAGGTGATGTTCTCTTTATCAAATATTTATAACTATTTATTTTACATATGAGTGTCATAAAAGTAGAGAACAGTACCCTGTAGTCTAGACTTGATAAAACTTAGAAGTATAAACATTGCTGATAGCAATGTTTATACTTCTAACATCTAAACAAACTAAGTATATAATAAAATGGTGACCTTAATCAATGGGCCCACAGACTTAACATTACACTCATATAGTCTTGAGTTGCAGGTGACGAAGAAGTCGAGGCTTAAATCCCGGCTGGCTGAACTCAAGATGTTATTTCCTAAATGATTTCCCACTTTCTTTCCATGAAAATAAGGGTATAATACCTCTAAATTCTACCTTCCTCATCATTACCCTATTAGTGTTATTGAATGTGGATAGCCTAAAAGGATTCATATATAATAAAAAACATATTGTGATGTCCCTTTCTATAGTTGAAAAATAACCCCTATCCATTTGCCCTGAAAGATAGTAAGTAATCTTACCATGACTGAATACACTATGGTCCTACCTTGTAAGCTATACCATAGTGAAATGAGGTAAGGTTATCTTTCTACCTCACAGGGTAAACAAAGGGTACACATATATTTATTAAATAGTATATATCCCTCAACACATAATGTTCAAAGTCATGTGGCACAAACTGTAAATGCGAGTCTATTAAAGCTCATGGCAAATAGTTAGTGCCAATAAGAAAACATATAGTGGAGAGATGGCAACCAGGTCAGCTATCAATTAATTGTAATTTTCTGAACAATTGGTTTTTATAGTATATAACTGCTCAACCAGGTACTTTATATATTTGTTCCTCCCAAGTTCACTTCATGTTATTCATTGTATGTATTCAACAAATTCTCATTTTTTAAATCATAAAGTTAAACTCCTTTTATTTATTTTTAAAATAAGAGTCAGTTTCCAATCGTCAAGTACATATCAGGGATGGAAATACGGGCAATGCATTGCACTAATGGTTTCCAGATACCAAAATTGAACGTTTAGAAACTGTTGACAAGGTTAGAGAAAATAACACATCGAATAAATAATTAAATCAGAGTAATTTATTTCTCATGTTTGACTGTTGAACATCTGATTGCACTGGCCAGAACGTGATGCGTTGGTCTAGGGCTAGGCCCACCCTGAGCAACGCATGACTTGCTGCTATATACCTCTTATATTTTGGGAATACAAATCCATCCCTGATTGACCACTCACAACAGCACTAACTCCGTAAGATAGTCGACACATCATGACACAGAATTAACTCTTGACATTTTAGAAGGAATGTAATGTCCAAACCCTTATCCATAATGTGCTATATCTAAGGCTGAGTCAGTTCTTTGGTACCTTGGTTCCACCAGTTCTTCACCTAAGAACTGCAAGTGGTTTCAGTTTCTAGAAAGTCAGTTCTTAGTTATATAAGATTAAAATAAATTCCAGTATACACAAACAATTAAATACATGTAGGTAGCATAAAAATAGTTTATAGTTCTCAATATTCAAATTAACCGCATCTGTGGGCGCATAGATTAAATGTCAAGCTCTACTAATCTTGGTTACTGATGACAGGGAGGTGGGGATTTGAGCCCCAGCCAGGTGTAGAGAATATGTTTCCTAAATGGTTTCTCACTCTTCCTTCACATGCATGCAAGTGCATTTCTTCTCAAATTATGCCTTTCTCATTCCTGTCCCTTTGAATTAATTACATGTGTAGTTCACAGACACATGGTAATAAGCAGAGTAAAAAAATAAAAAATAAAAATATATTATTGTAATGCTCTCGATGGAGTTACATTGATTTGAACTTAATTTGTATCTACTGTAAATGTCTTTATGACCGGATGTCCGATACCAGTGTCAGTGGCAGTAACCTGAGCCGTATCCGGCTGTATAAACAAGAAGTCCCAGCACTTGGTAAATGAACTTAAGTGAAATTAACCTCTGTGTGACATGGTGCCTCCGGGTTGGTCACTTTGAGGGAAATGGGAGGGAAGTCCAAGATGGCGTGGACTGGAGTCTATACATCCTAGAGTGGAGCTTTAGACAGTTGTAAGAATGTGTTAGTGTTGTGGACAGTTGGTTTCAGGCAGTTGCCATGCATGTGTATGAAGTGGCGTAGCGTGTGCCATGAGTAGTACTATCAGAGGCTCGAAGTGTCTGATGGGATACCACCCACAGCTCAAAGACAAGGAAATAGGGTACTCTCGACCATACAAACTGTCACCTTCTCAGACATCCAATCATGATCCGGAAAGCTAATTCTATGTCGATGAGACACCTATTTGTACACTCAACTCATTACTAATAAAACCCATACTAGCAACTAGTCAGTCTTACAATCATTGAGCACGTGACTTTCCTCTACAGCTCTTGTCCCAGACATATTGACAAGATAATATGCAAGATAAGAGGGGGTCTTCACAATGTGGAACCAAGAGAGGGGAGGAATGATATTTGTACCTTTTATATCTACTGGCCCGCAGGATATGACACATTTTGAAACTATATTTATTGCAGGAAGACCATACACAATGGAGACCAAATTGTTTTAGATTCGTGATTGAGGGCAATTAAGAACCGAAAATATAACCAGAACTGTGAAAATCTTGAAACCGGCCCATCATTAGCTAGAGCACATTTAAAAACCTTTTTAGAACAATTTTAAAAACACAGCACTAATTCAGTGTTCAGCAACCTTAATTTAGTGTAAATTGTTGGAAAAAATAAAACAACTGAAATATAACAGCTGTTGTGGCATGGTAAACGTGACCTTGAAACAGCTGGCAAAACATATGGAGTAGAAGGCAATAACAACTATTTACAAATGTATATATGATGCATAAATAGCAAAGATAAACACAAAATTAAAATAAAGCTAGCAGGACTTATATTTCAGAAAACATTTTGATTTGAGTAAGAAGCGCTCAATTATAATATCAGATCAAATATTATGTATTATAAACACTTATAAAATAATTTATCGTTATGCTTTAGAATGTTTTGTTCTACATGAAGCTGTTACATGAGGATGACATCTTTCCTTTCACAAATTTGGTTAGTAATTATTCCCTTACCATTTCAAATAACTTATTGTAACAGATAAAAAAAACTCAAGAAATTGATACTACACCAAATGTTTGTTCTTTGTTTTAATTTCAATTTGTCTAGAATATATTTTATAAGCAAAGTATTTCATATGATGTCCAAAACCATACTTAAAACAATTGTTAAAACTTGGCTGCTTGACGTAACACAAAACACTGTAGAGAAACAAGCAAAATAATTGTATAATACATGTTTATAATATATCATCTCTTAAAGCAAAGTTTCCACATGCAATGATTATTGGCACCACTCGACTGGCGCCAGTTTAGCAGTATATGGAATTTGGAAACATGTCAATTCAACTGGCATCGTCTGACTGGCGCCACTAATCATAGTGCCTGTAAAGTAAAAAGAAGATGAACTTTTTGGCGCCAGTATCTTGTTTGTTTGTAAACAGTGTTTAAAATGATAATAGTGTTTTTACGAATGATGGCGAAACTAGCAAAGAAATGGTCAACAGAACATATAATGTTTTTTTGTATTTGATTGGAAATACAGTTCAACAAAAACATAAACTTATTTTGTGTCATTCTCAAATGATTATAATATGCTTCTGGGTCTTCACTAGCTAGCTCTTGAATTAAAGTATTCGACGCACCCAAATCATCTCTACGTGAAATCCATTTACGAATCCATTATCTATGCTTTCACTTCTTTCTTTTTATTATTTTATGGAGTTCTAAAGACACGATTTGCACTATGACATCAATACTTGCATTAACTACGGCAGTTGACGCCATGTTGAATACTACGCCAGTAAAAAACTGATGATGAATGTAGAAACACAAACTGGCGCCATTAATATTGGTGCAATTAAACTGGCGCCAATAATCATTGCATGTGGAAACCCTGCTTTAGTCACTGACTTATGAGTCAGACGTTGCCGACCATGGATTTTAAATAATGAAGGCATGAAATGGAGGAAAGTCATGTCACACAAATTTTCCAGGACAGTAACTCTAATATATCAAACCACATAAAGACCCCAGCAAACACATTTTTTAAATCAATTTAAATATGACAGCCTTCTTTTAACCATAATGTAGAGTGCATTAAAGTTCTAGTGATTGTTTAATAGATGAAAGCACTAACTTAATTTGAGATAAAATTGGACTTTCCCCCATTTCCTCTGAACTCTACATCTTATAAAATAAGATGAGTGTGTAGTAGTAGAAATAGGTTTAGCACAATTCTAACTGGGTCCATTATAGGTAACACTATGCAATGCTTGGAACATCGAATTAGAACACAAATCGAGTTAGTTTAGTATTTAAAATTTAATTGATCAATTAATATGAATATAATATGAAAATAAAAATATTAGCTGTATACAAGATTAAATTTGTTTCTTAGTTCAACTTATTTTTATAAGAATTAATGGTATATGTTTTTAGGAAACTTAATAATTGATTTTTTAAAAAAAAGCATAATAAAATATATATTCTACAATGCTCCAAACAAACTAAGATTTGAATTTGATTTAAAATCTTGAATTCAAATTGAATCAATGTGTTCTTCAAACAGGGAGAGTAACAAATTGATTTAGGAGTTTACCATATTTAGTTTAGAGGTATGTACATATTTTTAAAAGCATATAATTTTATGACATATTTATATCAAATAATTTACTTCTCTTGTCTTTCGCCAAAAGGCAAAATCAAGATATATTTTAAAAATAGCACTTGTTTTAGCATTATTTAATAGAAAAGCTTCGTGCATAATAGGGAGTAGAGAACCAATAAGACACATTAATTAAGAAATATCAGAAAAATAAATTAGGGTGAAAAGAAGCTTAATTTAATTTGTTTTGATAAATTTTGATATATATACTTTAAAGTTGGTAGCACAGACTTAATATACAATACACCTTGTTTAAAATGTAAGCACATACATAGGAGATTTGAGAAAGAGAGAGAAAAAAATTCAATGTTTCCAGTAGTCGTAGCTAAGCCCAACTTCTAAACCATACTGTATATTAGAAAACTAGCGTGCAACAAAAATACATAGAGTGAATATATTTATTTAGTATATTATTATGTAATTGAATGAAATTCAGTTTTATCTGTCAATTTTAGTTTTATTTTCCCTTATGAAAAAATATTTTTATCAAAAATTTAGATGGTAATTTAAAATGAGTGGTTTTGTTTTTATTAAAGTAAAGTTAATCATTAATTACCTGTTTTACTTGAAATTCTCACCAAAAAAAATCTGTGAAACACAAATCTATTTTAAAAAAAGGTGTAGGCCCTATAGATAAAACTTATTTTACTATTAATTCACTACTAGTAAGCTTTAGTGCAAATATTACTTGAACTATCTACGGCAACTGGTACCGTGTTGTTTCGACAGGTTATCGACCGGTCATTGACAAAAGTCGAAAATTTCCGAAAGTCAAAGTACAGCCTTTATTTAGCTTGTAAATGCATTACGTATAAATAGTTTTATTATTTTATTTTAATCGTAAAAATAAGTAGTATTAATAGGTTAAAACACAAATATAAAACATTCTCCAGTGCAAATAATTTTAAATAATATAAACTCAGAGATTGAACGATGAAAAAAAAATCAGATAATCCATGGTGGTGACGAAATACAATGATAGAGTGAAGCAAGAGACACAATTCGGGGACAAGGCTATAAGTGAAACCTGAAAAAAGCGACAAAACTAAGCGGCAAGAGTTGAGGTATTGCTAAGTTGTTTAAGTTTTGAAATTAACTGACTTTTATAGGCTTCCCAGGAAAAAACAAACTTTTTTTCTGTCTTTATTATGCAAAACTATAAATAATTACATTATTTTCCCCGTTTTTTAGTAAAGGACACAAAACTTGAACCAGTTTGTAAACTTATTGGTATTTAATAAATGAATCCATATTTCATAGAGCTACTTAAAACAGAAACAATGTAGTTGAAACAGGTGTCTTAGGACCATCACTAGTTATAATAAATCAAGTACTGTCCTGATGGGGAAAACCTTAAATTAATTAACTAATAATGCATCTATATTTTATTTAAACTTGTTCGGGCCTATAATTTGATAATAAATTACATAGAGAATTGTCAAATAACTGGACTTATTTCTAGCAGTTTTTCAACATCAGTAGAGGGCGGTCACGATTTTTGACCAGAGAAATTTCAATCATTCGAAACAATTATGGTTTTTTTTTTTTTAAATAACAGATATTGAAATTAAAACAATATTTTGAACTGTGTTACACTCTTAAGAGTATACTGTGTATTTCCCAAGTCACCGCTAAGCTATTCAAGAATCCAAGAAATTTCAGTGGTCACATAAAATTCCCCAGGTTTTTGCCTAATTTTAAGATATATATCAACTCCGATACTTTAATGGTGCAGGATAAGTGAATTTTAAGGACATAGTCCAGCATTCGTCTAGAAAGAGGGTAGAGAACCACATAGAATTAATAAAAAAAAATCTGTTTTTGATCGTGGGAATGAACCCTGGACTTCAAGTTGAGAGTAAAGTAAGCTAGCGTATATCTAATTCTAACAATATACAAGTAATAAATGTATCTAGCTCACACCAAACCCCACCTCGGGATCAAGCCAGGCTCCCCTCACCACTAAGCTACACAGCTCGACTAACACTCTTTAATTCATATGACATATCACCATGCCTCCCTTCTTCCCCTGCCTAGCCACGTTTGCCCAACACTGACGAAAGGAAGACGACACTAGGTAAATATTTGATGGGCACTCAGGGAAAAGAGAAGAGATGCGCTACTGCACTTGCTGTTAGCCAGGATGTTTGATGTTTATATATGTTATACATCCATCAACACACACCATATATTTTGATATTGAATTAAAGCATTCTAAATAGTTATGAGAAATAAAATAACATTTGTGCCATTTGTGCGTACTCTATGCATAAACATTAGATTTTTTAAATTCACAATTATATGCAGATTTAATGCAAATAGTAAGCACGAGAGAGATTTCAAGTCAAACACTAAAGTGCAAAATATAAATTGTTTTACTATAAGAAATTTTATTTTGCATCTTGTCTCAAAATGCGCTCAGATTATAAGCATATGTGCTAACCAAGCAATCTATTAGGGACGAGTAAGATTGAATTTATAGGAAGTGTACTAGCATTTAGCCGGAGATATATGGATTTTTTTTTTTTTTGTAAAACCACCTTTAATACAGCCGACAGGGATTCAAGACCAGGTCTCCCCATCAGCAGCAGTCTAGTAAGATGTGACCAATCATCCAACGAAGTGGGTCATCTAATGTAGTTTTTCCATAACTAACCAAATGCTTTACAATAGTGCTAGCCATAATATTTTGTTTTTACAAAAAGTGAATTTCCTATTTTTATATAAATATCTTGTGTCCACGCGTATTAAATATCAACAAGGGTGAATACAGCCTTTTGCGACATCAAAACCGTAATATCCTTACTTGCATTAGCGGGCATGCAGACTAAATGACAAAATCTTCAGGTCTGGTTTGCCGGTAACACGGAGGTCTGGGCTCATATTCAGGTCAGAGTAAAGGAGAGTGATTTTTCCTAAATAGTTTCCCACTCTCTTTACACACCAATGTGGGTTCATTTCCTCTAAATTATACCTCTCTCACCACTTCATCATTAATTATTTTTTGTATCACCGCAGCTCACCACCTGTTCAGGTTATATGGATATATATTAGTAATTTACTCTAATGGGGTAGGAATGAGGAAGAGAACATTTTGGAGATAATATACACACGCATTTGTGTGGAAAGAGAGTGAGAAACTATCCAGGAAAGAGAATTCTTAGTAGATCTGATCGAGCCCCGATCTCCTTTCTTCAACAGGACAGTTTTAACACGAGGGTGACGCCTTAGATCATTCAACAACAGTAGCAGGTGGTTATTAGTGAAATTAAAAGTGAGGTTATTTTGTAAGGTTGTTATGACCCTGGTTGATATAAATGACTTAATGTGTCTTTCCTGGATTCAAACCCAACACATTCAAGAGATAAGGGCTTAATACTCCCCAACCATGCTAATGCCAGAAAATGTTTGTATGTGCCAACCAAGGACCTGAGAATAATTCACTGTACAGTGAGGTTTAAATTATTCATGAAAATATTCGTCTGAACCAAGACTAATCATTTCACTGGTATATGTTTGAAACTCGTTCATAATTTAGCAAGGAGAGGGGGATTCTGAGGGTTTGAGAGGGAAAAGAGAAAGGACACTAAAAATAATTTAACTGCACTATAATATGTTTGCTCTAATAGCTCGTGTGTGTGGTGGTGAGCAGAGCTAGTTCAAGCACAAGCGACTCATTATTATGTACCCTTCGTTTACCCTGAGGGGTGGCAAACTCACCTTACATTACACTATGGCGTAGCTTATAAGATAGGACCATAGTGTAATTCATCAAGGTATGATAGGGGTAAATGGAGTGTATCTGCGAAGTTTAAATGTGTTTGAAAATGGTCAAATGGGTAATTCATATACTCTATTCATAAAAAAGTGTAAAGAAATACCTTTCATAGCAATACTTCTTTAATCTACTATTCATTTTGTTATGCATTGAAATTTTTTTTCCCTTGATGATATTAAAAAACAACTCATTAACTAATTTTTTCTTGATTGGATATTAAAAAGACTTATTAAACTTATTTTATTTTCTTTCGGCTTAAAAAATACTTTTAATGCCTCGAGAAGTTTTATCTCTTAATGCATATTTTAATCTGACTTTATGTTCCCTCCCCTTCTCCTCTTCCCTGAGAACCTCAACCTCCTCCTCACCAACAATCGAGTCTATCACATGATATGTGACACCTTAGAATGTGTGACCACCGCCATCAGTATGGATAGATTTTATTTGTCACCACATTTTACTACTTGTTTGGGCTGCACACATATTAACTAATTAAGTTAAACTGTTAAAGGATAAGAAAGGTTGATTTTAGAGAAAACGTAACAACATTTGTGTTGAGAGAGCGAGCGGAATAACATTTATGAAAAAACACCCTCTGAGCACCTGATCTGGATTCGAAACCCGAACTCCTCATCATTGGCAGTCCAGTCTATTATGAAAGAGATGCCTTATACCAGCCATTTCAAACTTGCGGCAACATGTGGCCCGACTCTTGATCCTGCACACCCCGCGGACATTATTATTGACCAAAATACAATGCGGTCAGATTTTTATTTATTTTTTGTAGATGTAAACCATTTGGGAAGGTTAAAATAAGTCTAAGTTAATTGCATAAAATTCAAAACCTTTCACAGGGAATTAATTTTTTTTAATACTCCTTGACAGATACTTCAAAAATTCCTGGGAAAAAACCAGAGGATAATTTACATCTTAATT
>CABFVX010000302.1:316505-333367 GCA_902151425.1 Timema shepardi
TTTTTTTTTTTTTTTTTTTAAAGTTTTAAGATGTAATCAATCATTCCATGTTAAAATGATAGCAATATTGTCTTTTTACTGTGGTGTCCTCAGTACTTTAAAATTTCAACCGAAGCAGCTCTGGTTGGGTATTATATAAACAGTTTAGCGTATGGATTCACCCAATCATTTCAATTTCTGCCACTAGGGTCGAGTGAAGTGCTGTGTGTTGCTGTCCTTGTTAATAATATGTCTCAAGTCTTAGTTTAACATGCCGATAAGTTTACAAAGTGTGCATTAAGCATAAAAAAACAAAGAAAGAAAATTGGCGAATTATTACAATATTCATTATCATGCCTCTTAAGTAAATAAGTGGTTTACTTAGCAAGCAGATGGAAAAGATAATCACAACACAAAAGACCTTCCCAATTTTTTTTAAATTGATAAAAAAAAGTATGCATACACAAAGAATATATTATATAACAATGGTGTGACAGCAAGTGTTCAAGGCAACAGTTCAGAGGCAGGCTTTATGCAAGAGTGATATAAAGAAAATAGATTAAACTTGAGCACACACAAAGTGAGAGGAAAAGTAATTGTGCCCTTTTTTTTATTAATATTCATGACATTGTTTAAGGTGCCCATATGACTAAAAAACTATAAACATGCAAGAATTGTGACTTTTCTGTAGAAACCTCTATTAAAACTCATCATCATCAACATCAACTGTTTTCAGCCTGTGGCCGGGTCAGTTCAGTAAAATGTCTCTCTATCTTCCACCATTCTTCCTCCTTCCCTTCTCCTCTCACTTGCACAATTTGTTATCTGTTCCTCCTAAAACTATTTGATTAAATAAGCCAACCTTTTGAAAAAAAAAAAGGCAAATGATAATAATTAAAAGTAATGTTACGGCAGAGTTGGGTGTGTGCTAATGTTCTTGCATCTCAGCATGAAAGGTGAGGTTTGCACCAAATCAAGAGTGAATGGGGTTGAGTTAATTTTCTCGTTGTGGTTTCCTAACCTCTATCCTGGAAAATGCCTGCGCAGTGCCATAAAACTCACTCCCCTTACCTCCTTGTATTAAATATTCAAGTCGCCACTAGCGAAAATACTTGCTCTAAAGCTCGCAACAGCAAAACCACAACCGTCTCTCTCTCTTGCTTAACAGAGTGCAAGTTACTCGCTCTTAATGAGCCTGAGCAGTGACGAAAGTGTAGAATATATGTGGGCTTCTCTTCCCCAACTTTATGTGTGCATTGTATGACTTTCCAACTTATTTAGAGGGGAGTGAGGGTGTTGTTGCAAGGTATGTGAAGGAGTTTTTCTGTTTTGTTTATCAGTGTTTTTCTAATCCTCTAAAAAAGGTGAGTCTCTCAGAAATATTGGCCTGTACCTTAGTAGTATTGACCGTGGCCAAGGCATGATTGTATTTCTATTTCAGTCCCCAAAACATTTGAAAGTGACTCACCCGGGATAGGGAACCTGCGGCCTTTTGAGATGTTCGATGCGGACTGGCCTTTTTTTGTATATCTGGTCAATTATGCAGTTTTATGGTTTATAAATCATACATTCTTAAATGATGTGTACTTTTATTAATTGTATTCCTACACTATAATAATAGAAAGTATTTTATTAACTGTTGAGATTCTTGGTTTGTTGAGCTACATTCTTGAATTATTTTCTATTAGAGCTATGGATTCTTATTACCTGCTGATAGATTTTAAGCATACTTAAACAATAAATATCTACAAATTACTTAAAAATGTATTCAGATCCATGGAGAGCCAATTCAAGAAAAGAAAATTGTTTGTGCCAAAAAAATAGTTGTGTATTCTTAAAAAAATATTTCACTAATAAATAGATAAATAATTGAAATTTGTCCTCATTAAATTAAAAGTTTTTCACAAATAACCTAAACATTAATTTAATTTGGTCTGCAGACAAAATGTCGATATAAAACATAAACTAAAAAAATTCACTTGTTTATGGATTCTTAAAAATATATTAATTGTGTGGCCTTATGAAGAATTCGTGAATTGGCACGCGGCCTTCTAAAGCTGAAAGGTACTCCCCTCCCCCTGGATTAACCTTATGACCACCTTCCTCAATAAACAAATATAGCAATATATGTTACTAGACAAAACTGGTAGTGATTGCAAATAAGGGGGTAATGGGGCCCCTTTGTGCCCACTTTAATATCCTAAAGAGAAACTAATTGCAATGAAGGGCTCACCCCCGTTCGCGGATACACTCAAGGTGCTTCCCGTTGAGCCTGCGTGGCTCGCCCTTGCCATCCACCGCCACGGCATCCAGCTCGTCGAAGGAGGGGGCAAGGAACAAGTCCCGCAGGTTGATGTGCTTGTTGAGGCGGCGCGGCAGGGAAGACAGCGACACACCGCCGTCATGTTGGGCGCTCCCTGTGTCTCCCCCTGTGGCCCCCGCGCTGCTCAAGGAGGGCGGGAGCACCAGAGGGAATGTCTTCCAGTGGTACAGGAACTGCTCTGCAACCTGAGAAAGTTGTTTTCAAAATAAGGTTAAAAAATTAAAACCTAATAACAGGTTCAGTGGGATGAAATATATTTGACTAGTACCAGGGTGGCAACTTAACTATAAAATAAAATACCAGCATTATTCCCAGCCTTCCGGTAAAAAAACAGTTTTATTGTTTTTTAAAAAAGGCTTACCTTGCGACTGTAAGCCTTTAAACAAATGATTCAGAACGAATATGTTTATTATTATTATTATTATTATTATTTTTAAAATCATCATCATCATCATCAATGTGTCTTACTACCCGTTCGGGTTACACGCACTTATGCTAATGTTTAATGGTAGGGTGATTGCGAGATGAAATGGAGGACCTACAGTTTAACGTGGGATCCGAACCACGGTGGAGGTCTGGCATTCCACACATTCACAAGTTGTGATTTATACACAACGTTTAGTAAAAGGTGTGCTGAGCAAGTATTACTAATAAGGATTTCTTCACAATGCATAGGACTAGTAAATTAGTGGATTTTAATACAATTCATACCATCTACAATCTCAATTATGTCTTAAAACACTTTAAACTAGCCTTGGTTCAAAAAAATAATTTTAACTACCTCCTGTTGGGATACTTCCCCACGAGCCACTTTCCCCCCTTAAAAAAATATTTAAGAGTACATTTTTTTTATTTTCAAGGTCTGGATCAAAAAGTAATTTTTACTCCTCTGGATTTCTTTATTAATTGGGAATTGCAAGAAAACTTTCTAAACACATGCTATAGCATGTACCTAATTCATAGGATATACGTACCCTAGGTATGGGTTCCACTTAAAGAGTAGACTCAGGACACAAAAACAATGAAACTGGTTTATATAAACATGTTTTCTGTCTGGCCTTGTTACTGAGTTATGATTTCCATCAGTGTGCAGTTGCTCGCCTTTACAGGAAGTACTCAAACTGACCACCTTACATCCGAATAAAAGTTGGTCATCATGTTATCAATGAGTTTCTTGGTTATCAGATTCAATGGCAACCTCGTTTGATCCGTCGGCAGAGTATTACAACATTGTCAATGGGTGTTGTATAAACAATCATTCAGATGGCCCAAAAAATAAAAATCCAGTGGATTTAAGTTTGAGGAGTAATCAAGACAGGAAATAGATCCTGCAAGACCTACCCATTTGTCAGGAAATTACTCATTCGAGAAATGGCTAGCTATTTAGCTAAAATTTGGCGGAGCACCTTCATGCATGAGTCACATGCGACACGTGAACTTTTTTCCAACAGCTGATTCAATGGATTATTTAAGAAATTAATCTATAAGATTTTCTTGTTAATCTCCCATCAAGAAAAACAGGTTTGGTTGAATTGTCACCAATTATTTCTTACCATAAATTTACACGTAATTGTTGTTGATGCTTTGATTAGAGAGTAACATATGAACTTTCTTCACCTTGATGATGAGTGTTATGAAAAGTGACTAACCTTGTCTCTGGCAAATCCAGATGCATCATTACAGCAGGTAATCATCATGTACAAAAAAATAATCTTGGAGGAGTCACCTTCATTAAGTCCTTGCACCCGCTAAACACGGTATGAATAAAGTTGTTGATTTCACAAATATTGTAGCACTTCGGACTTTTTCCAGATATAATATTGCTGTGATAATATTTCGGTTGTCTATGGCTCCGTGGTCGAGTGCCTGCCTTCACTATAAGAATTTGATACTGTTTAACCAGCTGTTAATTGCTACATGGGCGAGCACTAATTAAATCAATATATTTATTAAATGAAAGAAAGAGAACTATTGATGGCTGTTGTTTCACACGGTTTATTCAAATGACACCTGTAAATTACTGATACATACTCCAATTAAATGCTTGATATCAATGCACACTTGTGATATTAACATACATTATTGTATTCTGTGTTTATCTTTGTGTGCTTCGTCTTGTGTGTGTTTGTTTGAGTGCTTAGACTGCGAGTGCGAGTGTCTGTGTTAGACTGCCCTTGTTTATTTATGAGTGCCAGACTGCCCTTAATCATACCCCTTGCCTCTTGGTCCCCTCATCACCAGTTTAAAAACTAACTAATAGAAAGAGTCCTGGCGACAGGTGTTGTGAAGGCTAGCTTCTTATTGGTATAGGGAATTGGCGTCCTTTATCAAATACTGCGAAGTTGTTCTTTTGACATTATATAAAAAAATATATTTTAATGGTGTAGTCCTTTTCACATTATTTCTGAAAATCGCGTGTTTCTTCATGGATGAATCATAAAAGGATCCTCTACATGTGTTACTTTAAAGAAAATTTACCTTCATTCATGACTTTTTACATATTTTAGAGGGATCCAAACCAATATCATTACAATATCTCCACACGATCATGTTTCTCTAGAGATGCTATTCTTCTTTGGGTGCACTGGCCATCATTGACTTCGATGTGGTTGAAGGAACGATCCTTTAAATTATGTGTTCTAGTAGTGATTGGTTTATCACCAACATACACTAATTTTTTAAACGAGCCCGTATCTCATGGGAGTGTATGTAGCCTTTGAAACGTTTTCTTATTTAGCAAACATATTTCATGAAAACCGCCTGCATACAGATGGCTTGCTTTAGCTGAATTATATTTGGCAAGTTCATACATAAAATGCGTATTTGCCATTTCTTGAGTGGACTATGTATTTGTTATCACTTTAAATTCACAGCAAAGCAACAATTTCCAACACACATTGATCTTATTAAGAGAACAAACTGTAATGATATCAGTGGCGGCTTGTAGCTAAAATTAGTGGGGGGCTGCTCCAGAAATGTTTTAGCCTTTGTTTTAAAATTGTGTAAAAGTAAAAAACATGTATAGAAAGAAAATTTATTCAGGAACTTGATAAAACCTTAACAAAAAAAAAGCAAACTTTTTTTACTTATTTTACCTTAAATTGTTACAGTTCAAGCTTGATCTATTCATTTAAAAATGAAATCCATTCTTCTTGTTTTAATTTGCGCAAAAAGTTCAATAATTTTCTCCTTGATCACTAGATGACAATTGAGGAAATTTTTCACCATTGAAAGTACTGCAAGCGCATTTAGTCTTTCTGTTAAATAAAAGATAAAAAAATAAATCAAATAGAATAGCTGGAAGCAGAATAATAATATATTTCTACACTCTTCTACACTTTATCACATTCAAGAATATGGTACACAGTTTCTAAGCACAACACACGCTGAGTAAAAAAACCCTAACTTCCAATATCACGCCAGAGCCAGCACTGCGAAAGCAACAGTGCTCTCTCTACCTGACAATCCCGCCTTCTTCCCCACCCCCTCCTATGTGTGCATGATCACAACAGTCAAACACCACATCGCTGGCACTGTGAAGCGCGCAGTTCCATACAGAGAGGTTTGTATCTTTTTTTCATAAACTGGGGGATGACTACTGAAGTACGGACACTAAGCTTGAGGAGTATATATTGTACTACAAAAATAAATAAAGAATTGAAGAATAAAGGACTGATTATATTAAATGTTTTTGATAATATCAAGTGGAAATAGGGGGTGCTGCAGTTCCGCAGTGCCTATACACGAGCCACCACTGAATGATAGGATCAATTATGTTTTGTATTTACAGAACAATGTATTATATGAGTTATGCATTGTTTGTAAACATTTCAGTGGAATCAATTATACTATCTCAATATTTTTTCTATGGGAATTACTGAAAAACAAAAATGTTTATAGCTTGTAAACAAAACCAAGCAAGATAAACATTCATCCAAATAAGATATCAAGATTTTTTGTGTCCTGAGCCCACACTTGAAGTGGGCCCCACATGTCAAGGTGCACCCTACCCTGTATTTGTTTTTATATGCTCCCCTGCACAATATGCTATGATAACACACAAACAAAGTAATTATTGTAATAAAATAAAATTATCTCTCAATTTTTTACATGTATTGCATCTTATATACCATCTATATAATTTCCATATTCAAGCTAATGTAAAGGATGAGCTTTTACCCTGATAGGTAGCAGTCTTACCTTGACTGATCACACTATGATCCTATCTTAAAATCTACACCATAGTGGAATAACCTTACAAGATACACAAAGAATAAAGTAAGGTTTACCAAAATATGGTAGTGTGCAAACCAAAGATAAATATAGCAATCAATAAGACTCATTAATTTGTTCACAGTATACTTTAGAAAAAATATATATATTAACTAGTTAAAATGTGTGTCGTTTTAGAATGTATAATTTATATTATTAAGGATGAAGATATTTAATTGACAAAATATGAAAAAGTCTGTACCGTACCGAACACGTCAAAAGACTGCAGGTTCCCCGCCCCTGGCTTAGTCCATCTGCCCACCAATATGAATAAAATTATTTTTTATCTATTGAGTTCACAACAAGCCAGCTAAAATTTTATTTTCATCAGGAAATTAAAAGTGACTTTCCTAACATTTCAATTTGTCATCAAATCATATCTATAATAATGCATTTGATAAAAAGTGTAAATAATAGAGTGCGTCTCTTAAAACACCCTTTGTAATTCTAGAAAAGATATATATTTTGTCTGTCGGTCTCACATCTTTGATGTTCTGCACCAGCTGCACCACTTCGTCAGGGGCGCCCCTCAGGTGGACGTCGAACTTGACCGGCTCACGCTGCAGACAGACAAGCAACCAAACATAGTAAATACATATTGCATCATACATGTTATTTTTAAAACAACTGAGAAAATTACCTTCCGTACACACGACCCGGATTCAAACCCTACCCTGACCGCACGTCAATAGCGCCCAAATACAATGTGAGACTAATACATTAGGGGCCATCCTTAAATTATGTAAGGCTTTTTTTTAATGATTTTTGACTGACCGACCCCACCCTTCCCCCCAAGTAAGAGAGCATAGGATTGTCCACCTCCCCTCCCCTCTATCTTATGTATTTTTTTACGCTCTGTTAAATTTGATTATTTTAATAATTTAATTATTTTTAGACACAAGGATTGGTGATAAAGCGACTAATATGAAATTTTGGAATGCTCTATTATTAGTAGTACTATTATTCTTGTTATAATTAGCCCCGCGTCTTACTACCCGTTCGGGTTATACGCACTTACGCCAATGTGTAATGGTAGGGTGATTGTGAGATGAAATGGGAGGACCTACAGTTTAACGTGGGATCCGAACCACGGTGGAGGCCTGGCATTCCCCACATTCACAAGATGTCTTGTCAGAGGTGAAGGAAGGGTTTGGTAATCAGATAAATCTGTGCCAGGACCGAGGATTGAACCTCGGACCCCAGCACAGAAGTCTGACCCCTTACCCCTAGAATGCTCTAATTTTAGTAAAATTAACACATAAGAAAATGAAACATAAGTGAAATTATATAGTTAATCATTTGTTTTCTGGCATATATATTTTTTAGATTTTGTTTCAACATAAACAATGATAAATGTAAGAAAATACTGAACCCCTCCATCTTTCACAGAATCCTTACCTCATTCAAGGATAGCCCCTTGGACCAAGAGTCAAAGCTGGTCGATTTTGTGGCTAATTTCAGTCGATCTTGTAAGGAAACTACCGTACATGGTCATTAAAAACCAATCTTTGAGTCTGCTAAGCTTACAAATAAATTGAGTACTCTAAAATAATATTTGAGTGTAGCTAAAATAATTAGCTTGATCGGTCATAATCGGTAAAGTTAAAAAAAATCAATGTGAAAATGTACATTTTATTTATTTTAGATTTTTTCTCTCTAAAAAATAGATGGAGACATAAGTGCGAGTATTTTAGGAAATATTTAATTTAAAGAATAAATAGTTATAAGATGTTTGGGGAAAATAAAAAGTAGACTAGTGAAATTATGAACAGCTTTGAAAAGTTTACAAAGTTGATTTAAGGCCCACAAAGGTTGCCGACCCCTGAATTACACCAATCGAGGATAGGTGAGGGTGATGAATTGTTCTAAAGTGGTAAGGGAGCATACAAAGAAAAACCAACAAGCAGCTGCTAGCCAATCATGTTGGATGTTTCTCTCTTTATTTCAACTGAGAATCTCCTGTCACGTGATCTGGAAATGTAACTGTTCTAACTTTAAAGAGCCGCACTTATCAATACGCCTTTGTATTATTTATGCCAATATTGCACCAAGTACCCACTAAGTGATAGTGCCAGCTGCACTGTTGACCCTGACCAACTCTCAAGGTCAATCACACCCAGAGCAAATTGTTCTGTTTTAATTACCACACATGATACAAATTGATTTTTATTACCAGACACTATAATGTTCATTTAAATAAGACAAATATAATACTTATATTATGAAAGTATTATTATTATTAGCACCGCGTCTTACTGCCCGTTCGGGTTGTACGCACTTACGCTAATGTGTAATGGTAGGGTGATTGTGAGATGAAATGGAGGACCTACAGTTTAACGTGGGATCCGAACCACGGTGGAGGCCTGGCATTCCCCACATTCACAAGATGTCTTGTCAGAGGTGAAGGAAGGGTTTGGTAATCAGATAAATCTGTGCCGGGACCGAGGATTGAACCCCGGACGCCAGCATAGAAGATTATGAAAGTAAAAGGCCTGCTTAACTGTATAGGATTGACTGTTTACTTTTTATAAATTTAAAAATTTACACCTAGACACATGATTTGAACCCGGGACCTTAAGCTTAGAGCGCTAATGCTCTACCACCGTGAGCTAACGCGTATTAGTTCCATGTTCAAGGTCATTTTTCACCCATAGTTTAAGGCAGAGTTTGTGATGGGTGTCCACAGTTAAAATAATCAAGAGATATTTACTATAATTCTATTATTTAGTTTTAAGAATGTTGAGAGTATTAATTTGAAAATATTTCTTAAAACGTGAATATTTAGTGCAATAATTTGTGATCCAAATGATCATTTACTTAAAACACATTTTGTGATCTATCACCAATGAAAACCAATCACAAGAAATCGACGTGAATGGCGTATTTTGTTTTTGGACGAGTTTATACAATCCTAGCTTTGTCCGCGCTTTTCTCAATGAATTCTAATTTAAAGAACCAATCAAGACTCAATCAGCACGCATGCTCTTAAATCAGCCACCGAATAGGTGCATGCGCTTAGAAAGCGAGATAAAAGCCGAAAGCTAGGTACACTGTTGGGATATTATTTGAAATGACTTGTTAAATAATAAATATATATAATAATAATAATAATATTTAGCACCGCGTCTTACTACCCGTTCGGGTTATACGTTTAAGTAATAATTACTCTAATGGATTAGGAATTGGGAAGGTTGAATTAGAGGAAGTGAACCCGCATTTGCGTGGAGGGAGAGTGGAAGAACCATTTCGGAAAAACCGCCCCCAGTTCACCCGACCGAGATTCGAACCTCGATCACCCCGTCCTCAGCAGTCGAGCTTCAACACGACAAGCGCGTTAGCCAAATACGCCATCGAGGCGGGTAAAATAAATATATAAAAATCGCGTGTATTGTTATTGTTATGTGCTTATTTGTTGCACAATACATAAGAAAACATTCATTGTAACAATAATCTAAAAAGAGAGAATATCTCTGGAAAATTAACTATATTAATAAGCAGCTGTTGCAAGATTGTGTTGCAAAGCAGACACACCAACATACATTTCTGCTAGCTTGAAGATTTCTGCGACACTAAGGCAGCTTTAAACTAATAAACAAGAAATAACGAGTGTACCTCGGGCTCCAGGCTATCCGGAAGGTGATTGTTGTTGTTGTTGGACCTCGCCCCACTCATCCCGTGGCCGGGTCAGCTGCACTTGAGTCTCGTCACTTCGTACACCATGGTGTGTCCTGCATGGGGGTCTGCCCCTGGCCGCCTGCAACAAGACCGGCACGCACGATTAGCAGGTCACGTCCTTGACCGAGCCAACACAATAGGATTGTTTCCCAACGAATAACTTATCTCGAGCTAGTTCTATCCAGTCCACACCCTATCCTTATCTCGAGCTAGTTCTATCCAGTCCACACCCTATCCTTATCTCGAAGCTAGTTCTATCCAGTCCACACCTTATCCTTATCTCGAGCTAGTTCTATCCAGTCCACACCCTATCCTTATCTCGAGCTAGTTCTATCTAGTCCACACCCTATCCTTATCTTGAGCTAGTTCTATCCAGTCCACCTCATTACACCCTATCCTTATCTCGAGCTAGTTCTATCCAGTCCACACCCTATCCTTATCTTGAGCTAGTTCTATCCAGTCCACTTCATTACATCCTATCCCTATCTTGAGCTAGTTCTATCCAGTCCACTTCATTACATCCTATCCCTATCTTGAGCTAGTACTATCCAGTCCACTTCATTACANCCTATCCCTATCTTGAGCTAGTTCTATCCAGTCCACTTCATTACATCCTATCCCTATCTTGAGCTAGTTCTATCCAGTCCACTTCATTACATCCTATCCCTATCTTGAGCTAGTACTATCCAGTCCACTTCATTACATCCTATCCCTATCTTGAGCTAGTACTATCCAGTCCACTTCATTACACCCTATCCCTATCTTGAGCTAGTTCTACCCAGTCCACCTCATTACACCCTATCCCTATCTTGAGCTAGTACTATCCAGTCCACCTCATTATACCCTGTCTCTCTCAGATCTATCCAAATGTTATCTACTCGTCCGCGTCTAGGTCTTCCCATTGGGTTTGCCCGTCAGTACCCTAACACGGTTCTAGATTATCCCACTCGAGCTGCATCTCGTGTCCACCGTAATCCTCTAATATTGTCTTGTGAAGAGGACACGGTATTTAAGTCATTATTTTGTAACCTCTTCCACTCCCCAGTACCTTCATCCCTTTTTTGGACCAAATATCTTCCCAAGCACCTTGTTTTCGAACAGCCTACATTTTTTTATTCTGAGTTTTACATTCCTTGACAGCAGGCGAGATCACAACTATCCGACCTAGTAATAGAATGTATTTCCCGACTGTATTCTTCATTATTTATTACTTTAATATCGTTATTGCTAGTTAAAATTGTTCCTAAAAATTTACTAATTTACCATGTATTCAACAACACAAATGTTTAGAAAAATGTATCATTTTAAGGGCGGCGCTTACTCCAAGGGAAATATTTTCACAACACGGTATTTTCTATGGGAATGTCAGTTACAAAGCTTCAAAACCATTCAAGCAATCCTCCATTATCTTAGAATGTTCTTTTAAGAGCCTCACATGACTTTATTTGTTTGAAGAAGACTAGATCTATGTCTCTAACTATGAGCTATAGATATCAGAATTGAAACCTTTAACGTGGAACGTCGTTAAAAGTTACATAGCACACTATAGCGTTTTATAAGGTTATTTTAAAAACATATTTAAACTTGAAGCCCGATGTTTATAGTTCTATTGAGGAGAAAATAGAGAATAAAGTGGACAGTTCGGGTGACCAATGAAGAAGAATACTGTAAATGAAGAGTGAATCATGCAGGTGATTCCTCAACAACAACAAAAGGCCAAATAGATGGGTCACATTATGAGAAGAAATGGTTTAGTGAGCGATATCGTAGGAGGCAAAACGGACGTAAGCAGGAAGACGATGGATCCAACTGATCAAACAAGGAAAGAAGATGAAGTTTCTAGTAGAACATGCTCGAAACGTGGTCAAAGCGACTCGGCGGTCCGGTGGATTGAAGAAATCACGGTCGTGTTGTTATGTACAGTAGACCTTCCCTCATCCAACCTCTGAATATCCGTCTCTTCTACATAACCGACCGTCCCGATATGACTCTTTGGTATATACAACAGTATCTTACTTGAAGGCCAGTGGACATTTTGTGGCTAAGAAGTGGAGAGACTAAGCAGTCAAGATGAGGCTGTTGTCTTCAAAAACATCAAAATGTTACAGACTTGTTTCAACATAAATAAATCTGTTTTCTGATCAAATATTTCGTTTTGTGTTGCCTTAGTTAAATTGTATACTGTTTGCAAAAGATGAACACCATTATATTTCACGTTTTTACTTGTTTATTGTATTTTGGTAAAGTTTTTTTCCCTTCTCTTCTTACTATCCGAAACCCGCCTCGGTGGCGTATTTGTCTAACGCGCTTGTCGTGTTGAAGCTCAACTGCTGAGGACGGGGAGATCGAGGTTCGAATCTCGGTCGGGTGAACTGGGGGTGGTTTTTCCTAAATGGTTTTCCACTCTCCCTCCACGCAAATGCGGGTTCACTTCCTCTAATTCAACCTTCCCAAGTCCTAATCCATTAACGTAATTAGTACTTAAAGCGTATAACCCGAACGGGTAGTAAGACGTGGTGCTAAATATTATTATTATTATTATTACTATCCGACCTTTTTTTTGTGTTCCGACCATGTCGCAGTCCCGTGAGTGACGGATAATCGTGAGTGCGGGGGATGCACTCTAATATTAAAATATGCAGTCTGCCTGAATAAAGTTGTCACCTTGAATTTAACTAAATTATTTCCTAGCTCGTAAAGGGGCTTCCTTTCCCATCCGCACATTCACACGTTAGAATTTCAGAGGAAGTGTACCCGTATTTACGTGGAGAGAATGTGGAAAACCATTTAGGAGTAACCACCCTATATACACCCGTACAGGATTGTAACCCCGATACTATCGCTATAGGCAGATCAGTCTATTGCGAGAGTGCCACTATAGACGCTCCTTATTACCCTGATACACGCTTGTACAGTTCACAGTCTCAAGGTAAAACGGAGCGTTTAGATGAAATATTTTCGTGAGGTGTACAGTCCAAAGAATTGGCTAGAAGGATTTCAAACCTGCCGGATAGTTTGTACGTGTGCCTATAGACTCACAGACAAGCCTTGAACGCGTGTAGGAGCCACAAACCTCGCTTCAAACCAAGTCATCAGCTTAGCTTCGAGTCCTAATATTTAGAACGTGCCACGTGGACCAGAGTTGCTGCTGTCGATAATGGCGAACTTGAGGAACTACTCTCGCGAGTTTATCACCGAGTTTATTTCTTATATATTGATAAATTAAATAATCCGTGTTTATGGGAAATTGAATCAAAAGATTATAGTAATATGAACAAAAAAAATCAACGTCCCATAAAGTGCTATGTCAAAAACGAGAAGAAAATTATATGAATATGCAATCAAGGATTCAGGAAGTTAAGAAAGTGAGGACATCAGGACATTCAGGTAGATATAATCTTATTTTTTCAGTGATCCTGTGTCTAAATTGTGTATTTTATTTAACGCAAGACCAAATTCAGAACAGCCTGGATATGTGTGTTAATTTTTGTTTGAGTACCAGTAAGACGATGTCTTAAAACATATTTTATGGTATTTCGATAAGTTGCTCTTTTTTTTCGGATCAGAAAACCTCACGAGAGAGTATATGCAATATGGGTAAAACAGAGGATAATGAAAGCGAAGGCGATATGAATGTAAGAAATGAAACATTACATAGTATTAGTAAATTTTAATCACTATACTTATTCTATAATATTATTAATTGCCATTTACAAATTCATCTTGCCATGCAACCCTACCCTCGCCGTTAAAATATGTAAGAAATTGCTGCCGAACATTCTTCCTGGTCGGACTTCTCTGTGATCCATGAAATACTCCTGGATCTGGTCTAAGAACAGGAATAACTTCGCCATTTAACCCATCTTCTTCGTCTAAGCTCAGAGGTAGGGTGTAACAACGTGAAAACGTTTTACAACTCGACTCGTTTTAAGTTTAAATTGATAGCGGTATGGAAAATACAGAAACGGTAAGTCACTACCCCGAATACATTTTCTATAATCCGGCGACCTCTGGACAAGAGATACAGTAGCCCCATGGCTTCTTTGGTGCCGACTGTCAGAAGTGACAGCTGCTAAACACGTGTTTTTGCAGATCATATAGTTCGGCGTAGGGATACATAATTTGGTCTGGTAACTTTTCAAAGCCGCCAGCAGTGAACTGTCAGCACCAAAGAAGCCACGGGGCTACTGTAGTTAAATATTCTTCGTTCGAAACTCAATTCTATCTAGATAAAGGGCTTTAAAATATCAATGCGTTAAGCAAATTTTTCGTCTCCTACAAATACATAATTATGGAAGTTCGTTTGCGTTATTTGTGAGAGGTACATAAAGTTGACAATTCGCCAGGTTTTTGTAGAATTTAGTATCTCGATAACCACCGCCTGAGACGCGCCCATTTGTACCAATATAACATAAGATAAATTCGTAATAATTGGCATTTGCAACAGCCATCAACACCGCACTACTACTCTTCTTGTGGCTACAAAAGTACGGGTCACTTCCTGCCGGTGGGGTGGTTTCGATATGCAATTGACATATATTCAACAACTGTTGATATCACCAGGTAAATAAAATGTAACTCTTATGTTTCTACCGGAGCAGTATTTGATTTATTTTGACCAAAAACATATTTTGCTATAAGAACTGCAAAACCACTGACCTATTCTCACGTCTCTGTATCGCACCTTCATGGGGATATATAGGTATCCCCCATTAGGGTATCATCGCGCCTAATTAGCGGTGCTTTCAAATGTAAAAGTTCAAAATACGTATCTTGATTCATTCAGGGGTAATTGTGTCAATCTGTCGGCTCGTTTCAGGAACCATGATTTCACCTACCTAGATCTGGGCTTACGTTTTTTTCTCTGGGGAAGAATGTCCCACTTCTCTTTATCATCCCTACAGCCCCTGGCCGACTTCTTTTACCCCACTTCCCCTACTTATCCTCCTACAGCTCCTGGCCGACTGTATTTACCCCAATTTCCCTTCTTATCCTCCTACAGCTCCTGGCCGACTGTATTTACCCCAATTTCCCTTCTTATCCTCCTAACAGCCCCTGGCCGACTGTATTCACCACACTTCTCCCCCTTATCATCCTTACAGCTCCTGGCCGACTGTATTTACCCCACATCCCCTACTTATCCTCCTACAGCCCCTGGCCGACTGTTTTTACCCCACGTCCCCTACTTATCCTCCTACAGCTCCTGGCCGACTGTATTTACCCCACTTCTCCCCTTTATCATCCTTACAGCCCCTGGCCGACTGTATTCACCACACTTCCCCTACTTATCCTCCTACAGCTCCTGGCCGACTGTATTTACCCCAATTTCCCTCCTTATCCTCCTACAGCTCCTGGCCGACTGTATTCACCACATTTCTCCTCCTTATCCTCCTACAGCTCCTGGCCGACTGTATTCACCACACTTCTCCTCCTTATCATCCTTACAGCCCCTGGCCGACTGTTTTTACCCCACGTCCCCTACTTATCCTCCTACAGCCCCTGGCCGACTGTATTTACCCCAATTTCCCTTCTTATCCTCCTACAGCCCCTGGCCGACTGTATTCACCCCACTTCTCCCCCTTATCATCCTTACAGCCCCTGCCACGCGATCTCTATGACTATAAGATATCGACGGTCGTGTTGTGAGCGACACAAATGGCGGGTGATCCTCTCGGGAGTCTACCGCGGGCCGGTGACTTATTACACCGCGCACCACCACAGGAGAGCCATTAGCTAACTAGATGCTAGTTCGCACCCCAACTACTCCCCTGCAACCCCATTCCCCCGATGGGGTAAAGTGATAGGACAACACGACTCTATGCACCGCGGGTAGACCCCGGGCGAGAAGTGATGATAGACCTAGAATCGGAGAGCCATAGGAACAGCCTTTTAGCACTTAAGACTAGAGCATATAAATATAGAACCGCTAGCATTGACATAAAGTCACTCGATTTAGTTTTTTTTTTTGCACCGCATCTTACATCCCTTTCGGGTTAACTTATACGCATTTGTAATAATAGCTCAAACAAGCTAGGGGCGAGAAAAGTTAAATTCAGAACAAATACACCAGTATTTGCGTGAAGAAAGATAAAGTGTGTAAAACCATTTAGGAAAAAACAGCCTCACCGTCGGGCACGCGGAGTAAACGTCAAAGTTTGCCGGGGTTCGAATACCGACCGGGTATAATGAGGGTTATTTTTTTCCCCCTATGTGTTCTTCCACAATCATTTCGAGAAAATACAGGTATATTTTCTCTCAATTCTACCTTATTCGTGTGGATAATCTAAATGTGTAGTAAGACGCGGAGGAAAACACTATTTAAAATACACTATTACGACAGGGTTGCCAAGGACGAGTGAAATTTCATTTTTATAAAATTAACTATAGCCTAAAAGTCATACCAATGTTGATTAGAACAGAATTATTTGACATTGACGGGGAAATGTATGCAAATTTTACGCAACCCAGGGGAAAAAAGCGCGGGGAGAGGGCAGAGCTGGAGGCTAATACATGTGACCTAATCAAATTCGAGTTTTATTTCTCCAGTTTGCTTTTTTTTGTGTTCCAAATCCACAAACATTCCAGTTATTTTATTTTGATGAAATGCCCTGTG
>CABFVX010000303.1:0-22951 GCA_902151425.1 Timema shepardi
ACAATTCCGATTTTTCACAAAAGCAGTTTTTTACAAAACTATCGGAATGGATACCATTCCGAGTGGATACAATTCCAGTTTTAGTGTATATAATTCCAGTGGATACAATTCCGATATTTCACAAAAGCAGTTTTTTACAAAACTATCGGAATGGATACCATTCCGAATGGATACAATTCCGCTCCCCCTTCTAGTGAATACTGCAATCTCTGAAAAGAGAATTAAGAACAACAAAACATTAAGTTTGAATTTAACTATAAATTAATTTGATTACCAATGGACTTTTGAAGCATCTTCTAAAGAATACAAAAAAAAGTGAACATTTATAGTAAAATATAAATATATTTTTGGTTGATATCTATAAAAATAACATATCTAAGTAAGAACACAAACAAGTTTGTCTGCAGGCCGTGTTTTTTTTAAAGATGATCCAAATGTTAAGTCATCCAACTGCTTTTGCCCTACGATACTTATATTTGTTAAATTAAATAATAACAAATTACAATTTAAATAGTTTGATGAATTAAATAGCATAGGTACTGGTTTAGCTCTACTCTAGTAACCATGCAGTGAGTTAAGAAAATTATATTCTGCTGCACTCTACCAGAAGTGTGACGAAGCTTCTACACTACATCTGTTTAAAGTTTCTTCAACCAAACCTAAGACATAAAGTCGTCCATTTGTGGATACAACACAGTATTTTTACTAAATCTGCTGATTTGAGAAATGTCTGAATGAAGACCATTCAGCGTGGATACAATTCAGGATTTGGTATGTATAATACAAGTGGATACAATTCATATTTTTTATTAAAGCAGTTTATTTGAAAACACTCTGAATTGAGCCCATTCAGAGTAGATAGAAATCAGGATATAGTGGATATAATGCAGATAAGTCTAGTGGATACAATTCAGTGTTTTTATTAGAGCTTTTTATTTGAAAAAGTCTGAAAATGGAAACCATTCAGAGTGGATACAATTCAGGATTTCTATTAAAGCAGTTTATTTGAGAACTGTCTGAATGGAGATCATTCAGAGTGGATACAAATCAAGATTTTTATTAAAGCTGTTTATTTGAGAAATGTCTGAAAAGAGACCATTTAGAATGCATACAATTCAGGATTTAGTGGGTACAATTCAGGATTTTTATCAAAGCACTTTATTTGAAAACTGTCTGAATAGAGACCATTCAGAGTGGATACGGATTCAGCTCCCCGTTTTTCCTTAACATTCCCGGCGGTATATATTCTGTACATTTTCTCAGAGAGTGGTAGGCAGGAGACGGAAAAGAGGTGAGGAGGGGTATCCCACGGGAGGGGAATGTGTGACAAGACTAGCCCGGAAAGACCTAGAATAACTATCTAGAGTTAAATGTTTCTTGATTGGGATGGCAGGTTCTACAGCATTCGTGGCGGTAATTATCTTGTCCCGAAGTGGAGTCGCTCAGTCTAACCGTACATCATGTTCTGGCCGCACATACACATCGTTGGCTCTGAGGTTGTAGCAGATTGGTGGTTCGGAAGAACACAGTGAAATTGGGGCACATGGTAAGTTTTAATTATCACATTACCCTATTGACTATTATTTAATGTTTCTCTAATATTAATATGCTTTAAGCTCGGAACGATGCTACAGCACTATCGTTGAAAATAATGGATTTCAACTTCTTGCAACCCGCCTCGGTGGCGTAGTTGACTAACGCGCTTGTAGTGTTGAAGCTCGACCGCCGAGGACTGGGAGATCGAGGTTCGAATCTCGGTCGGGTGAACTGGGGGTGGCTTTTCCTAAATGGTTTTCCACCCTCCCTCCACGCAAATGTGGGTTCACTTCCTCTAATTCAACCTTCCCAATTCCCAATCCATTAGCGTAATTAGTACTTAAAGCGTATAACCCGAACGGGTAGTAAGACGCGGTGTTGAATAAATATAAACTTCTTGCGCATTATGTAGGCCTACTCTACACTATTCGTTATTAGTTATGCGTTACGCATGAATATAAACCCAGCATAAGGTGTGTCGTCAAATTTTACACTAAAAAACTCTGCTATTCATTCAAATACGTAAACGTTTTAAATATTTTGAAATGATATTTTTGCTTACTATATACATTTCAAGAAATAAAATAATAGTGCCAATACTTGTTGTTTGTCATCCTAATCATTTCCCAAAAAACAGCCCTTATCTCAGCAGCCACATCGCTTGGATCATCTGCAATTCTCTTCATGTCAGTATATAAAATGCTACAGAAGTGGCATGTCCTTATGGCCACAGGAGCAAGGCCCCACCACAATTTTAACACCTTTTTTTATCATAAAAATCAATTTATTTATTTCTTCTTATTCTATAAAATATTAAGGGGAAAACATGCATATAAAATGGAGCACCATTATATACACGCGTTAAATTATTGTATCCATTATACAGTATTCTAGTTAATTCATTCCTCGCTCCAAACGTCACGCGAGGACTCTTCCAGCTTTCTAGTGACTGAATATAGAAGCTGACGAGGACCAACTCCGAAAGGCCCTCACAGAAAAGCCACACCTAGTGTGAGATGTCTCTCAAGATCAATGCACCCTACCACTTCGGCGCGAACTTTACACTAGCGAATGGGGCCAATCTAATAGGGCCCGCTAAACAATAAAATTTATCTATATTTTGTTTTTGCGATTAGGGGATTGTGTGTCACAATGAAACACAAAAATTGTTTTTCAAATAGCTGTTTTCAGTTATTACCAAAATTTAATGAGTTTACACTCAAATGAAAGGTACATTATCACATTACCAATGAAATTTACAAATCAGAAAACATGATCCTATGTGGCCAACTGAACCCTGCTTAACAATATTAAGGAGAATACAGGAGGTCTAAATATAACAAAAATATAACGGGGCAAAAATGGCAATAGGACCGAGTGCTTGAAGTTCTTTGCCTTGATTGTCTGTGGACAAACATTCAAAACTCAGACCCCGCGACTCCCACCCGTTGCGGAGTTTAATAAGAGAACGGTCTATTTCCAGAGATAGTTAAAAGAACGAAGATTAATCTCTAAAAAAAGGTACACCAGAATAAAGACTCAATCAATAACACACATAAAATACCTAGGATATGGTGGATTAAAGTTATGAATGAGAATAGGAAATGTTGTCAAGTTAGTATTTATTTAACAGGCAATCAATCCTTTGAGAAAATAAATAAGTAATATAATGTGACAAAATTGACATTTACGAAATATTTGAGACATCATTAGCGTATGCAAGCAATACATATATATATATATATATATATTTAGGGAAAACCAGCATGGTTTATATTATTAAACAAGTTTTAATATTTTAGAAAAATCACCATTATCATAAATTAACCCATTACTGTAAAATGGCATTGATCACTTAAAAACAATATATAGAAAATTAGTTACGTATTCATGTGTTACAAGAAAATAGATCATCAAAAAGGTTATCCTTAGTTGGATAATTATACAAAATATTTCTCCTAAACATTTATAATATAGACCTATACAAGAAATTAACTAGCCACATAATATTAACTTTGAATTCTACCCAAATATTTACTTTCCTTCTTTTTTCTTTTTTTTATTAACAATTATACCATTTTGTCATAACAACAATAAATTGCAAAAAGTTAACGTTGAGACGTCATGGATAAAAGAACTATCATTTAATTTTAGAAACTTTACTGAACCCATAAACATATTTAAATTTACTATCAAGAGACCGAATAATACACTATTCATGAGATTCAAAATCGATTATTTTGTCAATTGTAACATATCGTAAACATCCTAAAGTTTATAGTCGATAGTTTTTTTTATTTATCGAAGAACAAAAGCGATCGATCATTGATATAAATGTCTCCATCGTGCACCTAATCGACTTAGAAGTGAAGTCGAGCGTATTTTCAATTATTATAAATTTAAGATTAAATTACCGAAAAAGAATTTTGAATAAGAAGTTTACATGATATAAATAAGAAATATTAATGAAGCCGAAAGGAAATTTTGACCTTACCTTTTATATTACTCGAAGCTAGAGCTTCTCCTGCTCCCAATCTGATCACGCCCAAGAGTGACGTTTGATCGCTCAGACGCCACTATATATTCAACGCAACCCAGAAAAAGAACGACGGGAAAAAGGGGTGTGGGGCACACATGGAACATTCGTGAACCACACACACGCATGAGAATATACATCGAGAATGTTCTTTTTAGTCCAAAGCTCCTCCTAAACTAGGGGTGAGTAGAACATCTTCACAACAAAAGATCTTTGGCACAAACCTAATACACAATCGGGGTTCAGTATTACATCCAACGCACGGCTGAGTAGGTGTGTTTTGATAGTCACTCGCGTTAGTGTTCCCTGTTGACATCAGCTGCCGTATGATGGGGTAAGTTTAATTTCTTTTATTTGTACACTCATGTCGCTGAATGCTACACAACTATTTCAAATTTGGCAACTGAAGCCATTTTGGCTTATTGTGCCCCACTGTGGGGAAACCTAAATTACGCTCAGTAAAACGAATATTGAAAAGTCAAAATTATAGTTCAAACGAGAGGAGGTAAGCATTCTGTCTCTTGGTCTGCCCAACACAGTGAGCTTAGGCAAGACCATCCTAGTGTATTTCAAAGTCACTTAAGCGTGGTCTGGAACAGGTGTTAAAAAATTTCACGAGCATTTTCTGGATCCGTCTCAGATATCTCGTGCTCATCATTTTGAACTTAGAACTCAGGATTGTTAGACACTGGAGCGAGTGCTTCCTAATTGTTGTTCTTTGTTAGTTAGTAACAGAGTTAGCGTTCCGATTAAGATTGGTTGATTCTCGTGGAAAACCCCATTGTTGTCTTGGGTTTACCTTTTGATGTAATATTAGGCGTTGATTTCCTTGCCCACTATAGGGCTATTTTTAATTTATCTCAAGAGGAAGTTTCTTTTGGGTTTCCCCCCCGTGTTAAAGTGGCGTTTAGCAAGGAACTTAAGCGTAGCGACCATTTCTTAGTTAAGGTTGAAAATGGAGATGTAAGTTTGATATTAGAACAATTTTCTGATGTAATCAATCCCAAGTGGGGGAAATGTGATGTCTTGCCCTATAACATTGTTATGGAAGACCCTAAACCTGTAAGGACAGGTCCTTATTCTTGCGCCCCACCTAAGTTGCAAATTTTTAGAGAGTTTATTCAGAATATGCTTAAGGAGGGGGTTATAAGACCTTCTAAATTTGCTTTCGCTAGTCCCGCTTTCATAATTCCCTGTAAAGCTTGGGGCCATAGATTGGTTATTGACTAATTGACTATAGAATGGTGAACAAACAGATTAGAGTCGACCCTTATCCCGTGCCTAGTATAGATTCTGCTTTCCAACATCTTGTTGGAGCCAAGTTCTATAGTTTGATTGAACTCAATGCCATCTTTCTGCAATGTGCGTTGACAGAACGCTCTAAACAATACACTGCGTTTGTCACTCCATGGCAAGTGTATGAGTTTAACCGCGTTCCCATAGGATGTTCTATCGGAGGTCAAGTTCTTAATCGTGTTATTGATCACATTTTTTAGGATTGTAAGTTCAAGTTCGTCTTCAATTATCTTGATGATGTCTGTATTTATAGTACAATTATGAAGGATCATATGGCTCATATTGAGATAGTATTGCGTAAACTCGGAGATTCTGGGCTTACTGTAAATCCTGAAAAGGTTACGTGGGCTACCATGTCCATCAAGTAAATGGGTTATATTATCTCAGAGGGCAACTTGTTGGTGGACCCTGAGCGGGTAAAACCCATTCTTGATTTTCCTGCGCCTAATAATATAAAAGGTGTTCAACGTTTCATGGGAATGTGTGCGTATTACGCAAAGTTTATTCCCCAATTTTCCGAAATTGCTTCTCCTTTGTTGTTTGGGGGGAGGACAAGTCAAAGGCATTTTCTTTGTTAAAGAAGTCGTTGGTTTCCCCTGAAGTGCTCAGGATACCAGATTTCTCTCTCCCTTTTCAGTTGCAGGTAGATGCATCTTCTCTTGCACTCGGGGCTGTGCTGTCTAAGCGTCATCCAGAGGGGGTTTTGCCCATTGCTTTTGCGAGTAAAACCCTTTTTGAGGCTGAGAGGAGGTACAGCACCTACGATAAGGAATGTCTCGCATGGGTTTTAGGGGTAAAACTGTTTTCTGATTATCTTGGGCAAAGGGAATTCGATCTCTTCACGGACAATATGGCCTTGGCGTAGATGTGGTCTCACCTAAAGCAACTCGGGAAGATAGGCCGTTGGGTTTTGCGCCTTTCACAATCCAAGTTCAATACACACCATATTTCTGATAAACAGAATGTTGTTGCTGATACACTTTCTAGGATGAATAAGGGGTTAGATGTCATTGGTGCGGAGTAGAACGTGGAAACTGCGTTTGTTATTCATACTATTCCTGAGTCCTTTGTGTCCATTTCTAAACACCAAAGTGAGGACACCTTTTTTTATTGAACTCCTTGAAAAGTGGGAGAAAGGTGAAGATATGGGTAGATATGGTGTTTTCAAAGGTCTTATAGTTCCCTATGTTCAAAATGGCAGGAGAAGGATATTTCTGCCACAAAAGGTTAGGCCCATGTTGTTGAGCTATTTTCATGGCTCTCTTATTGGAGGTCATCCGGGAGTCCTTAAAGTTCAACAGAAAATCTCGAAAGAGTTTTTCTGGCCTGGCCTGTTGAGCGACGTGCGAGATTGGGTTAGGAGTTGTGAAGCCTGCCTTAAAAACTAAACCTGCTCAGAACACTCGAGTTGGGTTACATTCGGCCGATATAGCCCAACGCCCCTGGGAGAAAGTGTTCGTGGACTTTGTTGGTCCCATTACCCGATCCACTAAGGACAATACTAGTATTTTGGTTTTGGTAGATGGATTTTCCAAGTTTGTTATCTTAATTCCACTGCGTAACATGAAAGGAACTACTACGGTAAACGCTCTATCTACTAGAGTTTGGTATTTGTTTGGTGCCCCTCGTAAGATCGTGAGTGATAATGGCCCATGTTTTAGGTCAAAATCTTTCAAGGAGATGTGTTTTGGATGGGGCATTAAACATGTTACCACCAGCCCTTATTATCCCTCCCCAAAGCATGTTGAAATATTTAATAGAAATCTTAAGGCATCACTGACCATCTATCTCAGCGAGTCTCAAATCCAATGGGACCGTGACTTAGAGTTTTTAAATTTAGCCTTTAATTCAGCCTTGTATGAGTCAATTAGGGCTTCGCCTGCCTCGGTGTTGTTAGGTAGAGAACCAAACCACCCCCTTCTAGTGATCTGGGATGTTGATCCTCTTCTAGGAGCGCCTAATGAGCCCTTTTATTCTGAAAGGTGTTCAGTAGCCTTTCAGAATCTTAAAAAGTCTCAGAGGAGGGTTGCGGAAGTCTATAATAGAAGCCGTGTCCCTGTAAACATTGCAGTTGGTAACCGTGCTATGTGTAGATGTTTCCCCCAAAGCTCCACCATTGACAAAGTGACTGCCAAGCTCTCTCCCAGATGGAGCGGTTCGTGGTCAGTGGACTCCTTCTTGACACCAGTGTCGGTGAGGTTACTAAACCCGACAGACCCCACCGAGACGCGTAGAGCTCGTGTGAGCCACCTTAAACTGGTATCAACCTAAGGAGCGTATGTAGTATGTATAAATGGATACTAGTTGTAAGTTCAACATATCACTCGCATAATTATTCCATATTGTTTTACTCAGGTATTTCAAGTGGAAACAATCGGGTAGTTCTTTATAGGTTTATGGGAAGTTATAATTAAACTCTTTGGATTTCACTTAATTTTGTGAAGTAAATTTTCAAGTTTAATAGACCTTATATAGTGTTTAATGGTTAAAATATGTAGAATCATCTTTTGGTTTACATATTAACCTTTTTTGGTTTTACCCAGGAACGGAATTGGAACCTTGCGGGTAGTTAGTTCATTGTAGGTATATGGGAACCTTTACTTGGACTTTATGGATTCCCCTAATTCTTGTGTAATATCTGTCCAATTAAAGTTGGATGTTTCTCGATTTCATAGATTGATCCTGGTAGTAGATCTTTGGTTATGAAATCTAATTTAATTGTTGTTGTAAAAAGAAGTTATTGTTTTGACCTGACTTATCTCATGCTTCCGCTCTATCCTAGGCCCAGGAAGGAAGCTAGGCTTCCGGTGGCGATAAATTAATGAAATGTGTGCTTGAAATTCTAATGAAATTTTGACATTAATACTCCTGACATGTTGAAAGGGAGGGACGCTCCCCTGATTCATTTTGATAGGCTTCCATGTTAATCGTATCACGATAAAATGATATTCAATGTAATTAGAAGAAATTGAGTTTGCGTACTAATACTATTTTGGACTCTTTTGCATCAAGAGATAGAACTTAGAAAACAGAAGAGGTTCATTCAAATCTCATATAGATATTGTTGGTAACCATGTAAATTACAGTGTGCAACCTTTTGCTGCGGGGAAAGTTGCAAGAACTTTCCTTGACATTAGGTCTAGTTGTGCCTCCTTTTCCTTTTGAATCCCCTGATCATGTTATATAACATCAGTAGTGCAAGAGTCTTCTGAATATGATGGGCTTTAGAACGACTGAGACGGAGAGAGATGTCTCCTAGCCGGTCATGAAGATGGAAAAGAACACTTCAAATGGAGGCGATGGACCGTCTTCAAGATGATGGATGTACTTTCTTCTCATCCTTCCAAGGGGGAAGGGGGGGGGAGGGAGAATTGTAACAATATCGTGGACTGCTAATATGACAATGTTACTACCAGCCCCGAAACAAGCTATTATTCATAGACATCCTGCAATATAAATACCAATAGAACCTGCGAGCTAAATTATTCCCCCAAATAGTCTTATACTCATAGACTTCCAGCATTATTAAACATCGCGATCTTACTATGTTTAACATAGGTCTCTACTCACGCGTATATCTGCCTGGTGTAAACCACTTTACAAGCCCAGCCTGCTCACCACGAATGCTAGAATGAAGAGACGTCCAAAACACGATACAAATTGTGCAGCCCCCTGATGTCCCGACGAAGAAAGAGATCAATGCTCTGATTGGCCAGTACTGTACTCATATGTTTGAATACCTGGATTGGCGTACGTGACCTAACAAGCATAGCTCTACGCCTGCTCGTCTTGTGAGTCAAAAGCAGCGGCAGATGTTCAAGACAACAACCCGGCCTACGTGATCAACACAGAAGAAGCCTTTCCACCAGATGTTTTCAGATGACGTAATTGTAAAAGAAAACTCCCACCTTGCCCCCGGCAACTATACCTATATAGCGAGGGAACACAGACAATCAAAAAGACTATTACTTTGGCCATTTCCACGAAAAGTCCTGTTGAGGACTAAGACGTTATCCAGCCAGGATGGATTATAATATCTTTATTTAAATATTTAAAATATAAATTGCTGCGATGGGTTTGATTTTCTTAAATACTTTAGTTTATTTTGTTATGGAAATCTATCAGTGTAGGTATCGTTAATGTTTTGCTAAAAACTTTAATGTAAACGTAAATTCTGTTATGGACCACTTAATACTTCCTGTTGCCGCTTGGGCACTAGTATCGTATTTTCTTGGTTTAAAGAGATATCCACATTTTTTGGTTATTTTTATGTTTTGCAATATTTAGGTTAAATATTAAATTTTTGCTTGTGTGGTTATCAGTAATTTAAATTCTTTATATTGATAATGTTTCTTTTGTTGGTTATTTTGAAGGCTGATTTGCTTGGATGCCAATGTTAAAGTAACTTATTTTTGTTGATTATTATGGGTTTCGACTTTAATATTTGCTGATTATTTTAAGCAAAATTACAAGTTTTGTAACGTTACTTTTGTTAGGTTTTACATAAAATATTTAAATGTGGGAATTTGGTCTAGTTCTTTAAAAGTGACGAGTGTAATTGTCCCGCGAAGGTTTGAGTTTAGTCGGGAAGTCAAACCTTTGTGATTTAACGAAAATATTTGATGCGGTATTTCAATTTCAATTTATTTCATTTCAGTTTCTGGCATCTACCGCTCCGAGCGCTGTAGATCTGAGACGTGATTGGTCGACCCCACCTTTATCTCCCATCCTAGTTTGGTGTCAATCGGGGAGCCTATTTAACATCATGTATCGTCTAAAATAGACACAGAACAATATTCAATTTTCAACTGAGCAGACTAATAACTTGATTTTTTCTTCGTGTAAGCCATTTGCAGCAAGAATTATCTGACCAGGACACTATGTCGTTGAACGCAGCCATGACAACTGTTTCAGCCAGGTAACATCCCGCTACTTCAAGGATATATATCTTGAGTAACTACGCGGCCTGTCTACTCTGTTTGGGCAGACTGTCTATTTATTAGCACATTAGGATTGGAATCTCATCCGGGATTATTGAATTATTTCAACTAATCATGTCTTAGACTGTGATTTGTTTACACTAGTCATGAAGTTGACTATATTTCAATATGTAGTGGTGCGTCGCTTAACGACTCTGCCACATACATATAATAGGTTTAAATTGTAATTGATATTTGCTAGCTCTATATATGACCAGGAATGCCTATTGATAGATTGCTGGGCATTTAGTTCCTTATGAACAAAATGTGTTTGTTATGATTGTGTATACCTTGTAGCTTCAGTTTTACTGTTTGGCTTCAAGCCGTGTCATTGGTCGGCTAGAGCAATTTGGCTAGTCAGTTAATTGTATTATGTGTAGACACAGTTTACATATATCGGATACACCCCTGATGGCTTAGCCATTATTTAATTGTCGCTTAACGACTTCTTGTTGATCTGGTTGTTGTATACCATGCTTATTCGCTCTAAAATAATTGGTTTTTTTTAGGATGCGACTTTCTGTCTCCTTTTACTGGGGGGGAACGTCAACACAAGCTAGTTGGGAGTTTGTAATTAGCAGTTCATGGCCTAATTAGGCCTTTAGCCCCACTTAATGGCCTCGTATTCTTTTTGTAGTCTTACATTCTCTATTTAACCTTTTTGCTAGTCATGTCTATGCTTGACCTCATAATACTCTTTTAAAAGTCTGTATTTATTACCCCTTAGATGGGTTCCTTAGGATCCATGGTAACAACGCTTTGTGTTCCAATGTATACCTTTCTTTCAACATTTAATAAAGAGGGCATTTCTGGGGATCTATGTTTATGACAGTGCTGTCCTAATTAGGACATATTTGTCCCTAATGCAAGGAATATCTTATGCAGCCCTAACCAGTGGCCTTGATGTTTACACAGTTTGTAAACCAAAGTATAGGAGCTAGTAATTAATTGACTATGGTCGCCTAGTTCCCGGAATATGTATTTATGCGGTACACCTAGAGCTATATGGGTTATCTTTGGTATTAATAAGTCCATAAATATATCTTTTATGACTATCTATTTTCCACCTTGCCTTTTATAGCATTGAACTTAACATGTTAAGTCATAGTAGCCAGTTTAAAACCCTTGAAACTGAAAGTAATCTTGATGCTCTTGTTAAAGAGTAATATTACTCAATGTAAGCCGCTTAACGTTGCTCATGAGATTAATACTAATATTGTCTCACAATGCTCTATTAAAATTTGGTAACTAAATAAGGCATTTTGTAACCTGCCTGATACATTACTCATCAAAAATTATTTTCTCAACTACATTGTATACCTTTTTTTATTTTGTTGTATGATCAGAAAAAGCACCACAACACCCCTTCATGGGAATTATTTTTTATATGTAACATATTATCTATTTGATAAATTGTTATATGCCATGTACTTGTTCTTTCTATCACTATGCAACGCCCTTAAATTAAAGCGAGTTCAATAGAATAGTATTTTTTCCAACAAAAGAATGCCCTATTTGTAAAGTTGGTGTTATGAATTCGGATCACCTTCTAGTTTGCGATGGTTTGGATACATAATCACAGAGGCAAGGTAATATTTTTAAATTGTATTGGGATGCCAGAAATTTTATGGTATGATTGCGAAATGTTTAACTTTTATATAATTGTAATATTTGGTTTTGTATTTTATGTATTCTGTAAGTATACAGTGGCGTAGCTAGAGTGTGTACCTCCCGGGGTGGTCCCTGAGTTTTCCGCCCCTCTCAAACAACAAAATGCTTCAACAAAAGGTCAAAACAACGTATTGGAGGGGGGGGGGGGGAACCCCCAGGGGTTTTTTNGGGGATACACCATGGGTTTTTTTAAGTGAACAATTTCAAAACTACAATTTTCTTTTCTTTTTAGTGAATTTGTCGAAGATATTGTTGAGGTTTATTTCATCTGTCAGTTACTGTTATATAGACAGTATGGCAAAATTTCTTAACCTCAAGGTAGTCTATGTGATCTTAAATAATTCTTGATCAGTTTTAATTTAGAAACACTCCGTTCACAGGTAGCAACACCAACAGTAATTGTGAGGGAGATTCGTGGTAGTATTACATACAATATTTGGAACTGGGTTTCCAAAACTGTATTTTTAAATAAACTGAAAATGTTCAGGGTAACCTTCCTGCCACGAGTCTGTTTCGTCTTGCGTAGCAACAACAGCAATAAAACTCTGAAGTATTTTTCTCTCAACGAGGAACTCTTCCTTATTAATGTCATCACAATCATTATTTGGTTGTCACCCGTTTTTTCATTCAAAAGATTCGCTGGAGTGAAGAAGGTATATTTCTTTGCGAGAACATGAAGTCGTTAAAATCTGAGAGTAATTTCCTGGATCACTCTGTCTAACGAAGAAAACATTTCTCTCAATTCAGTTTCGTATGCCAATTCAGCATCTCATGATTCTTCACCAGCCATCGGTATTTTTCTTTTTACATCGACGTTGACGCCCCATGACTATCTCAAGATCATCACATATTTCTTTGGCATAGGCTTTTGAATTGTTAACTAGGTCATCCCTATTTTCAGTTAAAAATCTTTTTAAAGTCTCTAGTTTTATATCAAATTGTTGTATGTTCAAATCTTTGTTCGGAGGTAATCCTATGGTTAATTTTAGGATGGATTCTCACGGGCCAAGAAAGCACAGAAAGGGAACCAATTGTAACGCACCAATCAGCACACTAGAATCTTACCTGGTAACTGTATTTTTTTTCTTCATCAATTAACTACTACAATTAATCACTTAACATTTTCGATTATTTTTTACAACACTCACAGCTTCTCCCCTTGCACTCCATCGAGTTTCTACTACGCGCTTGACACTTTGACCAGTGACTAAAGACCGAATATCCTGGTGATAGTTCGAGGAAGGAAAAGATGCAACAAAAAAAACACTCCACAGTTCCAAAAAATCAACAGAATTCACAGCAATAGAAGATGCATGCACGCACACCCATCAAATTTAGCGTGTCATCTGTGCATGCAACAAATTCTGCTTTTATATTAAATTCCTTGATACGTCTCTGAACGCCAGTATGTTGACCAACCATCATAGCAGCATTATCATATGTCTGTCCTCTACAATTTTGAGTGTCAATTCTGTTTTTGTTAATTTTAACAAAATCATATTTGAAATATTATCAGTGGTTTTACCCTTTGTTTCAATGAAATCAACAAATGATTCCAATACCTTCGTTTTATTTCCATCGATCATAACGTAGTGATAAATTTGGCTCGTTTGAACCCTATGAGAAATATCAGGAGTGTTGTCGAATATCATAGAAAAGTACTTGGCTTCTTTTACTTGCTCAATAATTTTGCTTCTTAGTTTTTCTCTCAAAATGTTTATAATCTTGTTCTTAATAGTAGGTTGTTATCTCTCGCTTGCAGCTTCGGGGGTAACTGGTTGATGTCGTGACGACGGCAACGTTGTGTTAGGACACGTGTGGGTAGGGATAGTAAAAAGGTCAGTGAGAGTGTCCCGGCAACGCTAGTCACGAGGAGGACAGGAGGATGTTCCGACAACGTGAGTCGCGGTGGGACATAAGGAAGTTCTGAGGTGGGGTGCTGGTCCCAGCAACGTGAGTTGGAGTGAGAATGTAGGGTAATTGTCCTGGCAACTTTAGTCGTGGTGTGAGGTAGGATAAAGTCCCGGCAACGTTAGTCGCGGGGGAGGTAGGATGATGGCAAAAGCAGAGGGAGGGTTAAAACAATATTGCTCTTTCGAAACATAAGACAATTTAATAACTATTTCAAACAGGTGGCGCACCCAGGTTGGGTAGCCACTCTCCGACAGACTCTGATGCTGTTCGGCTGTTGCCCGACTCAGAATATCTACCTTGACATTTACGCCAAGCTAGGTCATCTGAGAAAGGGCTGATTTCCTGTTTGAGTACCAAGTCATTGTCATGACTCTTAACCTCGCGAATGAACTTATTTACCTGATGAAATGAAACCGATGAAATGAACCTGTAGGATACTACAGGTGGTTGATTGTGTTGCCCGACGCAAAATATCCACCTTTGCAGAAACGCCAAGCTAGGTCACCTGTGAAAGGGCTGATCTTATGTTCGAGTATAGAGTCACTGTCGTGACTCCTGACCTCGTGATTGAGGTTTAATACCATGTATAAAACATTTGTATAATTAACTAACATTGTGAGGTGAAATTTGTGTTAATGAATGAATGCGTTGGGTCTAGGGATTTGGGAAGGATTTTCTTGACTGGGATGGGGGAAGGTGTGTATAAGGTATGATGATGAGATGTTGATGTTCCATGAGTCAATTTCCGGGAAGAGGATCGAAAGGTTTGACTAGATTGTAGGGATTTGGTTTGACGCGGATGGTTACATTTCGATTCCCCATCTGGGGCCGACAGCGGAGCAAGGATTATCCTCTGACTCGTAGAGAACCTAGTCGGTTATCCCAGTGGAGTCCGGCGGTGGCAAAGGTAATAAAGAGTTGTTTATTGGGGTAGGCTTTTTTTTCTTGGGATTAGGAATGAGGTGGATACATTTCCATCCACCATCTGGGGTCGCCCCCGGCGCCAGGATTATCCTCTGGATAGTAGACAACCTGGACGGTTATCCCAGTGGCGTCCGGCCGTGACTAAGGTAGTAATGTTATTTTATTATTATTAGCACCGCGTCTTACTACCCGTTCGGGTTATACGCACTTACGCTAATGTGTAATGGTAGGGTGATTGTGAAGATGAAATGAAGGACCTACAGTTTAACGTGGAATCCGAACCACGGCGGAGGCCTGGCATTCCTAGTAATGTTATGAAATGAGCGATTGGTGAATGGTGATTCGGAATAGTTAAGTGGAGTATTGTCGACGGTCGGCTGTCGTTCCGGCGTAGTTTATTGTCACAAGTGGGTTAGTTATTAATTCTACAAACAATGATAAGTCTAGTAATAGTATATATATAATTTTCTCTTGGTTTTTGTATTTTGTAATTTTTTTCAGGCTATAATAGACACTTAATTTGTTAGTGTTAAAGCACAACTACGCCATCCTGGGTCGTTTGTAGAACCTTTCTTCTGCAGGGTCGTAGCGTCCTAAGTCCCTGACTATCTCATTTGTGTGTGTGTCTGTCTGCTCGTATAGTCTCTTGTTGCAGTCTTTGTAAATCTCCTGAAGCTGCCTACAGTTTGTCGTCGCGTGTAAGTCTGTGGTTCTAATGCACCAAGGTGCCCCAGTGATTATTCTCAGTATCTTGTTTTGTGTTGTTTGAAATCTTTTTGTGTGAGTATTAGCCCCATAACTCCATGCTTGACAGTTATATAATATTATCGGTTGGATCACTGCTTCATAGAGAATTGTTTTTGTGTAGATGGTTAACTCCCTGCCCTTTAGTAGTGGATATAATTGGACGAACCTGCCTGTTGCTTTCTGATTAATGTCCTCTAAGTGTTTCCTTCAAGTTAATTTAGAATCTATTGTGACTCCTAAGTATTTTGTTTCTGTTTTTACTGGAATTTCCGTATCGAATAGTGTGAGTGGGGCTGGTAGATGTTTCCTTCCCCGGCCTATGATTATGGCAGCGGATTTGGCAGCGTTGACCCTGATCCATCAGCTTGTGATTATATGTTTTATAAAAAATGTTCTTTGGATCATATTAAATAACAAAATTAAATATCGTGTTATAAACTATTATTCACTTTTCCTAATTTCACAAAGCCGTGTTCCCAATTGTATTTTTATATAGAAGTCATCGTTAACCTTGAAATTTCGAGCTGTTGCATTGACCCCCCATCAAATTCTGAAATAAAAGAGGCATTCCGTTAATACCAATAACATAATTACAAGATTAATCAAATCCCCTCATAAAAACAATTATTTAAACTAGCTCTATTAGTGGTATCAACTTAAATTGAATACCGTACGGTACTGGCGAGAAAGTGTAAAATTATTGGGCAAATCTTATTTAGGCCTAGTTTTGGTCAAAATATGTCGTTTTAAAAATGTAAATAATTAATATAGGAAAATGTTGCTATATTTATGTAGTAGATACTATTATACTGATTCAGAAGCATTTTGGGAAATGGTTAGGATGTATACATGTCCAAACGCTATATTGACTTGCAATTGTGAGTTCATGAATCAATTTTCTAAAATAGAAGCAGAAGTAGGCCTACTTGTTAATAATATTTGTAACGGGCTAATCGACTCAGCCCAATACTACCCATTCTTGTAGCAAATTACTTCTGCTAATAATAATAATATAACTATGGTTTCCTAATATTATATATTTATGCTAAACCATTGACATATAATTCTCCATATGTTACATACCTCGCCTCGGATACTTCGGGGAACATGAACTGTGCCATTGGATGGGGTCGCCACCCTAATGGTTCTACCTACACTGTACTTGACTCTCTGAAGCTATCAAATTAACTGATGGAGGCGGGTGGTGTGTTCGTCTGTCAGAGACTTGGTTGGCATGAGTGACGTCACCGGCCCAAGCTAGATGAATGGTTCCCCCCTTCTTATTTATTTCCCATGATGCTCTTCGTACAGCCGCTATAAAACTCCATGGCTAGCCGTGGAGAGTCGCTCGCTCTTTTATTTATCACATGGTTCTACGCGTGTACGGACGTCGTGACTCTTGGACGTTTATTTACCAAGCCAGCACCTCAGCACCACGGGACTTCACGATGCCACCGCGAGACCGACCAGACCGTCATAAGATGTAGGGTACCTATTCGATTATCTCTCTCCGTTAAGAATAGGCGGCCCAGTCGCCTGATAGCTAGCTTAGGAGGTATTTGTGTTTAGCCGAGAGGAATTTCTACTCTCGCCTAACATGATTTAGGTTATTTTTAAGGACTGGATGGTTTGGCTACCATATTGTGGTGCCATTTATCGAATGTTTGTTTTCTGCGTGGGCCTTAAGATCTGCATTTCAAGGTGGGAATGTTCCCACACACCAGCCCGCTAAACCACGTTTAGTCAGCGGTGCGTTTAGAAGGGGAAGAGGCTCTTCAGTCAGTTCGAGGCTGGGCAGTCTACCAATTTAATAGTTTTTGTATGTTGATAACATGTTCCACATTTGGTTCCCAACCAGTGGAAGTTTCCGCCCGTCAGGCATGACTCGAGTCAAATAGTTGATTTGTATTAAGATTAAGTACCATCTTTTGGTGCTAAACCCCTTGGTTAGTAAGCCTGTCTGGCTTAGGCTCATTGGCCCTGCAGCGGCACCCAACAATCAGGCCGAGAACACTGAATCGGAACTTACCTTATGCTAAGCAGTAATTTTACTAGTAGGGCTAGACTCGGCCTTCTTGTGTGCAGGTGCATCACGCCGCTGTCTTATCAAATGATTATATCTGATTATTGTTTTCCAATTGCCCTAATGGCAATCTTCACCCGTCCTACTTGTGGACTGTGTGATGGAATATTGGACTGTGATCTGTGGCTGTTTAATGTGTAGACTTTGCTTTGTTCCCATTAAACTGACTTTACTTTGTTCCCATTAAACTGATTTGTTATTTTAAATTATTTGTTTGCTTTTGTAAATATCCTGTCTTGTCTATTTACCTTGTATAAGATACGGCTGTCTCTGGATGAGACTAGAGCAGTCTTGTCATATTCATCATGCAAGTTTTGTATGTGTTTATTTGGATTATTATATTCCCTATTTTATTTGGGGTTTTTAAAGTAATTTTTTTGGTTATGTAGGCCTACTATAGCTACTAAAGCCACGGCGCCTAAGCGACAAATTTTTATTAATGTATAAATCCCCAGCTTAATTTTCAGAGAATCCATCATAATTATTAACAAGCGTATATAAAATAAATAAGATTTATAATATTATTAAATTAAAAGCCTAAGATTAGATAAGAATTTTAACTTACATTTTCCAGCTGGCTACATGAATATAACCTCATCGTCAACATCTGGTTGCTCATTCTCAAAAATTATACGTCTATTTGAAAATTTCCACCAAATTATCTTCTTTGCAACAATCACCTACTTTAATATATATCATATTATATTCAAACATATTAGCGAATATGTCAAAATCTCGCACTACTTTTATTGTGTGTAAGAGAGAAAGTGATACCTTTAAGTTCTCAGCTCGAAAATTTCAGCGTCAGGTGCACATCTAGTTGTTTTATAGAGATGAATCGTCACCAGGCACACTAATTTTCTAAAGGAATTTAATTGTGGTTGGCTACATTTATTAGTTATTCCAAAAACAAGTTTTCAAAAGGTTGACAGTGTGAATGCGCGCTGTCAATGTTTGTAGGAATCATTCCGCTAATTATTTTGTGATAGTTTCATTCTTTATTTTAGTAATTATACACACGAAATATATCCTGTGTTTATGGTGTTTCATGCTCTAAAGACTGCATTCTTGCCTATATGTGAAGACCTTTAGTGTCTGTATAGTACATTTAACAAAATATATCAGCAATACTTAAGTGATGTGACATTTGTGGATTGAGCCCCATGTACAAAGTGCATTGGACTGGACAGGAAAGAGGTTACCGGTAACTTTTTAAAAGGAGAAAAAGACGCAGTGTTTGGGTATGTTGTGTTGGTCCATAAATGTTTTCATTCTAATAATGGTTTTTTATTCTTACATTATAAATTAGGGGAAATAGTACCTAATATTTATGTATGAGAAAGAAGACAATTTATGGTTATAGAACGCTTACAATGATTGTCAGCATGCTTATTTGTATCACAGCGCTGCCAAAAGGCATGATTCACAATCAACATACCACATCAATATTGTTCAACATTGTTTAAATGACTCGATATATAGAAGAGGCAACTTGTATACAAAAATAAGTTAAAGATCAGAAACACCTTTTGTTAGAAGCACTATGTTAAATAAACAACTTATAGACAGCATTATTAACCACTAGCATTTGTCCATGGCTGCACTTGCATTTAGCATTAACTCAACACATTCGACAACTTCATATGCTAGAAATGAAAAATATGCTATGTATGTTCACTGCTTGCGTCCAGGATTTTTGACACTAGGTACTCCACTCGCTGATGAGACATCGGGATGGTAGATATCTTGCCATATTCCCTGAAAAATAAGGAGTAAGGAGTATCTAGAACAGAAAGTCTTCTCTCTATCTGATGAGTAGGCCTAGGCTACAGACGTTCACTCACAACAAACTAGCAAACAAACAAACAAATAGACAAACATTCTAAATGTGAATTATTTGGTAATCATATCATTTATACTACCCAAAAAAAAGAAAAACTCACCAAAAATTTAGTTGCAAACTTTAAGTTTTATTTTATGTATAGGGTTACTAACTTACCTTATGCCGAGATCACGATCAACTTAATGTTCACTTAAGGTTAACTAAATGTAAAGGTTCTTCTTGTGTTTTTAAATGGAAGCGATCACGATGCAGTTAATGTAATATATGCCATGGAAGGTCTTTCACGTTAAGTGAATGTTACATGAAGGGTATCACGTGATCTAGCCAGCCAATTATTTTACGAGTGATGTCTACAGGGCTCGTTAGTAATTCATTTGTTGGTTTTATGAGCAAGGTTTACTCTTTAGCTTAAGTGCTAGTGATCAAACATTAAAACAAAGTAATTAAACTAATATAGGAAAGCTAAATTTATCAAATAAGTTTAGAAATAAATATTTATTATATTGATTGAAAACTCTTAAACATTCACAAATTATCACTTTACAAATAGTACAAATTACAGATCAAAACACATAGGTACCTACTCTTAGAATGCAGATGTTTGGCTCAAGTTGTAATGTTAAGTTACGTGAATCGTGATCACACATCTGTTTTCTTAAGTTAAGTGAACCTGATAAGTGAACATTACGTTAAGTTAAAATTAAGTTGATCGTAATCCCGTCATAAGACACAAAAATGAAGTAGGCCCTAAATTAAAATAAGAACTTTATAGTAAGCATACTATCACACACAAAAAAGTTCTGTGTTCTAAGGGTACCTAGAAAAAACAACAAATTAACCTAATTCAGAAGCAACTTGTAACTTAAAACGTTTGAAAACAAACCTAGATTTAACACTCAAATGCAAGCATGCTCACAGTGGCTCTCTTTCTTACATGGAGGTATTGTTGTAATAAACACTTTAAGAAATAGACCTAATTTAAATTTACTATTTAAAAAGTAGAAAGGAAATAAATTGAAAGATACACTATAATAAGTGCACTAACATATTAATCAAATTGGTTCTGTTCATCAAAGCACTTACTGTATAGCCTACATATTAAAACTATTCTGATTTTGGGTTGGAAAATAATAACTCTCCTACTTTACTAGATAGCCTTTTGTTCCTCCATGTTCCTTAGGATTTCCTGAAACATTTCCCTAACTATATTCCATTCACGGTAGGAATTACTCTCTGAAAGGTCTTTTTACCTACCAATATCCTACTAAATAGTAGATTTATGGTAGGGAAAAAGGCCTTTCAGAAGTCAATTCCTACGGTGAATGGAATATAGGACTTAATTTGGAATAAATTTCCTAAATATTATTAAGGTGCAATGGAGCAAGTGGGTAAGTACGCTATAATTATTAATGTAAGGGCTATTTAAATTCATATCAAACAGGAAATGGTAATTTGTTTATCTTTAAGTGTCAATAGTTTTTTGGTTTACTACTATAGTTTATTATAAGTATACAAATATGCAAATAGGCTTATTTTTCTTGATTTTAACTGTAGTTTAACATAAACATAAAGTTTGAAGTAGACCCATAGCACCCACTTACCCTGAGATTTTTCACTCCAGGTCAAGTGGGTGAAAAAGATTCAAAGAAATCACAAAATACTGGTAGCTCACAGAGACCAAATAATACCACAAAAAACGGTGACCTGGTGGTCTAGGGGTAAGGTGTCAGACTTCTGTGCTGGCGGCCGGGGTTCAATCCTCGGTCCCGGCACAGATTTATCTGATTACTAATCCCTTCCTTCACCTCTGACAAGACATCTTGTGAATGTGGAGAATGCCAGGCCTCCACCGTGGTTCGGATTCCACGTTAAACTGTAGGTCCTCCATTTCATCTCACAATCACCCTACCATTACACATTAGCGTAAGTGCGTATAACCCGAACGGGTAGTAAGATGCGGTGCTAATAATAATAATAATAATACACAAAAATCAAAGAGTGAAAAACAGATATTACAGAAGAGGGCAAAGTAATCACAAAATGTTAAAAAGGACACAGAATGTTGAAACTGACCATGGCAGACTCCTTCAGTCAAGTTTTATCAAATGCAAAGAAGAGGAAAGGGGCAAGAATGATCATGTCAGAATCTTCCAGTGATAGTATTGAACTGACTTTATCTGAATCGAAAATTGATGGGGAAAGCTTTATTGGGATAGTGGAGGAGATAGAAAAATCTGGAGATTGGTATCTGCTCCAATAACTTATTATCTAAAGAATAGTAGGCCTAAAGGATATTGGTATATGCTGCAACATTTTCTAAAGAATAGTAAAATACACTATGTTGGAAAGATTGTCAAAATTGGAGTATTTGGTTTCTGAGAATTTTTTTAAAAACATTTTCAACTGATTTCAAGAGCATGTTTATGTCACACTGATATTTACTAATTAATAATTGAAAATTATGGTAGAACACTGACAAAAGGGCTAAATTAGATATTTATACCAAAAGTAAACTTTTTTTCATTTTCCAACTCGAAAAGTGACATCTACAACAAATTTCATAACTCCGAAACAGGTTAACATTTTCGACCTATTCAAGGAGTAGAAGGGGAGTACTATAAATACCTATTTGTCTCCTTCTTATTTGGCTACTAAGAGATAGAATTTACAGACCATTTAACCACTTGCCCTGGACCAAGGGGTAACTGGGTATTATTACACATAGACTTTAACAATTTTTTTTGTCAAAAACTACAAATGTTTATTTTTTGTGATTTACAGCGTGAATTGTCAAATGTATAGCAGTCCAACTCTGTACAAGGCGAAGTCTATTCTTTTAATACATGTTGCAGAAATAAGACATTACAATACACAGCCACAGATAAGTCCTTGGGGTAACACATCTGATGCTCAACTTGGTCCTGGATAGTGTGTGTAGTTCCTCACATAGCTGCAGGGCGCTATCATCTCATCTCCCCTCTAAAGAGCGAGACAGTCTATGGGTTTCCTGGATCGTCGACTTCTTTGAGTGGGAGTGGATGAGTTGGGAGAAGAGCCATCAAGTTGAGGTACTTCAATTGCCACCTCTGATGGCGTTGGATGAACTGGTAGAATCGACTCTCTTCTTGGAGATGATGAGCTGTTATTTGCTCTTGTTGGACCCGAGGACCAATTTCATTAAGGGCATTAATACCACTGGCAACTCTAGAGCTTCGCAAGGATACATGACTTCAGCTTTATTATGGTAGTGTACGCCAAGCAGCCTTGTTGTGTCGGCACAGAGTCACAGACGTAAGCTGATACTGCTTGGGTCAACTGTTTGAACTTAGGGTTTGATAATTTCATTGGCTGGTCAGTGATGAAGCATCAGAGTAGCAAGGGCCGGGATGTGTTGATAGCTTGCAAAAAGAGCAATACATTCA
>CABFVX010000303.1:25858-103483 GCA_902151425.1 Timema shepardi
GAAATCTCGCAAGGACTGCAGACTACTTGTGTGTCTTGTGATAAGACAGCTGGAGTAACTGCTGGGGAGGCGGGTTATCAACCGTTTTGTCGACTAAGCTACACTTCCCTACAAAGTTTTGATCCCGTGAGCCAACTTGGAATTTCAGTGCATATTTTTATGTCATACGTAAATCAATTTATTCAGTAAAACTTTGCTTATTTAAATTTGAATATTTTTTTAATCTTTAATATACACATCTATAAATCACATGAATACTAATATTTCATATTTATAGATGCATTAGAATTAATAAACAATTTTTGAAATGTGTTGATTTTAAGGGAACTTTAAGTATATTTATATAGAGTATGCTTATACCTACGGTAAAATCCCAGCTTTATCAAATAGGTATAGTATTAAAGATACTAAATTTTAATTTTCAAAATTTTATTCCAAAAAGTGTGGCTTAATTCTAGATTTGCAAAACGTAAAAATTGAAGCTTCTTACCCTCATAGCTCTTGAATTAAAATAGTTAAAAATAAATTTTTGGTGTGTAACATTACATAGAATAAAACTCTTTTGAATGACGAAAAAAAAAAAATCTGGACGTATGGCCTTAAGAGGCTGGAGAGACTTTCGATTCCTTCTAAATTGTTCGTTTTCTGTTTGGATTATATACAACCATGTGTATCATGTTTCTTCACTATAGTACCTTCCTGTTTCCGGTCGATGATATATACTTTTGTTCCAGTGTTCAAATTTGTGAGAAGCCTAACCCCGTGGTGACGATCATAGTTTTCTTGTGGTTTCGACAGTCTGTGTTCTTCTCTGTGGAACAGCTGGTCCAAATTAACTGGTGAGGGAACAAGGTTTCTTGGCAATGTTGGTATAAATCCCCTAAGTTTTCTCCCCATCAAGAGCTCAGCAGGGTTATAGCCAGATTCTAGAGGTGTGTAGCGTAGCATAAGTAAGGCTCTGTATGGGTCCTCACTCTTTTCAATATGATTTTTACTGTTACAAGACTCAAAATTCCTTTTAGCTCAGTTACATTAGTGGGAGATTTCAGTTTGAAAATAACATCAACTTTCTTTGGGTCCGGAGAAACACCCTTTGTAGGTACAATATGGCCAATAAAGTTTATTGAAGTTTGCTGAAACAAACCCTTTTCCTCATTTAGAGTTTAATCTGCTTCTTGCAGCCTTATAAAGCCGTGAGTCATGTTCCTTAATAGTTGACCCATATACTATAATATCGTCAAAATGGCAGACAACTCCCTCCAATCCTTCTAAATGTGCACTGACCTTCTTCTGGAAAACCTCCGGAGCAGGGGATATCCCAAAGGGGAACCAAAGAAACCGATACCTTCCATATGGTGTGATGAATGTGGTTAGAGTTCTGGAAGAATCTGTGAGAGGAACCTGCCAGAATCCTGAGTTGGCATCTAGTTTTGAGAATACCCTAGCCCCTTTCAGTTGACCTAGGGAATAATCAACTGCCGGCATAGGGAAAAGTTCTCTTTCTACATGTTGATTTAATTTAATTAGGTTAACACACAACCTTGAGGATCCATTAGCTTTTGGAACTATAACCATGGGAGCACACCAATCTGATGGCTTGTCGACATTTTCTATGACTTCATCCCGAACCATCCTATCCAGTTCTTTTTTAAGAACCTTCTTAAAAGGTAAAGGAACACGTCGGGGAACACTAATAGAATGTGGTACAGCCCCCCTTCTAAGTTTTATATGGTATGACTCTCAAATTTTTCCTAGTCCTATAAAAAGCTTGGAGAACACAGTTTTTGGAACAAAATAGCTTTTCATACTCCAGAAATCCTCTTTATAAGGCCTAATTTTTTACTTAGTATAATGGCGTAGAAGAATTCTCTCTGTTCCTTGAACTACATAGAATGTCTCAAAAATATTTTTGTTCTTATATTGAAGTTTCCCTTGAATCTTGCCAATAGCTTTGAGCTGAGCGCCCCCTGGACAGGATAAAATTTTATTTGATGGCAAAAGCTCCATATATTGAAAAGACTCCTCGTATGTACATTTTCCATTAATATTCACATCTGCGCCTGTATCAATTTTAGCAGAAATGTTTTTCCCACAGAATTTGGTGTTCACCAACCATTTATCATGCAAATAATTAGTTTCTGTACAGGCAAGGCCGACAAATCCACCATCTTTCTCTAACTCGTCCTCTGTGTCAACAGCATCAACTGATCTAAATCTACAAAATTTTGCATAATGCCCTTTATATTGACACTGATAACAAAAAGCACTCCTAGCACGACATTTGGTTCTAGGGTGTTCAGTATTACTCCCACACCAAAAACATGATTTTCTAGTTTGACTTTTATCTTCGTTAGATAAAGTGTTCCTACTATAACCAAAAGAATTACCACTCTTTTTTTTTTAGGTTTATTTGTAGCATTAACCTTGTCAGCTGCAACTTGACTAGCTCTTGTTAAAGTTTCCTGCTGTTTTTTCACTTGCTCAGATTGTTTAGCAAAATTAAAAGCTGTTTCCAGAGTTAATTTTGCATCTAATTGTAGCTTAAACGAGAGATTTTTATCTATAATACCAACTACAATTCTATCTCTAATGGCTTTGTCATAAAAAGTGACAGGAAAATTGCAATCTTGCGCAACAGTACAAAGATCTGTAACATAATCGCTTACTTACTCGCCCTCTGGTTGGAATCTACTATTGAACCGTGCTTGTTCAACGATTATGTTTTTGGTGGGAATAAAATGGCTGTCAAACTTCTGAAGGACCGTATCAAACTTCTTTTGATCGGCTGATGATACTTGAACGATAGAAAAATAGTTTCAGCCTGAGGGCCCATCAAATAAAGTAAAGAATTTACCTGATCTTCTTCTTCCTCCTCCTTTATCATACCTGAAGCACGTCCGAAATGCATAAAATGATCTTTCCATGATTTCCATTCCAATGTTGATTTGAAATCGAAACGGTCTGGAGTAGGTATTTAATACACAGGAGCCGATATATTGAAACTTTTTTTTAATCTATGTTGAAACTGTTCACTTCACCTTAGTTATACTTAAATATAGCACAATATCCGACCACTGCCCCCATGTGATTACAGCGAGAATTGCCAAATATATAACAGCCCAACTCGGTACAAGGTGAAGTCTAGTCTGTTAATACATGTTGCAGACATAAGACATTACAATACACAGCCACAAATAACAAGGCCTTGGGGTAACACCTCTGACGCTCAACTTGGTCCTGGATAGAGAGTGTAGTTCCTCAGATAGACGCAGGGCGCTATCACCACATTTTTACCAAATTAAGTATGCACTGAGAAGATACCCAGGTACAATATATAAAAATTTCACAATTCTAACTTGAATTTGTGCTATGCTACACTTGCTTAAAGTCAATTTTAAAATTCTAAAATTCTTAATAAACACTTAACCCACTGCAACTTATTTTTCTTTTATCACTTTTGTGTAAATACTTTTTAAACATTGTATAAGGCCTTAAAACTATGCAAACTCGCACACACAGCTACAATAATTTGGGATAGTACACATCATCTAAACTTCAGTGCAGTTTATAAGATATTTTATTTACAAAATAACACCATATGATTAAACTTACCTTAACAAATTAATACAGCAAATCAATCTTATACCCGGATAAGAATATATATATAAATATATTTGTTTATATTTTGACAAAATATAAATAAAACTGGCCCAAAGAAACTGGATGTTGGTCGGCCATGCTGAGTTTGAAAACACATGGCACTCATAAAAATATATCCTAAACTCACTTATCTATAATTGTTTACACAACCAAAATTTATTTTTTCATGTAATAGCCCAACTCTTGCATATGAAACACATTTAACTTTTTATCTTGTTTGACATCTTGAACAACTATAAATGAAACTACATGATGTAACCTCACTCAAGAATCCATTTGAACTAAGTCGTTACAACTGCCACATTAATCACCATGTCACAAAATCCAAGCAAATAAAATCTTCAAATAGTTATTATTATATAGGCCTAAACCTAACTTTCAAACCTTTCATGTTTTATAAATAACCAATAATTATGGCTTACCCAACCAACTCAACCTAATTTTTCATGCTTTAATAAATTAAAACTTTGATTAATATTGAACAAATAAACAATTTAATGTGTATAGGAAAAGGTGACATAATACCATTCAAAGGCTCATAGGTAGGCTAACCATCCTTAAGACAAAAACAGGATGTAAAGGAAGGAGGGGGTGGCGGGTTGATGGTGGTTGGAGGTCTCATAAAGAGTTGGACATTTAAAAATAAAGTTTTACTACCTAAAAAAATTGAGCTTAAAATAATTCTTCACAGAACCAACAAAAATACTTTAAGTTTGATGTAGGGGAACTGTATTTCATTATGCCTATACCATAAGGATTTTTTAGACACACTTAATTCTCACAACAAATTTTGAAACAAAAAAATGAACATTACATTGTTGACTTACTACCTTTGTTTTATCAATAAGCAATTTGTCCAATTTAATGAATTTGAATTCTTTTTTAAGGTAATAATTGAAAATGCATTCTCACCTCTTTGTCATTTTCGTTATTCTTTTCTCCGAATAATTAATTGACTTTTAATTTACGGTACCTTAATCATTTAGTGGGGAATTGTTGATCTCAATCAACACATCTCTACCAATGACTACACAAATGACTAGTACCTACAATAGCAGGCATTGATGCATACTTGATTATATTTAAACACATTTTAAAGTTTTTATAAAAAATAGGACAAATATTGCATGGCAAAAAAAGAGACTCTTTTGTTAAAAATGGGACATATGGCCTCATCATAGGTCAACATTATAAAGTAAATAATTTTTAAGGTCAACACAAAAGTTTGTCACTATTTGCATTTCTACGTTTCTTTTGCAACTTGACTGAGTTTTGCTTTAATAGTACATAATTATTCAAAATTTAAACTCTATAACACTGGGTACTATTTGATTTGCCATCTTATTAAGTACCGATATGTAATAATACTAAGACAATAGACATATACCATAAAACACAAAGATAGATTTTTAAATGCATTTGGTTCCCAAATAATGTTTAAACTAACTTATTTACTTAAGGTGCATACAGAAAGAAAGTAGGTTTCCTGCTTTCTGATTACCAGTGCTGATTGGCATTGACCTGCATCAACAATAAGAGTGGGCTTACAGATGGAACCGTTCATAGGGAAAGGAACTTCGAGCTTGTCAGCGCTGATATCTGGCGCTGACAAGTTTACAGGAATTAACTCTTAATTCTTTCTTTAATTGTCGGCGCTGACAGATGTAGTCTTCAAGAGAAATGGTAGATATTGAAAGTTTAATAAAGTGTGTGGTAGACATACCCAGATGTCCTATGAATGAATGTATACTCTGCATAGGCCTATATATATATACATATAGTAAAATACATACATATATATTTGATAAATCTCATTCAACTGTAATTTAAAATTAGTGAAAATAAACTGTCTCCCTGCTGACCTTTCCATAGTCTACCGTTTAGTACTAATAAAATAAACGTTGTTAAAATATCTTTTATTCTTTAAGCTATATTGGCTCATATTTTCATAGGTTGCCTTTGTTCCACTGTTTGATTAGATTCAACAGACTCTTCAGTTGGATGTTGCTCAAAATCTTCTTTAAGTTTTAAATGATATAATACATTGAAAAACTCTTTGTTTTTCTTGCTTTAGGTAAGTAAATAAACGATTTTTGCCATAATCTTTCCTAGCACAGTTTATAGGGTTCATACAGGCTTTTCTTTTCAATATTGGATGAGCACTGTTCAGAAGAAAAACTCATCAAATAATGGATGAACTGGATGTCCAAACAGTGGAAATAGCTAGTAACAACTGGCATGTTTTTGGGCTTTCATCAGTGTCCTCTGTGTGGTAATAACAAGCGTGGGGGTAATAACAACAATAACAAGCGTGGTAGTAACAGTAATGATGATGACACTTTGTTGCGGCAAAGGGACTGAAACAAACTGATGCAAGTTCTATAGGGTTGTACAAAATGTCAAAAGAAAGCTACCTTGAATAATAATTTAAATGTTCAATAATTGTACATTCATGATGATTTGTAACCGAGGTAGTCCGGCGATTAGCATGTTGAGTTTCAATTGACTAATCATGGATGTGTCATAAACCTATTAGCAAACAGTGCATGAGTAGACCGCCATTGAAATACATTAGCAATGTATAACTCGAACGAGTAGTAAGATGCGGTGACACACAAGCTACTGGTTGATAACTTAGGTTTTAATCACATCACTTTTGAGTCTTATTTAAGTAACTTTGTTGGTGAAAGGCTTTATATGAGTAAATATTGAACAGAAACTCAAAAGTATTTAAATATGAAAATTACACCAAGAAAATGTGTGCTTTACAAAAACAAAGGGGTGGGGCCTCAGAAAAGGGAGGACTCATGGCCTCTAAATTCCTCAAGATGGTCTAGAATACACTAAAACAAATTTTGTTGGTAATAGGACACAAACTATCACACTATCACCTATGACTTAGTTTAGCATATTTTATTACGAATTTGTAATCAAAGTAGATATTTGTTTTTAACGCTTGTAAAAGAGCAATTGGTTCCATTCATGAAAAGATCTCACAAAAATACTCTTTTATATGCTAGATATCCCTTATCCCATACATCTCTGTAATTGCCCTCTCAATGACCATGTCACAACCCCCTTGACAAGTTAAAATGCAACATTACCAAACTCAAATGAAATATGTTCATAAAATATTGCATTTAAATTTATTACCTCAATATTGTAACCTTGTTACAACATCACACAGAAGAAGTTGTATCACTCACCTAGCCGGCCCCAGTTGACTCGTTTTGACTCGTCTACAAAAAACCCGAGATACGCTCCATGACACAATCCACATTCAACTAAGCTGGAGTTTGAGGCTCGCTGTCGGCTGTGTTGGGAGACCCCCCCCCCACCCCTTTCAAACAAGTGAACTTCGCTGAGCACGAGCTGTGCGCGTGCCAACGGGTGTGTTCTAAAATTTCTATGGACAATATTTTTGCTTGTGACCGATGCTCGTGGGCTCTCGAGACTGTTCTGGAACACCCCCCCTCCCCTATCTCTCTGCGCACTGAGAACACATGATTACCGTAGGGTATATAATGGAGTCCAGAGTATAGCTACGCATTACACTCTGGGCTTAGAAGGTAATAAGCCTAACTATCATGTAGGCTCAACACTCTTTTCTCAAAATTCACTTAGGTATTAAAATGTTTATCTTTCAAAATTTAATGTCTCGAACTTCAGTACATTATATATATATATATATAAATATGATCAGGTATATTGCTCCTTGCCCATAAGGCAATGTTAACTTGGGGAGAACCATTCTGGCTCCATTTATTTGTGTATGTTTAATTTTCGCATCACGGAAAGTTTAGTGGTTTGTTGTAACTTACCTGAGAAAGCCACAATATGCTAGCTTTATTTCTTGCCGCCAGGACCTATTTAGAGTATTTGTCAAAGGTTGAGATAGTTTATTTTTACCGCCTTGTTTTCATTTAGAGGTTGGTTAAATGTGGAGCCGCGAGCCGGCAGGGAGGATAATTCTTGTGTGGACACTTTGTTGGTTATTAAAGTAGTTAGGATAGTTTATGGTCGTCTCTTTGCTTTTATATATATATGGTTGTTAAATGTGGGGCCGTGGGCCACCCTGTGCATATATATACGGAGGGCACTCCATTTCTTGTTAAAACCTTAGGTATTCTAGACTTTTCAACTTTATATTTTGCCAGGTATTATTATAATGCCTCTACTGTTCTTTAGGTTAGATACTTGTGATCTTTACTCACCTTAAGTTTTATGCTAGGGCATGTGCTGGCTCTTTGCCATTAATTATGAAATATATTTATTATAGTGAGATATGAGACCAGTTCATTAGAGTTTTATTGTCATTCTCTGACAACGCCATTTTGGGATGTCTAAAAATAAGGGGCCATCTGTTGTTTGTTATTATTTTGATGCCCATCTGGCCTTGGCGGTAATCCGTGTGTCTTATTGCCCATCTGGCTTATGCCCTTGCTTAGCGCTTTAACTCTTATGTTCCTCTCCCTCATTGAGCTGTATCATGTTGATTGTGAAATAAATGTATAACTCTCTTGTCCTGACCTCTGTGCGTTATTTGTGTGGGATAATGATGGGGGTAGGTCACAATATTTACTGGCCAAAGTTGATAATAATTAATGCAGTATTGTTTATGATATATAACTTTGTTCATATGCATAATATTACAAGTAATCATGATCTAATAATATGTTTAACCCATATTTAAACATCAACTCAATTTCGAAACTCTATAATACCAGCTTCTACTTTAAGTTAATAACAGTACTAAAGGGGCAGGGATCTTAAAGGAATAATGGCAACTAGAAAAAAATAATATAAAATAATGCTACAATTTATTGTGAATTTCACTGGGAGAGGGAAAGAGAAAAACTATAGTTTTTCTCTGCAATAAGCATTTATGCCCTATATCAGTATTATTGCTTTGGGAGATGTTTTTAAACTTATAATAATATATAATATATTTGCTATTTAAAGTCCTTAAATGTCCACTTGAAGGTTTGGTTAAACTTAGTCTCACTGGCGGTTGGTTACTTTGAGAACCTGGGCTTTTGATGTGGGGTTGTGGGTAAAGATGTTCTAAAGCTTGTTTTATATTTGGGCTTTAAATGATTTATTTAAATAATTTTAGTGGCACAAAATGTATTTGATCTTCTTGTTGAATACATAAAATTATGCTTGGTTAAAATAAATATAGCACAGAGAATAAAATGTTGAAAGAATAAAAACACTTGAATAATTCAAATCAAAACCTGTTAGAGAAGTCCTAAACACACAAATGATGTAAAACTGACATTGCTCATGCACCAACATTGGCCAATAGAACTTTGTAGATTTCTTACTATTTTATTTTTTCATTGGCTGAAATACTCTGTGGCATTAAAAGGCAATTCAAATTTAGCTTATTTTTCTTCTTCATTACCCACTTTTTACCCCTCATGCCATTTGAATACCTTAAAAGCTAGTTTGAGTTGGCTTCTTGTAGGTCCTTGTGGTGGGGACAGACACACATCACGCTTGACGAATTACAAAGCTCAAACAAACATGCAGCCAAAACTATCAAAAATATTAGGTTTGCAATTTAAAATATATTTCTAAACGTAAAATATTTTTTTATTAGTAGGCAAGTAGTGCTTTCAATGATTACATGGACTGACCACACCTGTCACATCAGTCATAGTCTACCCTAATGCTAGGCCCCTGACAGAAAGATTTTTAGTCTTCAGAGAATCCCCAGGAAAATGATTAATGCCTATCTAATTAAAGAGTGCTTCAAAATACCCAACATATGTTTGAAGGATATGTAGTCTATGCTAAAAACTGTGGATTGAAAAATCATACATTTCACACAATTAAACAACTTAAATTTTATTCATCTATAATTTTTAATCAAGTTGATAAATGGATGGTGTAAGGATACTTTCTATCCTTACTTGAAGTCTGGTTTTAATACTCCTTTTATGTGGAGAATTTGTTATTTTGTAGAAACTTGTTTTTATTAATTTACCCTGAGTAATTATGTTTGCACAACACAATACGGCGGCTTAAGCTAGATATCTTTAACGCGTTGCAGACTGAATTTGAAAATTGGAATTGATTTAGCATGGACCGCTTCTCAGTAAGGTTGTGGACAAAAAAAATCAGATTAAACTTTCATGGACTGTTATGCAGTGAGGTTGTGAACAGGATGAAAAGAGGAGCCTTCTTTTTGGGTATATAGTCCGAAAGAAATCTTTCTAGAGGCTTCTCTCTATCTTTCTTTCTTTCTTTATTTATTTATTTCTTTCTTTCTTTCTTTCAGTTGCACCATGTTCTATTTGTTTCAGAAGGGAGGGAGAGAGAAAAAGAGTGTTTTCGAAGTGGTTAGTTTTCACAAGTATCTGCAATAGCGGGAGCGGATATTAAAAAAAGAAAACATAAGCTGATCACACAGTCGTTGTAAACAACAAATAAATAAATAATCACTCAGGCGTGTGAGAAGATTTCCTAACACATGTGGATGCATTTAGTTTTATGTTTTGAAATTATTAATTTGAAATATATTAAGGGTAGGAACTTTCGATTAAAATTATTATGAAATTAAAAATCCATTTCATTACAATGGACAAAATTGATTAACAAAACGGATAAATAAAAATCAGACTCATTTATTAAGATCAAAACTACAAACCACAACTATTTACAAATCTTGTGTAAAGTACCTTTACCTATAGGTCTAAAGGAGAGCAAAAATTACATTTTAGTGTTAGTAAAGCCTGAACAAATCAGGGGGTTTCAAAAGTGATATAATATATCAACCCGGAATATAGATGAAAATTGTTTAAAATTCTGATTTAATCAATTTATTTTTCAGATGAAGGAATGGATGTTCGAGATGTTGTTGAACTTCTTGAGGCAAAATACATTATCTTCACAGGTGACTATATAATAATACTAATAATAATAATAATAATAATATTAAAGATGATGATTAAATTAATTCATTATAACTTTTATTATTTGACACAATATAATTTAAGGCTTAATAAAAAAGTTAAAACTTGTTTTAAAAGATATTCTCTGTAAAATAAATCATTCTATGGATCTACAAAATTACTATCTGGAATATGTAGGCTGCATTTTTTTAAAATTCTAGAACAGAAACATTTCACTCATTTTAAATTTGTTCATTTTTGTTTCCATATATACTTTTAAGGGTCTCAAGTTGGATTCCTACTGAGACATTAAATCTATCAGTATACAATTTTGGCTTAGTGCACTAATATTTTCTACTACTGAACTCTCCAGGATTTATCTCATGTTCAAGGTTATTCATCACTCGTAGTTTAGTGTAGTGTCTGTAATGTACTATGAGATCATACAATTCAATCTTGTACATGCAACAACATAAATACTGACCCTATTCAGTAGTAGTTGTGTTTCTGATAGCTAATAAGTAGTCAATATTCTAACATGTCCAATACAGACATGCTTTAAACTATGAGTAATGAATGACCATTTGCTTGGGACAAATCTGGGATAACATAGTGGTAGAACATTAGCACAATAAGCCAAATGTCCAGGGTATGATTCAAATGTCTAATTGTAATTTTTTAAATATATTTAATTTATTTAAAATGTATTTCTTTGAATGACAGTATACTGTTTCCAGTGATAATCTCATAAAATTGTATCCGGAGCTATCTAAAGCACATCCATACTTGTGATTGGCTTTTATATAGCTCATTAAAGTTGATCATAGTGGGTTTTTATTTGTATTCATTTAATTGAAATTTGAAGATAACATGAAATTTGTTCTTTGTTTGGATTATGAGCCATTCACAAAACATAAATAGGCTAGAATGTATATTGAAATATTACACTAGGACATGTGAATCACACATAGGACCTTTGGCTTAGCTTGTAATTATTTTTGCCCTAAAGCTACCCAAGATAATATTAAGCCCAAGGTCATAAATCACACATTTAAAAAGGTTGGAATTGTATTTGTTTTATAATGATTGCTGTATGACCCTACATATGCAATCCTCGGTAGCTCATTGGTAAAAACATTCACACTAACCTTAAATAATCTGGCTCAATTTGTGTCCTGGTGTGATTTTTCTATACCTATTTGAACTGTGTTTGTGAATAACACACAATCCAAACCAAATATTAATTTTAAGTCGATGTATCAACAAGTATTAAAATTGTATTGTATAAAATGAAATTATAAAAGCAAGATGTTTAAATAATATTTTTTAAAGTTTAACATTGTTGTATAAGATTGACCACACACACTACAGAAGTACTTTTTCACTTTCTTATTTTACCCCCTGTGGTCTTGTGGTAAAGTGCTAGCCCCAGGACCTGATGTTTGTGGGTTCGAACCCAGCTGGGGTCGATAAGCTTTCCTTGACTGATACAAATAATTAACATAACTTTCTTCGAAATGGAAGTAAAGTTGTTGGTTCCATGTAAATTGTGGCATGTAAAAGGACCCTGGAAGGTATGTGAAAATACCTTTCTTGGCAAAATTAGTAGAACCTCTTGTGCTATAGCTCATTTAAATTTTCATGTATCGATATAATCAGTCAGTTCAAAAAGTTCACGTTAAATACCTCAAATAAATAAATATTTTCCCCAATAACTGTTTTTGTCAGAGTACACAAGTTTATAGAAAAATGAACGAGTTTTAGAATTAACAGTACATGCTGTAACTAAGAACATGACTCAACTGTTACACAGGTTTATAAGCATGGACACTTTAAATAAAAAAAAATGAACGGCACATTTAATGATGGTACCAACCTAAACTAGAATATCCCTGCATAGAATTGCATATTTTAACAGTTTTAATATGAATAACCTATTAATTATAATATATGGGGTCATGTAGATGGACTTTTTGTGGATTTTCTAACCCTCTTGAAGAAATACAAATAGTTAAATTTAGTGACCTATTTAGTCTAGATGTTTTATTATAATATGATTGTGTTATTTTTCCAGGTGGAAGATATCATAATGGATGCTCTCTCTTGACATTCCCTGACAATGGTAACTTTTGTAACTTGAGTGATGAAGAGTACCAATGTCTGGTTTTGTACCTTACCTCTATACCTTCGTAAGTATTAACATATTTTGCTGTGTATAATTTGTGGGAGAAAAATTAAGAAAGGTTTTTAGAGATTGTATCTTTGTTTGTATATTTATAATAAAATCGGCCTTCCCCTCTTATTATTAAACAAGAACATTAAGATATTTTTGAAATATCCTAGCTACTCAAACACCGTCTAAAATAAACCTTATGGTAGTGTTCACAAACTCAAGGGTCTGTGATACAAATCTGACTGGCCCACTTGTCTTATACATGCAGTAATAATTTTGTCAGAATAGGTAAATAAAATAAAATACAAACCTGCTTGTTTGATTTGTAAGCAAGTATTGTGGTTGAAAATAAACTATTTAAAAATACATTATAAAACAAATCACAATCATAGCTATTGCATATATATTGGACTTGTTTATCAAAACTAACTAGAAGGATTAAAAACGGTAATTGACATACATCAAAGTTGTTTTTGAATGTTAACAAAGTGGGAGATGCTGAAGTAAGTTATGTAATTTCAGAAATAATTGGTCATCCATTGAATTTATTTCCTGAAGATGTATTTATCAAGAATGGTTCTGTAGCACTGTGGATGTTATGTGCCACCAGCCCCTCTTGCTGGCATTGGTTTATTGATAAATACTGTTTCTCAGCAAATTGAATATCAAGTTGACAGTTTACATAATCATTTTAACGAGAAATAAAAAGGTTTTGTAATATTCTCAATTATATTGATAGCACTGATATAAGCGTTCTCATTCAGATAGATGTTTACATTCATGATATGGATGATAATTCATATAAAACAGAGGCATTATTACACTGGATGTCCGTAAAAAATACAACAGAATATTTATTAGTGTGGAAACTAGCTTTAATAACGTGGATGTGGACTGGACTGGGCAAAGCTATTCGGTATAGCAACAACTGACACTCCTGTGATGGTCAGGGATAAAAGTATGTTTGTTGCAAGATTAAAATCTAAGCGCATTGCTTAACCAAATTATAACTTACAATTTAGTAGTATGCTTTACACTAACCATCATCTCTATGCACAAAACAAAAAAACAAATCTACTGGATTCTTCTTCTTCTTCTTAGGTTCTCAATCCGAGGGTTGATTTGCAGTTGTAATGGGTATTGTAGTTAAATCTATTACTGGATCAGGTCAAACACTTTGAATAATATACATTTCAATGTGCTATGAGGGTCTATTGTACCATGAGATTTCTTATTCGAGTGGCAGTTCTCACAATTTTTCAATTTTATAGAAATGATACATACATTTATGACACCAAATCTCACAGCTGTGTCAGAACTTGGAGCTATGCATGAGATAGTGAAACTTGCATTTATTACTAACCCATTTATTCGCATCGCCCCAGCATTGGGGCGGTGAACTTTTTATTTTTTTCTATCGATCTATTTGGTTGTTCAGGAAATTTCTCACTTTGAATTAATAGGTTGGCGATAGTTCAAACTGTTCGTAGCAGTTATTTCATCATAACAAAGTTATTAAAAAAAGTGTTGAAGTTTAGAAACAGCTTATTGAGGACATCATGTCAACAAAGAAAACGTAAGTCTATTGTCACTGTATTTTTACTATTCTAGTTATTTATTGTTTGTTTCCATTTTATTATTAGTTGATTTATTGTGCTTAATAGTAATATCACCAATAAATAAAATGTTTCTCTCTAAATAGTAACAAATACATTGATGCCCCAATATAGGGGCGGTGGAAATGAATGAATAGTTGGTTACTAAGTTTTTATCTTTTTATGTTTTGGATTTCAGGCTAACTTTAGATGAAATAATTTCATTTTTGGATGTTGATGGGAACATATTAGAGGCAAAGGTCTTCATGGGCCCTCCTGAAAACCTCTTACTTAGTGATGAAGGCAGTGAAGATGAAGATTTTATCAACCCAGACATCAATCATCTCAGTGGTAATCAACTTCGTGCTACAGCAGAGTTGCACGCCAAGCACTTTCAAGACACAGTTATTGTTAGTACAATTATGGGTGAAGAAGATATTCCAGAAGAATACCTAGAAAAATTAACACACCAGATAATGAAAAAAGGTCTAATAGAATAAAAACTATAACTCCTTGGCGAAAGTGGCAAGATATGAACTTGCCTTTAGCACCAGAATCAACTTGGGAACAGCCTTAATGGCTTCAAAATAATTATAGTCCTGTAGAGATTTTTGAAATTTTTTTTGACAATGAAGTACTAGAACTCATAGTTAATTGTTCAAACAACTATGCTTTTCAGAACGGTATATAAAATTCAAGGTAACTATCAATGAAATCAAAGTGTTTTTAGGAATCCTCTTGTTGAGTGGATATTGCAGTGTACCAAGGTATCGAATGTATTGGGAAACTTCAAGTTATACTCATAATGTAGCAGTCTCAAAAGCAATGTCAAGAAATACTTTTGAAGACATTTTGAAATATTTACATGTATGTGATAATTTAACACTAGATGAGAATGACAGATTTGGTAAAGTTCGTCCGCTCTGGTTGTTACATGCTTTCCCTAAAGATGCAAATGTATCAATTGATGAAGCAATGGTGCCATATTACGGTCGTCATGGTGCTAAACAACACATCCATGGTAAACCAATTCGGTTTGGCTAAAAAGTGTGGTGTCTTTGTAGTCGCCTTGGCTATTTAGTTCAAGGGGAGCCCTATCAAGGTGCATCTACAGGGAATACACATCCTGAGCTAGGAGTTGGAGGATCTGTGTTATTGACTTAGTTGACAAACTTCCACATGGACAGTACAGCATATATATATATATAGATAATTTATTTACTTCTGTTCGTCTACTAGAGGAACTAAAGAGTAAAGGCCACTACTGCACTGACACTATTCGTTCGAATAGAATTGAGAAAGCATCCTTGGAAGAAGCATCTACTCTGAAGAAAAAAGTAAGAGGTTCTTACTCCCAGCTGACGGATACAGATAGTGGAATAACTTTGATAAGATACCATGACAACAGTATTGTAACGGTTGCTTCTACTCTTTGAGAGGCTAAACCAATTGGTAAAGCAAGGAGATGGAGCCACAGAGAAAAGAAAAGAATTCAAATTGACCAGCCTGCCTGTATTATCAACTATAATTGTTATATGGGAGGAGTAGACAGACTCGACCAAAACATCTCGACTTACCAAGTAAATGTACGCATGAAGAAGTATTGGCAGATGATCATGTTTCCTCTCAATGCCTCTATGAACAACACATGGCAGTTGTATCGTTTGACATCCAAAGGAAAGGAAGATAAACTAGATCTACTAGGCTTCACTCGATTCATTGTACAAACCTATCTATCTAAGTACAGCATAAGAGTATCTCCAGGACCATCACCAAAACGTTTGAAAAAACGAGTGTGTGATGACATACGACTTGATGGGCTCAATCATGTGATTGTAAAGAGCATGACGCAAATTCGATGTGGGGAGTGTCACAAAAATACAACAATGAAATGCAAGAAATGCAATGTTGGATGTCATGTACATTGTTCAGAGATGATTCATTCTCGCTGAAAGACTGCTAATGAAGCATAATATTGTAATTTTCTTACTCAATATGACCAAAATTAAATTGTAATAGTAAATAATCATTTTGTAGTAGTGTTTTAATCACTATTTTTAATAAAATTAATTTTTTACAACTTTTTTATACACCTTTAAAATTCATTAATAACCTCTACCCTCTCTATCCCACTGCCCCATTAATGGGGCATGTCATTATTTCAAAATGGCGCCATAAAAATATTTGAAGTTATATTATTGTTATTATATCCTATTATAACCATACAAATGAATATTCCCCAGTTACTAAAAAAAATAGTTCTGGGAATAAATGGGTTAACAACAACTCATCTTAAAATAACAAGGATGGGATCAAGCTGTTACTAAAATATACAATTTAATCATTTTTATCAAAACTTAATCTTTGGGAAGCTTATCTGGTAGAAAACAAGGAGCCACATTTTCCTTCTTTTAAATTAGTGTCTGCAAATAGCGATAATGTAGCCAACAAGATCTCTTAAATCATATGACTAAAAAATGAATTACAAGATTGGTTTTCTGATTTTTGTAGTTTTGAATCAAACTTTAATTTAATCAGTGCACATTTTACAATACCAATTTAAGATGTGAAGGAATAAGTTCAAATGGAACCAAGTGTAATTCTGATATAAAATCTAAATATGAATATTTTTGAGTATCAAAATACCTGGAATATTTTGGAAATGTTTATTCCAAATTAAAGAGCTACTGTTCTGGAATACTATAATTGAGAGTAGTGTATAACCCAAACAGATGTAAGACACGATGGGAGTACATAATATATGTGCAAGCAACTAATTTCTTTGATGTGATGAAATAAAATAAAAATAAACCTGCATCAGTGGTCTCCTGGCTTAAGGTATCCCTCTCACAATAGACTTTACTGTAGGTGATGGAGAGATTGAGGCTCAAATCCTTGTCAAGTGTAGTGAAGGTGTTCTTTTTATAAATGGTTTCCTACCTTATCCATTAAATTTGGGTACACTTCCTCTAAAATTCTACCTTTATCATTTCTAACCAATAGTGTAAATAGGCACATAGTCAGAATTAGTAACTAGACATAAGCACAAAGAAAAATATCTTTAAAAGAAATTGAAAGATGAGTGACTTAAGTCCATGTTAAAATTATTGTCATTAATTAAATTAATATTAAACATAGAGAACTTAATTTGGTAGAAAATATGCCAACTATCTTTAATAACAAAAAATACATGCATTTTTTAATTTTAAAGAAGATAAAGCAGATTAGATAGAAACATATATAAAAGGGAACAAACATAAAATGACTTTTACAATGAAAAAAATAATACGGTTCACACTTTACATTGCTGCCATTGGTCAAAGAGGTAATGGCTGCCTCCTGAAGAAAATCGATTGTTACCGCCCAATCCCCCTACATAGTGTCATTCTTTCTATTGAAACTTATCAGGAGGGAGTTTGAATTTCACACCGTAACTTCTTCAAAGAAGAAGAAGAAAAAGGTAAAAAAGGGAAATTGGTAAAGAATGATAGGACACTTAGATAGTAACATGTAAAAGTAATAATCGGTAAAGAATGAAAGGACACCTAGATAGTAACATGTAAAAGTAATAATTAGTAAATAATGATAGTACACTTAGATAGTATCATATACAAGTAATAACATAAAGAACAAACACTAGACATTGGATGTGATCCTGTAATATATTAACCTCAAAGCAAAAAGAAGTTTACTTAAAGAAACATGTAACTATTTAAGACGGTCCTATACCTTTCTATCACTTTAAATACTTAATTGTGTGAATTTTATTTACATTTTAAAAATAATATGGTTTTGTGGATTTGGGTAGTTCATATAAACATCTTGTAAAATGAAAGAATATCAATTCATTAACTGAACATTTAATTATTTTAGATAAAGATTATCAAATAGTAATAATGTATAGAACTTAATTGGAAAGTGGACTAGACGTTTGGCTAATCCAGTTTGGTTTGTTGGTGATGGAAAGAATGACCATGTTTCAAATCCTGACCGGAGTAACAGGGTAGCTATCTCAAATAATTTCCAACTCCCTGTACTCAAATGTGGGTACACTTCCTCTAGATTCTGCCCTCATCCCAACCCCATGATAGTAATTAAATGCTTAGCTGCCCAGATGGGTATTAGAATGAGATGTGAAAAAAAAAATCTGACTTAAATAGAATAAATTAAGCCATCCTTGAAATGTTCAAAGAAATGCTCGGGTAACATGAGATGACATAATACAACTAAAGCTTGAAGCTTGGAAAATCAAGGGTTAAAAGGTTACACATTTGTTATCGTCTTGCCAGGTGTGCTTTTTAGACTAATCCAGAAAATAGATTAAAAAATATAAATAACAAATCACTCACTCATCAACATTTAAATAGTAATAAAAAATCTACATATATATGTAAAAATTGGGTTTAGTATTAGGGTAATAATATCCTCTACCTGCTAGATAGCTGTGGTAAATCCAGTCTATTATAGTATATGAATAAATCAATCTTATTCTCATATTTGTTTCTACAAACACTTGGTCAGGTGGTAGTAAATTTATTTAGAAATACCACACTGTGTTGAATCATATTCATGCATATGGGGTGTAAACCAGGCACACCCAAATGCTTAAAAAATGTATTTGCATTTTAATTCTAATCACATGATAGTTTCTTGAGTTTTAAATACTAAGTGTATTTATTATACATTAAATGTTGAAATGAGTAATATAGAGTGTTCAGAATGTTGTAATTATTTTACACAAAGCTGGCTGCTTCCGAAATTACTAAAAACAAACTAGAAACACAATTACCCAACATTGCTTTGACTCACTCATTAATTTATACAAGAATTGGCTTTATCAGTTAATTACGATCATGAACTTGAGGAATTTAAGTTGGTATCATGTGATGAGCGTTGTTTCATTTTCTTTAGCAAGAAGATAATGAATCCTTAATAAGTTTTTAGTCAATTTTCTTAGTTCATTATGTATCTCAATTTCAAAGAGTGTATTTTTAAAGTAAACTTTTGATGGAAAGTTGTTGATTTTTAGAAACAAGTGTTATTCTTTATTTTCTTTTGTTTGATGAACACAAATAACATTCTTTCTACTTTAAATTTTTACTCTTTACTTCCTCCCTCATCCCTTACATTTTCATACAGTCATATCTATGACCTTGGGTCGGCTTACTCTGGGAGGAATTCCTTATTATGGACACCTTAATTAACAGTGCTGTACACACCTATGTGCCACACTATCTATACTATCTATATTTAAATGAAACATTTAAAAAATCTTTACCAAGACTCGATGGCTTATGTATTTTATTTAAGGCTAGATAACTATCTAGTCTAAATGATCTTTGTTGTTCATTTTAGGCTAAAAGATTTTAAGCCAACTGAATTTAGATGTAATTAAATATGTTACTAACTCACTCTGGTGGCCGCATGTTCCAACCCACTACTCTTTCAGCAGGACAGACCAAGGGTCAGCAAACTTGTTTTGTAAAAGGCCAAATAGTAAGTATATTAGGTGCTGCGGGCCAAGAGGCAAACTCGAGGATATTTTTGTAGGTAGGCCTACTTATTTAACAAGGGAAAAATCAAGTTTTCAAAAATTTATTGAACAAAATGGAAAATAATAATAATAATAAAAACAATAAATAAGTATACTACATTTGCTTGAAATACAGCTCTCCCAATGAGAAGAATGAAATTGCATTTTTTGAGATAAAATTTCATCGAATTAGGGTTAAAAGTTAGTACTCCCTATAATAGAAATTGATTACATATGTTCATTTGTTAATGCTGACCTCTATTGAGATTTTATGCATTTCATATTTGAAAATGTTTTTTTCACACAGGTAATTACTGCAAAATACTGATATAAAACCCTGAGCATATGATCTTAATTGGCCTTATTCATTGCTTGGAAGACATTTATTGAATCCTGTTAGATACTTCTCTTAAAATTTGCCTTTAAGCATATAATCACACTGCAGATTAATCACTTCCAATTGAAGAGTAGGTGGAAGCTTCTCAATTGTACAGTCAAATAGATTTTGAAATATGGAAATGTTTTCTGTACTTGCATCAACAGCCGTAGAACGCTGTTGGATTTGAATTTGAAAATATGTAATCAATTCTTAGCTTGCGGGCCGTACAAAAAAAGGTGGTGGGTCAGATTTGGCCTGTGGGCCATAGTTTGCTGACCCCTGGGCCAGACTGTAGATGACAGTGAGATCAAGGTTCGAATCTTGGTCAGGTGTACTAATGGTTTTTTTCTAAAATTATTTTCCACTCTCCTTCCACACAAATGTGGGTACACTTCATCTAAATATAACCCTCCTAATCCCTAAATCCATTATCATAATTAGCACATAAGCGTATAAGTGTACAACAGACTTTGAGGAAAATTAAGTTTAGGCTAATTAGCTTTTTGTGTTGTGAATTTTAGGTCCAATGAATCTGTGAACATAATTAACTTTTTATTCAAAATTTGTTTTAGGCCAATGACATTTGATGACATATTAAACTTTTGTAGCAGCAGAATGTTTTTTTCATTCTTCTGAAGACTTTTTTTTTAAAACAATCCTTACCAGAGTTACTGTTTTCATTTATTTTTATTGGTACCTGTTCAGTTTGGTCAGTATGGCTTGATTGTGGGCTGATGCCATTGTTTTTATCAATATCTATATATCTATATATATCTAATAAATTAACAGACACCAAACCCGGGTATTATGATTGCTTTGCAAATTTACTCTCACAAATTAAATAAAAATTTAGGTAAAGTTTATTTCAAAATTTTAAAGCCAAAATTAAAATCATAACTGTAATTTGTAAAGGAAAAAAGTTATAAAAGTCTAATTATTAATATTCAATAAATGTTTACCGAAATATCCAGAATAAAATCAAATTGGTAAAAAAAGGCTCACCTATCATGGTTTTACCTCTTTAAACTCTTCAGTGAAGGTGCTACAAAGTGGCAAATAATTTAAAATTCCATTTTCACCGGCACTTAAATATATCCATCATATTTTAATGTGAAAATATAAATGCATACTAAACTTTAAACCAAATTATTGCAACCAATGGGAGAAGTTTACCTTTACATTTTCACTAAAAGTATATTACTCTTTTAACATAAATAAAATATTTTCTTAAACCAATATGGCCGTTCCCACTTCATTTCAGGCCTATTCTAGTAATAATTGGGTATCAAGGAATCGAGGTAAAAATTTAAGAATCGGAATCGAGAATCAGAATCGAAAAACTGATATTGTCCCATCTTTAATAGTTATAATAATTTTCCTTTAAATATCAGACCTAATGGTTATCTCATCATTCATACAAATTTCTGAGTAATATTATTTTATCAAACAAAACTTGTTCTTTCAAGATATTATTTAGGGTTTAATGTATTAACGAAATGAGTAATTTAAATATACTTTTATTTTATCATGTATTATGTTAATAAATTTGTTTGTGGGACATAGTATTTCATAATTGTAATGGCTACTGATATAAAGTAACTAAATTTCATATATATTGATATTAAATTTAGTTATTTCCCCATTACTTTATCATCTAGTTTTAGAGTATGCTATTAGGGTAATGCAAGAAAGTAGAGAAAGCTTGACATTAAATGATACAATGGAGATGTTAGGATATACAGATGATTTAACTTTGTTAGGTTTGAGTAAGGAAGCTGTTGCAAGAAATGTAGACATTTTATTAGAGGCTAGTAAGGAAATAAGTATAGAAGTGAACACTGAAAAGTCTAAGTATATGATCACACAAAGAACACAGATTAAGGACGATATTTTTTTATTTTTTTTATTTAGCACTGTGTCTTACTACCGGTTCGGGTTATATGCTTAAGTACTAATTATGTTAATTGATTAGGAAGTGGGAAGGTTGAATTTAGAGGAAGTGAAACCGCATTTGCGTGGAGGGAGAGTGGAAAACCATTTAGGACAAACCACCCTCAGTTCACCCGACCGAGATTCGAACTTCGATCTCCCTGTCCTTGTCAGCCGAGCTCAACACGACTAGCGCGTTAGCTAACTATGCCACCGAGGCGAGTGACGATAATTTAGAAATTACTGTGAACAACATATCATTTGACAAGGTTAATGGGTCTCTCAATATTTATGAACGATTTTAAACAACAATAACAATGTTAGAGTGGAAATAAGGAAAAAAATAGTCAGGAAATGCATGCTATTACTCGGTTAATAAGCTGTTAACATTTTGCCTGCTGTCAAGAAATGTAACACTCAGAATATACAAAACAATAGTTTTCCTCGTTCTTTATGGTTGTGAAACATGGTCTCTTACCTTATACGATGAAAACAAATTTAGGATGTTCTAAGACAAGGTGCCTAGGCTGAAATTTGGTTAAAAAAGGGAAGAAGATATTGGGAAGTGGAGGAGTTTGTATAATGATGAGCTACCTTCCTTGTAAAAATCACTAGACATTATTAGGATAGTCAAATTTCACAGATTACGGTGAGCAGGACATGTAGTGTGAATGGAAGAATCTAGAATTGTGTTCAAGGGATTGATTGGCAAACCAAATGGGAAAAGACCAATAGGAAGACTTAGACACAGATGGAAGGATAACTTTAGAATAGAATTGAAAGAGATAGTGTATAAAGAGGTAGTTTGAATAGAACTAGCTTAAGATGGGAAAAGATGGAATACTTTTGTAAGTGTGTCAATGAACTTTCGATTTCCTAATGCCATAGAGTAAGTAAGTATTAAACCTATTAATTCTTAACACCTGTAGCGGAGTGGGTTACATACATTTATTAATGTGTCACAACTAGATTGTCTTATAAGCTCAATTAAATTCTGACAATTACACATGCCTATTTTTTAAGCTTAAAAATACAATTATAAAAACCTTGACCAACTAAATTAATAAGTTCATCTCATATTGTTTGGGGGATTTAATTAATAGTTAACTTAGCTGCTTGCATGCAAGGCTTTATATAAGTGAGTAGATTTTTGGGTTTATTTAATATGTTCATTTCTTTAGTGTCATATTGGTGTTTTTTTTTGTGCCAGCAGGATGCAGGAAGTGGACCAAGGATTTGTACTAGTAATTGATCGTCGTTCAGACAAATGGAATTCTGTGAAGACGGTTCTGCTCAAAATATCAGTAATGTTCATATTCATAAAAAAAAACTTTAACACATTTTTATTTCTGGCTATTTCCTTAGCTCATATTCATATAAAATTTAATAATAAAATATTTATAGTTCTGGTAGTTGCTAATGCTTATTCAGAAATAGCACAGATAACATGACATGTAAAATCATATTAGTTTCAAGGGTGTTTTCCAGGAGCGTGACATTAGATCGTGCATTTCTTGGTGTAGAGTTGGATTTGGAGGTAGGTTGATAATAGCCACACTAATAATCCTTCTGAACATTATTGATGTGGACTGATACCAGATTAATGCAAAGTAATTTTTCTTGTCCTAATTGAAAAGTACTCTAAATAATACAGCGCTTTGCATGTACGATGACCATAATCAATATTGAACAGCTTGTCGAAAGAATGATTCTTAATCGAGGATTAAAATATAAATTTGTAACTGAACCATCAAGTGTTCCACATAGGAGATGTTTGAAAATATCTTGGATTGTAATGCAGCCTCAGCAATAGTGTGTGTGTGTTAAATAAAAATTAAAGTGCATAATTATGAAAAGTGTCTTGTCATTGTGGGAAAAGGGGACTTAACTTAATAAAGGGAGACTAATGGGGGTCATCCATAGACCATGTAACACTTTTTTCTTACCGTTTTAGCCCCTCTCCCTGTATAACACCATGTAGACATTTAGCCTGACCCCTACCTCCCTAATTTGTGTTACATAACTTTTCTCACCAAGAGTGAATGTCATTATTTCATAGGGAAGTTTTTGTGTATACTAAAAGGACTCACATTTAATACTTCTTAGAATCAATTTTAAATCCCGGTTATAAATGATTTAAGAGAGTATTATTATAACTTATAGATAAGTGCACATACAGGCAAGTATTTGGAAAGCCTTTTTAAAATTATCATCTGTCTTGCAAAGTCATCATCATCATCATCATCATCATCATCATGAACTGTTTCCAGCCTGTGACCGGGTCCGTTTAGTAAAATGACTCCATCTCCCTCTGTCCTTTCACCATTCTTCCTCCTGCACTCTCTTCCACTCTCCACCTCTCACTTGCACACTTGCTGCTATCTGTCACTAATCCTAGATTCCTCTACTATTTCTACCAACCCAACTCTAGTCCTTACATCTTAATTCCTAATCATATCTCTTCTGGTAACAACTAGCACGCTTCTCAAAAACTTTAGTCCCATGGCCTCCATTTGCAAAGTACATTTCTGATTATATTTATTGTCAAGTGGTAATAGTACACACAGAATGTGCAAGAAAGTTTAGACACGTGTAATCCGTCCATGTAGGAGTGAGCCAATCACTCATCAGTTTGTTGGTAGGGATTGACTCATTAGGTGAAACTTCACATGAAATTGATAAGCCCACTACATCTATGTCCACTTCTACAAGCCATTCAATGCGTTCAATTAAATCAAAACCTTGAAAAGCGCAGAACGGCTTCCTTTTTTTTTGCATTGTGCGATAATACAAACAGGCTTCAATCTAGTTATGACCTGTTTAAGAGTGCTTAAAGGATAGAGGTGTTTTGTATTAACTTTAATGTTCTTCTTTTAGGCAAAGTATTGGCCGCAATGTACACACGATCTGCCCTGGAAGTTAGCTTGAACAAATGGGCAGTAATAATCATAGGATATACAGAGGAATCCACCTCCATTGTGCCTTATAGATACAGATTTCCTTAAAAGGACGGACACAAACATACTCTTATCCCCAGGCTTCGGGACTTGCAGAGATGCGAGGCCCTGCTTCAGTGGGTACATTGGAGTAATGAAGCCTTCAGGAAATACTTGCCGCAGGCATACTGGATCAAATAATCCATTAGGGATTAATAAAGACATTGACAAAATCCCATTTCATCCTTATTTTACCTTTAAATACATTATAGTTTTACTGTAGTAATAATGTTAATGGAGTAATGAAGCCATCAGGAAACACTTGCCACATGCCACTTCTAAATGGCTTGCAGCATGTTGTGTTTTTACACTTAATCTGTAAAAATACAACAATAGTACAAAGTCAATGAATTTCCTATAAAAGTTATATGAATAAAATATTGCAAATTTCGATCTATACTGTAAATAAATTAAGATAGTAATTGTATCTATCTGAAGAAGATATTGACTTTCCTGCACATGTTATGCATACCAGTCAGGTGAAGGCAGGTTTGGTACATCCTTTTCAATGTAGGGATTAAAGTACTTGGCATACACTTAGAATCCATCAATAACGAGTTTGTTCCACAATTCTGCCAGGATATAACTAGAAAACTCGAAATTCATAATTTCACGCTCCTGATCTCTCTCATCGAAATGTGATCCAAACTTGCCATATGGAATGACTAGACCAGAGAGTATCTGACTAAGTTGTGCAATACCTCGCTCCACTATTGAATGCACTCCGTCAGGATTGTAAGGTAGAAACTTATTGGCTCAGCCTGCGCGGTATGATATATCTCCACACATGACTGCAAAATAGTTTGCATAGCTGCGCCCGAGGCAGGATTTAGAGAAAGCCTCAAGTACTTAAATTATTTATTGACTGTTGGGAAGGAGTGATGGGAGAGGGTTTATGTCTTTTTGTGATGTCCATATGTTTTGATCTACTAAATTAATTTTACTTTTTTGTTCCTTTCCTAATAAAATCAAATATTTGTCACATAGTTAATTTATTATGTTTTGTCACATTAATGTATAAGCTGGTTTTTTTTAGTTAAAGATTTAAGCACACCACACATTATTTTGGAAGCAGTGCTACCCACATTTATTGGTTTTACATGGAAACATAAAGCTGGTCTCCCCCTTTTCAGAATCTTTATAACTGTGAATAGCTAGTTATGAATTTATTATTGATTAATTATTATATTCCACACATGTAGTGAAAATAACAAATTAAATCTAAAAGATTTTTACTTAATTTTTAAGACACCGAGTTAAAAAAACTTAAATAATTTAAGGATCCCAATCCAGATTTAAAATATTTTATATTACTTCTGGGTAGACAAAAAAAAAAGATATTTGTCAAAATCTTATCCATTGGACATAATTTAGTTATAAAAGGGAATTAATTGCTTCTTCAAAGCTGCTATGACTGTCTCTATAACTTTGTGGTACAATAGTTCAATTCCATATATTATTTAATGTTACCAAAACGGCCACAATATAAGTATTAGTAAAAAGTTTTGATAAATACTTTAATTGATAAAATTGTTTATTAAGATTTACTTTGATTATCATTTTCTAATAAATTAAATGTATAATGTTATCTGTGGTTTTGTTTTTGTCTAATCTGTTTTTTTACTAAATCATTTCTGGAAATCCAAACCATAATACAGTTTGTCATCTGCAAGTATTAATATAATATCAGTGTGAGGAGGTTTACATGAATGAAAAGCAGAGAGAAATTTTGTTTTTGGTTTAAGAGCTTAAAAACACTTTAAATGATATCTATGCTTTTTTTTAAGGTTTGGAATCTTTAAGTAAAAAAAAATGTATGTTCTGTACTGTCTTTAGAAATGTCTGTCTTTTGCCAAAGATACCTGGAACTTCATAACCGATTGTGGTACATTTATTTATATTCGTTAGGATGTCTGCTAAGGGAGGATCTAGCATACATACAGTCAGGGTTTGAGTCTCCGTTAAAGATACGGCCGGTTTTATATATATCTCTAACTTAGGATTTCGGGAACCACTTAACTGATTGTGGTGTGGTTTATATTTACTTTTATACTTGACCAATATCCAGGCACGTTTTAGCATTATTTGTGTATAATCAGGTGTTTTGGTGTGACTCTTGGTAAAGAGCCAGCCAATTGTTTTTATACATTTATGGAACCACATAATTACTGTGGTGTAATTTTTATTATTCTGTCGAGTATTTATCCAGGCATTTCTTAGTATAATAATTGTAATAGGGTGTTTTGGTGTAAGTACTCGTGAAGGGTCAGCTGGATAGGTGTATATATCTCTGGGACCACTTAACTGATTGCTATGTAGTTTTTAGTTTTAGCATGATATGAATCAGGTTTTGTATTATGAGTCTCGGTGAAGGACCATTTGGATATTTATGTACATCTCTGAAACAGCAAACCGATTCCAATGTAGTTTATTACATTCTGTAGGATATTAACCAGGCAAATTGTAGCATGATATACTTAGGTTTTGGGTTTCGAGTCCCTGTTTAAGTTTCGGATGGATGTTGTATGTATGTTATCTAGGATATTTATAACCACATAAACAATTGCAGTGCAGTTTTTTCAATTATGGAGTCTTTATATCCAGTCAGGTTTTAACATTAGTTTAATCAATTGTTTTGCTGCGAGTTCCTGGAACTACTTACAGGCCTAGCGATAATGGATTTTGTGGGTCAGCTGGAAGGTGAAGTCCGTTCTTCTGCAAAGGGGATAATATAGTTCAGAGTGAACTATAGGAGAATATTTAAATGTAATATAAAATTACCTATTTCAACCACCTCTGCTACTCATTTGGGCTACACGCCTTAAATAATTATTGTGGGATAGTGATGAAGAAGATACAAATTAAAGAGGATGTAACCACATTTGCTAGGAGGGAAGTTGGGAGATAATGTAGGAAAAGTCCCTCAATCTTTCCGGCAAGTATGAGAACCCTATTTCATCCATCACTGGAAATGAGCCATATGAGAAATTTTTTGTCCGCGTCACTACCAATGCAGTAGAAAATAAATAATCATTTATGGCATTTCCTAGAATATTTAGTTTACTTTGTAATTCTGTTTATTAGAAGATATCAAATATTTAATTTTGTGTGTATTTCGAGCAGATATCACACAGGTCTATAATCTATTATTTTGGGGCTTTCTTTTTTTAAGTTCAATCAATAATGCTTTTACAACAATGAGATTATCAACAACTCTCAGACTCGCCTCGGTGGCAAAGTGAAATAACGTGCTAGTTTCGTGTTGAGCTAGACTGACAAGGACGGGTAGATCGAGGTTCTACTCTCACTCGAGTGAACTGGGGCAAGTTTTTTCCTAAATGGTTTTGCACTCTACTTCCACGCAAATGCGGGTTCACTTTCTCTAAATTCAACCATCCCAATTCCTAACCCTTTAGAATAATTAGTACTTAAGCGTATCGTCCAAAAGGGTAGTAAGACGTGGTGCTCAAATTAAAAAAACTCAACAAGAATGTATATGCATTTCCTTTAAATACTCTTTCCTTGCCCTAATGATTTAAAATTGTCTATATGAAGGTTATCTGAGAAACAGTGAAGTTTTTTCTGGCATTCAAACACATGAATAAATAGTTTGTTCTGTGTGTGTTAACTGGCCGTGAAGGTCTGAGTTTAGCCTAAAATAGTTAAATGGTTCTTGTCTAAAAAGAGGGTTGGATCACATTGTTCACATTATCAAATAATGCACTAGCAAAATACTGAAAGTTTCAAATGCAGTCAACTTTCATACATCTTCTAAACATTTATGTCTTGCAGTAAGACAACAGTTATTACTCCTTCCAAGCTAATTTCAAGAACAAATAAATGATGTATTTTGTTTAGTCTGCACTACAACTTATATGTTAAAATATCATACTCCTCAAATAATTATTGGTTACCTTATTATCATGATTATTATTAGAAAGTTTTTCTAAACGAAGAATCCTAACAACACGAATTACAAATGTATTTAACGGTAAGATAGTGGGACTTTTAGCACAATCGATAGCATGTGTTTCTGCTGAACTGAGGATCCCAGGTTCGATTCCTACATTGGTGAACTTTTATCTTTAGTGAAATGTGTGTTTCTCCTTTTAAAGTGATGAACTAATGGGATGGGCATGATGTGTCTTTTAAAGTTTTAAGATAGTATCAAAGTCGTGTGCTATCATAAATCAGTAAATTATGTCATTTTTTTTGTTTGTAGCTGTGTAATATATTTTTTATTCCTAGTAAACAATTTTAATACAAATTTAAAAAAAATATTCAAATTTTAAAACTTATTATTATTCATAAAAAATATTAATAGACAAACGATAGGAGAAGGGAGGGGAATGTTACATACATTTTAGTGGGGAATTTTAGGAAATGATCAGGGGAAATCGGGGAAAAAGTCGGGGATTTCATTGGTCAAGTTGAGTAGACACCATGATCAGTTACAATAACAATATTTCAAATATAATAATTATTATTGATATTGTTAATAGTGAAAACATGAACATTATTATAATTTTTCAACATTAGCATTAGTACAAAATCTGTGTTACATAACACTTTGATGTACCTCCCCCTTCCCCCATGTAACACCACATAGACATTAAAGCTACACCCCAACCCACCCCACAAAGTGTAATGTGGTTTATGGAAGACCCCGGACCCTCTTATTATGCAAAATTGGCTAACCCCACTCGCAAATTCCCACTTTGGAGGCTGCATGGTCTAAGCTTCCACACTCGCAGTAATCTAGACTGCCAATGACAAGTAAATCAAAGTTCGAATCTCACTCAAGTGGTTTTACACTCGGCCTCCATGCAAATGCTGGTACACTTATTCTAAATATAACCTTACTCATCCCCAAAACATTAGCATAATTAGTACATGAGTGTATAACCCAAACGAGTAGTAAGAAGCGGTGCTAAAAATACCAATTTAAATGAGCTAAGATAGAACAAGAAATAGGTTATAATCCAAATGGGTAGTAAGATGTGGTGCTAAAAAATATTTAATTAGTTTAAAATAAAATATTCTTCCATCAACATACTCTCAACAATTAAGAACAAAAAATATCTCTTTTGAAGAAAAGAAGCTAGACGAACAAAGACTATGATTATGCCTCGATTGTATTATTTTAATATTCTTTAGACATTTTCTTAATAGAATTGTTGGTTTTTTATTAAATAGTCCAATTTTAAATAAATATGTAGACTCAAAATTTGGTATTTTCATTGAATTTATTATGTTAAATTTAATATGAAAAACAAATCCTGAGATATTTTAATTTCTGACAGTAATCTTAGAGATTAATATCATAATAATGGTAGAGTTTAATTAAAGAAATCGGTACATCAGAACGTTTTAAAGAACCCCAATTTAAATGCTTCAGACAAATCTGGTAAGTTTATAGTTCGGTTTTAAAATTTCTTTATAACTATCAGTTAAGGTGGGATGGAAGGGGACGTGAAAAGAGGTAATTGTTTTTGCAGTTTTTATGGATTTTTTTTTGCCAAAATAAATAACATATTGCTCCAGTTCAAACATAGAATTCAATTTTCTTTAAATCAAAATCACCTCAAATTTTCTTAACCATCTGTCAAAGGTGTTATGAAATATGAAAACTTTTTCACTTCATTTAAAAAGTTTGTTAGATAATGCCACCATGCTCATAACAGATATTCACGAACTGTTGATATCAACATGTAAAGAAAATTAATGTGTTTGTACAGAGCAATATTATTTTTTCATTTAGCCAAAAAAAGTTTTGCCATAAAAACTGCAAACACACTGGCCTTTTCTCATGACCTATTCCATCCCACCTTAACAGCTCAACCTCTTAACAATCTACTATTTGATAATTTTTACCATGCTAAGCTAATAAATACCATATAAATAATGCCAAGTCACAGTTGCTTGTGAGTTTTTATCTCACATTTGTCAATCATTTTATGACTATAGTCATGGCTCTGGAAACACTTAATCAATATTTTAGTTTAAGTTTCCTTTTGAGAAATATTCACAATTTTGAGAAATTGCTGTTAGAATCCTAATATACTTACTCCCACTGACACTAGCTCTATTTAGTCTTGCTTTAATATATTAGTGTATGTGTGGGTAATGAAATTGATACCTTTAGCTAAATTTGTATTGTTTTCCTCTTCATACTTGCTTCTTTATAACTTTGCTTTGAAATTTCAGGATTTCTTCCCTGGGCTTATTAATGTGGCATATGTTTTGCGGCCTGCCAGTTTCTTGCAGAAGGCTCTTTCTGAAGTTAGCAGCAAAATTTTCAAGGATGAGTTCAAATTTAGGGTGAGTCTTTATTTCAAAATGTCACCTCCTTGACCTATAAGCCCCTACTAAACATATTGTCTAATTCACGGATTAATGGGGATGACAACCTTTAGTTTAAGAACAAGGTGGAAAATGATAAAAACAGTGATAATTGATAATTTGAACAAACATTTTAAAGAATCATAGTTTTTTAATATACATTTTGGTACTAGGAATTTGAAAATTGTTTATTTACAAAGGATTCAAAGAGTAGCAGGAAAAAAGAGATTGCCACCGAGCCAACTTGTAAACATAACTGATATACATTGGAATCATTCATATGCTTCAGACTCAGTTTTCTACATTCTTATGAATTCAAAATAGGCTTAAAGCTAACAATTTAGACTTTTTCCAACTTAGATGAACCACCAATTTAACCCTTTTGCACTTAACACATTTTCACTTGGCCTATCCAAAAAACTTGGGCTAATTTTCACATATTTACCTCTAAACACTTTCAAATTTTCCAATTAAAAAAGTTTTTAATGTATACAAATGGAAAACATCCCACTTATACAATAAACATTAAAGATTTTGAAAAAAAAAATCATAAATTATTCAGCTCCAGATATTTTGAAAAAAAATAAATTGAAATTTGAAAACTTGTAATATAATTTATTATTCAAAGTTAAAAAAAAATCTCTTTTTTTTACGGCTTCCTTCTTCATAAGTCATCCTGCAAGAAAGAGCATTTATTTCTATAAAATTTTATATAAGTTTGGTGTTTGTAAGATTGTTTGATTTTAAACTATATGACTTTTTGTAAAATCACATTATACAGGACGGTACTTACAATTTTGAAGTCAGTGCCTGTGTTTGGGAAAACACTCTCCATGAAGTCATAAGATCTGGGCTATTGTGTCATCACTAGTGGTATCAGAGTCATTTTGAGGCACAAAGTCACTCTCACTGCCAATAGTGTCTAAATAATCTAATATATCCGAGTAATTTAGCCTAGAACTTGGACCAGCCATTGCAAAGATAAAAATCAAATCAAACTATTGCCCTAACACTTAGGCCTGGATAACTTTCAATAAAAATAATTATGAAGAATATAAGCACAAAATAATAAAGAAACTTTATAATGAAAATAAAATATCAACTGCAAAACACATAATACACACTAACTTAAGAGAAACACGGAAGCCAGAAATGTAATCGCGCCATGATGTAAACGTGTGAGAATAACAAACTTCATTTGTTAAAAAAAATATATTTTCATAAACATTACAGTGCTTTCTGTTGAATAAAATACTAAATATATATTCAAATTTATGATACAGTCCTTGTGGTAACATCTAGTAATAATATATCTAACTAAAAGACTAGATTTGGCTGGCGCCAATAGATCGGCCGTGTGTTTTAGCCACTATTTGACACGCCGATAGATCGACACGCTGAGCGTTTAGGGGTTAAGAATATAAAAATAAAATGACAAATGATTTGTAATTTAATTATAATTTATTTTACAAATCATTTTGTAGTTTATTTTCATAGCCTTAATTTATTAGTAGTATATGATCGACTATGTATTTTGAATCACTAAGATTGACTAAGGAAATACTACACAACAATAATAAAAACAGAATCCGCTTTAGCTGAATGCAACCAGTTCTACCACCTCACCACATTTAAGAGAATATTCTCCTACTTGCTGACCTTAGCATAGATCCGGCCCAATGAGATTTGAAAATGTCTTCCTCTAGCACTTGATTTTCCTTCTGAAAGTGGCAACCCAGCTCCAATTAGCTAATATTGTAATTTTTTCACCCCATCCAGCCACATAATAAACAGACCTTTACTTGCAAACATAAAAAATATAGCTCATCATTCTTTTGATTAGACCTTGGCCACAGTCTCCAAGCTAAAATGACTGCGCTCATTGGGAGACCATGAGTCTTTTAACATTGGGATTGCTACATCCAGTCCCAAAAGACATCACTATCAAGCAGGCATTTTTGAAATATTTTACTTTAAAGATGGTTTTACTATAGACCAAATGAAAATGGCAAATGACCTTTTAGTTTTAATAAAACAGCTTTCACATAGCTAGGTTAAAATAGTGGCCCCACTCCAACTCCCCAAACGTGCCTATTCAGACTTCAAATTAAAAAGAAAACTTAGAATACTTTGGTCATTTTTTTATGTTCAAGTAAATTATCTAGTTGTAAACAATCTTCAAATACCGTTGTTGACTCGTTACTTGTCTGAAAAGGTTTGTTCATTAAAAGGAAATAAGAGGGTGAGAGGGATTAATGGTACAGGGACTGCTTCGGTGGTGGCATGGTCTAAGGTGCTACACCCACAATAGACTAGACTGCTAAAAGTTTTTCATCCCTAACCCATTAGCATAATAAGGACATAAGCGTATAGTCTGAATGGGTAGTAAGACACAGTGCTTAAAAAAATGATTGTGTTTGGACCACCACTTATTTACAACGAACAATTTGAAAGTGAGTTGTTTTACTTGGAATAACTGTTATCATCGAAAACTGCAACTAGCACTCACCGGTGCCCAATGACCCAACTTGGCTCATGGAGTGCAGCGAAGCCCCCGTAAGGTTTGGTGTATGTTGTATACCTTATCTGTGACCTTGGCCAATAAGTAAAATAGGACAGCTGCACCAAAATATTTTAAAGGTTTGTTTCCCATCCAATATACCTAAGAAATATTTGTATTCCTCTAGTGACTGCCACACAATTTCTTGAGACTTCAGGATCATATTCACCTCCATGAATTGTAAATAATTAGTATTTTGATTCATTTCAAATTCACATTAAAGGTGGACAATCTCAATACACTTATAATAAGATTTCTACTTAGCAGTTAGAGGTAAAGATAATTGTGCTTTGAATTTGGAATGATAAAAAAAAAACATAGCCTATATAATGGAAAATACTTAGATTTTTTTTTTCTAACAAAGAAGGTAAGATACAGTTTGTGTGAGTTCATGATAATAATTCACCATCTTAATTAGAAGGGCCACCTGTCAGAACTTAGGACTTTAGTTTCATACAGGGCTGTGGAGTTGGTACACCAAGCCTTAAACTTCGATTTCTCCATTTTTCTGTCAGACTCTAATTCCGACACCTTCATAAATGGCAAATGTATATTCATTATAAATAAAAATTGACTGCAATAACATGCTCCAATACAGATGATTTCATGGGAAGCTTCTTTGGATTTGTTAATTTATATTTAAATTATAAATTTACTAAACCAAATTATAAATATTGGTCCTAAATATTTTTTTTATATAAAATATTGTTAAAATTTTATAAGTTATCATTTCAAAGTTGGAGTCAGTCCACTTTTACCAAGTTCGACTCCACCCAAAATTGCTTCCGATTATAATTCTACAACTCTGACTTCACAGCTCTGGTTTCATGGATCCATATAGTAAGCCTAACCCTTTAAAACACATTTAAATGGCTCTTGAGAAATGTATCTAGACACACTTTAAATTCAAGCATTTAAATATTTATAAAAGTGATTTTAGAAAAAATTATATCTCTCTTAAAATATTTCTTTAAATTACATGAAACAGAGTGCAATGGTCCCGTTATGAAGTAATTGAGGGGGCAAAAATACAAATATTGAAATATGTCATCCATTTTATTGGGGGTGGGGGAATGGCTGAGTTCCTTCATGTTGGGAGTTCATCTACTGTCTGAAAATTTCCAGAAAAAAAGAGCTTTAGGACAGTAGAGAGCTCCTTTTTTTTTTGTCAAATTTTGGAGCTTCTTAAGTTTCTTTCTACAAATAAATCCTGACTAATAATGTCAGTTTAATTGGTTTCCTTTTGGCTCTTGACTGTACTTTTAGGAGATTACTTTTCTCCTTTCTGTGTGAGGTCTAATACATCTCATAAGAAATTATTTGCAAATAAAGTTTACACCAATCATTTTACTGTGCTTTAGTGTTAAAAGTAGGGCTGGGCCAATAAGCCTCTTTGCATATATTGCCAATACCGATATTTATTGCCAATATTGCTGATAACTGATGCCGATTTTTTTTTTCAATATTACAAAAGTGTACAGTAACAATACTCAAGACCCACCTTGGTGGCGTGGTTGTCTAATGTATTAGTTTTGTGTTGAGCTAAATTGCTGAGGACGAGGAGATCGAGGTTCAAATCTTGGTCGGGTGAACTGAGGCTGGTTTTTCCTAAATGATTTTCAACTCTACCTTCACGCAAATTCAGGTTCACTTCCTCGAAATTGCTAAATAATAAATAATAAACAATGCTAAAAAAAAATTATCTGATTTTGCCACTTTTATATTTTTCATGATAACCACCAAAACAGAAAAAAACCACGAAAGGCATTTCTAGTTATTTTTTATTGAAGTGCAAATAAAAATATTCCCAGGTAGTGGAAAGTTACATCTTTGCTGTTTGTTATATTATTAATCCTCAATTAAATGATCAATATATAAATTCTCAGTTAAATGACAAAATAACCAAACAACTATTTACAACAGTGGTAAATTGGTACCTTGACATCACGCTTGAACGCGCTCTTTATCTTGAGGAGTGCTCATTGACCAATCAATCGAGTGGATCTTGGAGCACTCAGTAATCGACATGCAGTTGATGTCACACCATGAATAAAAGAAAAACACATGATTACTGAACCCAGTTCTATGCACCTAGCCCCTCGAGTACGAAATAGAACAATAATGTTACGTTATCTTTAATGTATTAATTGTGTTTGCTGTGTGAATAAGTTACAGTTACGTAAATAAAATATAGATTAGTTAATTCAATCAATGGAAAAAAATAGGGGGTATATAAAATATAAATAACTAGAATCCAAAATGAAAATTATTTAAATAGAAAGCAAAATGCTTTGCGCATACATAGGCCTCAGGTCGTACTGTTAGATGTAGGTAATATTTCATGTTAGGTTAGTATACAACTTGTATTCAATTAGAACTACGTTACTTAAAGCCATAATATGATGTATTTTTTTTTTATAAATCCACAACAAATAAAATCATAACTGGCCCACCTAATATTGTTTTTGATAGTGTTTGATTTTGTTACTCATGGAAATCTTTATCTCTAATATATTTATCAAGTATTTTGTATTTTGAAATAAACCTTAATGTAAATAAAATTGAATGTTTCATTTTGTTTAGAATGTCGGTTTTTCTGCTTATTTTAAAATAAAACATCTAAAGCAGAATTAAATAATTTGTGTTTACATGCAAGAGACTGTATTTAAATATTTTTGTTTGAACTATGAATTATATTTTCTTGACTTTAAAATTTAAAATATATCTATAGATTTTGAATTATCGGCGTAAAATATCTGCATTATTAAAAACCAACTATTCTTAGCCTATTATGCCAATATCGGCCGATAAATCGGATTGGTTATCCACATAGACCCAGCTCTAGTTAAAAGTAGTGTAGTCAGCTATAGGAGAAACTATTTTATTCTTGGCAGTCAGTTCTTGTCATTATTATTATTATTGGAGATAATAGTTAGGGGAAGAGGACCCGGGACTATGGCTCAGTTTGTAAAAATAAGTAAAAGAAATTGAAATCCTGCCATATTGTTCACTTAAATGCTAAATTAAGTTTTATGAATTAAATATAATATTTTATTCCTTATTATCTTTTGTGAATTTAAAAACACACAATTATATTATTTTGGGGACAGACAGGTGTGAAATCATGCTTGCCAATCACAACTCCATGTTTGCATGTTAAAGTAAACATTAAACATTTATTTATTTATTTTATCCTTTGACAAAGAGGATATTGGTAAAAGAACCAGCAAATGAGACAGTTTGAGTGAGAGAGAGGGGATATGTTTTTTGGGGGTAGACAGTACTTTTCGAAGCCAACCACTTTGTTAGCAATTTTGACATTTGAAAGTGGAAACTTGAGGGGGCAGATTGAAGTGGTGACAAGATGAATACATCAATTAATATTAACATATTATGGTTATTTACCTAAATACTAGATTAATCCATCGTTAATATCTATAAATGGTTTTAGCCTGGCTGGGTAGTAAACTGCGATGGGGGAGGAGAAGGGGTGGATTATAATGTTATTAACAAAATAATTCTTTAGGGTCTTTAACTCAATTCTTTGATATCTTAGAGTTTTACTGGTATTTAAAGAAACTATCACAATATCTCACTTATTTATATTTCGATTATTGCTTTCAAATTTTGTTAAATGAAAGTTCTAGGATAGAAACAAAATGGTAAATTTTCGAAAAGGGGACAATTTTTCATTGGATACAATGTATAAAATATTGGTTTATTGCTATTTCCCTTCAATGCAGTCAAATTTTAAATTTACTTAACATTACATTTGTATTCAAGTGAACCTTATTTACTACAGGGCCAAAAATTCACTTTTTTATGAATTAATGAATGAAAATTAATTTTATTCCAACTAAATTGCTTAAATATTTTTGTAATAATTACATTTTTTTAAGTGTATTTTAGTATATGGTATATGAATAAATGATATTTTTATTTTAAGGTTGAATGCATGACAAACATTAAAATAATAAATGTTTAGGAATCAAGAATAAAATAACGTGAGAATAAGATTTAAGATTTACAATCAAGAAAAAAACATAAATCCTTAAATCTCTAGTTTTTTTAGTACACTTTTAAAAACATAAACAGCTAAAACGGTTTTGCTGCACTTCATGGAATAGATTACAAAAATACAAAACCTTAGGCCTCTGAATAAGAATGCTAATTTTGCGTGAGCATTTTATGATATTACAGTACACTGCTGCTCTATGCATAGTTTTGCATCACATCTACACCTTGCACATTATCATAAAATTCATTTTAATATACATTACAAGCTTGATAATCTAACTTTCGAAAGTTCAGCATGCCCAGTAATCCAACATTATTATGCCTTCGACAGGCCTATAAGCATTTCTCTCAAATTCAATGTTTCGATGTTTCCTTAATTCTCACACCTAGTGATCTGGTATTTAAAAAACTTTAAAAGACTTAACCTGAAATACGTGTTATTCATAGTAGTTGAAGATTGGAACAATATACCCCAGGGAACTAATTGTGGAAGGAATTGTGGCTATTGATGAATGATACAGAAATGAAGAAGATTGTGAACCTGAAGATAACTACCCAGTAGCATAATTGATACAAACTGAGAACATAGAACTGACATGTGATGAAACTGAAGAACGGTTTGTGGAAAGTTCAGACAGGACTTGATGAACGAATGGTGACACTTAATGAAATTATAGAAAAAAAAACTGAGTCAACAGACAATTGTATGGAAGAGAATGGTTTCCCTGATTCTGGGGCACACATTGTCAAATCCAAAGAGGAGCTAGCTTCTATCAACACCAATACCCAACGAGCAAAAAAACAAATAATACAACGGGTAATACATTTCTTACATTGAATAAACTGATGATACATGCAAAATACAATATACAATTAAAACATTTCTGACTAAGACTATATAGGAATCAAATAGCCAAAGCTTTTATATTGGTTTTAGTGAAGATTTACTCGCATCTAGAAATGGTATTCTGAAAATTGAAAAATGACACCTGGGCACACGAGAATATGATAGCTAGATGCGAGTAAATCCTCACTAAAACCAACATAATAGCTTTATCTAATTGATTCTTAAATATGCGATCCCTTACAATTATAATAATTGTACAAGTGGCACCAATAAGCCAACTACCGAGTTGAAGGGGGCTGCGTTATCTGATAGCTTGTGATATTAATAAATCACACATTTGTCGCCAACAATTTCCTCATGTCCATCATAGACTCTGCCTCAAAATGTGAGTGAAGAATGACCCTGGGCACGAGACGATTCCTGGATAGCTCAATGGTTAGAGCAGTGGAGTACTAAGCCAAAAGTCCCGGGTTCGATTCCTGTGTCCAGGTATCATTTTTCAATTTTAAGAACATAAGACTATATAGTATTATTTTGTTTATGTTTTTTTAATAAAAGTCTGTTTTGAACAAAAACCTTCTATTTTTTATGTTCTTCCAGTAACCAGACACTTCCATTTATTCAACATTAGGCAGATTTTTGCAGTTTTGGATTATCGCGCCTGTGCTGTGTATCACAGGACTTAAATATGTTAAAAACTTTTACTGTGTCTCACAGAACCCCAATATGTTTAAACTTTTACATGCTTGATTATTTTTGTGTGCCATGTTTTATTTATGTAATATAACATTAATATGCTTAGTTACAATAAATTTTAAAAATCCAAGATGTTAAAATAGTCCCTATTTAATTTTCTAATTCAGGAATGCAAATACATCTTCACGTATAATTTATGGACGTGTGAATACTTTTTGTTTGTTAGTAATCTAATTCAGTTATTTTTTTATTTGTTTTTAAGGTGGTGGTTTGTAATTATTTAGAAGAACTTCATGAACATATTGATACAAGTCAGCTGACAGCGGATCTTGGAGGGGATCTGCCATATTGTCATGAAGATTGGCTCAAACATAGAGTTGTAAGTGAGCCATGGTAACCATGTAATTAATATAGTGTTCATATTTACTATATCTCTCTAAGGAGAACTTTTTTTGCTTTATGAAGTACCTTATTTTGATATACTGGGATGAATGTATTGGAAAGATTGATATAAACGGGAACAAATACCACATATCTTTTACAATGAAAGAAGAACAATGGCAGCATTGTACATTGTGAAGTGTATTTTTATTTTCATTGTAAAAGCCATCAGTCATTTCACCAGGACCTTCTTTCAAATATATCAAAATACTTGTATTTAGGTGACACTATTTCAACATGTTTCCAATACTATGCTCTCTCTTCTCAATAATTTAATAGCCATTTAGGATTGTGGAAAGGCTCACTACTTTCAATTAACACATACACATGACAAGTCTTGGAACATCAAAACATTGTATACTAAACTCCTTATCTTGTATAAACTGTTTGAACTCCTTCAGGAGGACAACACAGTCACTTGTACTCTCTCTTTCACTACTGAACTGTTTTTTTGCAGTACATTTATATGTGGTGCTCTGCCAAATGAAGGCAATCATCCTCAAGGATTAAAAGTTTAAACTGTTAAACTCATTTATAGGTTAAACTGTTAAACTCATTTATAGGTTAAACTGTTAAACTCATTATTAAAAATGGTTTAGGGGTCATCCAGGATTCGGGTGGGATTCCTACCGTAATTAGGGTGCATACCAACATTATAAAGTAAAAAGTCAAAAAAGGATTATATTGAGAATTATTATTTAATGACCAAGAATATATATATATACATATATATATATATATATATACATATATATATATATATATATATATATATATATANTGTGAACTGTCTTCTTTTCATTATAAAAACCATATTGTGTTCATTCCTTTTATACGTTTCTATCCACCTTTCCTCTATCTTCTTCCAAATATATTACCTCATAAAGTGAAAAAAGGTTTTCCTTATGGAGATATATTAATTGCATCCAATGTCCTTTTCCTGTGTTTGTCCTTTATGTTATACCTTTTACATGTTCCTATCAATTTATCCTATAATTCTTTACAATTTTCCATTTTCTCTTTTTTGTGTTTTTTATTTGTTTCCTCTTTTAGTCAGTTGTGTTGCACATTTCACCTTTTCACACTCCTCCCTGATGAGTTCCGATAGAGTAAAACCTAGGTCGGAGTATTGGGCGGTGATGATCGATTTTCTTTAAGAGGCAACCGTTACCTCTTTGTCCAATGGCAGCAATGTAAAGTGTGAACTGTCTTCTTTTCATTATAAAAACCATATTGTGTTCATTCCTTTTATACGTTTCTATCCACCTTTCCTCTATCTTCTTCCAAATATATTACCTCATAAAGTGAAAAAAGGTTTTCCTTATGGAGATATATTAATTGCATCCAATGTCCTTTTCCTGTGTTTGTCCTTTATGTTATACCTTTTACATGTTCCTATCAATTTATCCTATAATTCTTTACAATTTTCCATTTTCTCTTTTTTGTGTTTTTTATTTGTTTCCTCTTTTAGTAAGTTGTGTTGCACGTTTCACCTTTTCACACTCCTCCCTGATGAGTTCCGATAGAGTAAAACCTAGGTCGGAGTATTGGGTGGTGATGATCGATTTTCTTTAAGAGGCAACCGTTACCTCTTTGTACAATGGCAGAAATGTAAAGTGTGAACCGTGTTCTTCTTTTCATTGTAAAAGCAATATTGTGTTTGTCCCTTTTTATATGTTTCCATCCACCTTTCCTATACCTTCTTCCAAATATAATACAATTACCTCATAAAGCGAAAAGAGGTTTTCCTTATAGAGGTATACAATATCTATTTAAAAATAGCAATCAGCTATTCTTACCGAGAAACAAGTTAATCTTACAGAAAACACCATTCGGCCAAAATTACCTCACAAGAAGTTTGAAATAATATTAGATACATATTTCTCAGCATCAAAATAAAGTCAACTCTGAATAATAAACAATCATCCTTTACTTTCATTTGAAAACGTGATCCTTGCTACAGAAAAGTTTCGAGTTCCCCATTTGAATGCTTGGCATTAATTCAAACTCTAAGGCAAAGATTACCAAATATTCATTTATTTTACAATATTCCAAGATACAATGATCTGTGCTGACCAGAAAGGACTCTGTCCCAAAGTTGACTAAAAATATCCATTTACTTTTATAATCCACAATAATATTTAAAGTTAACTTTCATTGTGAATGGTTACAATTATTTCTGTAAAAAAAAAGTCCACACCCCAGCAATATCAGTTTAAATAATTAGTTAATAAGGATTACCACATATATTTACATTAGTTTAGGTGGAAGGGAATTAGAAAATAAGTATATATTAAATCCAAAAATTTATAATTTAGAGCTTGCACCATATATATACGTAGCAAACCAGCTAACCTGTTTGTGATCCCGGCAAAGAGTGTTTTTTTCTTAGCTATTCCTGGCACCATATATGTACAGTTTAGCCCTCAGAGTAGGAATGTAAAGAGATACAGGGAAAGGCGTTTGTGGAAGTCCTATTTGGTGATGAAACGTGTGGCTATTTGATCGTCTGACTGTTCCATAAGTCAAGAAATGCCATTTAACCTTGTCCAGGAAGGGAGTAAAGAATATTCTCGTCTATACTAGCTTAGTCTCGAAGCTTGTGGCAGGTTCTCGAATAGAGCACACCTACTTGCCTGAACTGCTCAATTGGTCATGTCGTACTGGTGGAATGAAGGAGTGTGGCCGCAAACAGATAATACAATTGGTTAATTTAGCACCTATGGATTTTATTACTAAATATAATTTCTTAAAGCTAGATACAACTCTATGCCCTTGCTATAGCAATTTGAGATTTCACACCTTGGCTGCATTTAATATATTCCATTATCAAGCTTCCTAAGTATTTGAAGACTACTTATTTCACACTTCATCCTTTTTCATCTCGATAATTGCCGTCATCCTTTTCATGCCTATGACCATACATTTTGTGTTGTTTTTATTAATTATAATCTTGTATTCTTCACAGGATTTATTTAGATCATATAACATATTTTTTTATTTTCCATTCACACTATGTCATCAGCGAATCTAATACATTCTATTCTGCTCCCACCAATACATATACCATACCTCTTTTCCATATGATCACTTTTCGATTGTCTCCTCCACATATATATTAATAAGGGTGGGGGAGAGAGACAGCATCCTTGCCTAACTTCCCTATCAATTTTGCTTTCTCCCATTCACTCGTGCCCACTCTTTACTCTTACCATCTGATCCAATTACAGACTCTTTATCAGCTTTCTCTCCTCCTTCCAGTTCACTCCTTTACTCTTTAAAATACCAATCAGCTTGCCCTATGGCAATCTATCATAGAGCTTTTCTAGATCTATAACTACAACATAAACATTGCATCTTTTTTTCATACTGTATATTTATCGCTTAAGATGTTTTATATTTATATGTATTTATATCCAGAAACCTTCCAAACTTGGCCCAATGAAAATTCGATAAGAAGACGTTGAGAAAAAGTCCAAAGAGTAGTATACTTTTACTGCAAAATGGCAAAAATAGATATTAATTAGACTATATGTTAACCGGACATCTGAGCTATGTAATTTGCATGTGAGATTTCAACATACTCTAGTGAGTGTTTATTGTATGAATGAATAACAGATCGACAACAACTCATTTTTATACATTATATTATTGTTTTGCTTCCAACCCAGTATTTGATTAATTTTAAAAATCTTATCAAAAATTTTTAAGTTCTGACTTTAGGGGGAATGTTCCTGCACAAGGGCTACTAACTTTTTAAATTTCAGATTTCTGCGTGCAGTGACAGTCAAACCCTTTATTTTATTAATGTATAGATAGATTACATATTTGAAGTATGGATAAATTATAAAATTCATACACACACAAAAAAATACAAGTGATGACAACTCCAACCTCTCCTAATCTTAAGTTATATTATTAGGCATATGAAGCTACGGCAGTCCTAGCAAGGTGGTAGTGGAAAATATATGGCTTTAAAAAAAAATGACCCAGATCACAGGCTGGAAGAAGTAATTGATTTAAAATTTATATATATATATATATATATATATATATATATATATATAATCACTATCATAAATATGGTTCACGTACACAAACATTATTCTGATGACACCAAGCTTTTGAGCTATTTGGAGTTGTCATAGCTTGATTTTAAAAAATAATATCTATCTCAAAGCTCTTTGGATTGGTAATCACCTGGATTTTTTTTTTTAGATATAAGACACCTCTAAAATCGGTTGGGGGGGTTTCAACCTCAGAATTTTTGGAAAAAATCTGATGCTTCTATTATTTATTTGGAGTGATCCTCACCTGGATTTTTTTTCAAATCAGATACTTTTATAAGTTTTTTAGAGTTGTTTTTAATTGTAATTAGAGTTTAATACATCCTTTTCCCACCATATAATTATTTCTTACATTTATGTGTGTACCGGCCTTATTGAAAATATTTGAAGCAACACTAGCCAGTGAGGGGCCCATGGCCTACCTGCCACTCCCCACCCTGTAGGCACACGTATGTCTTACATACCTCCCCTCCCCCAGGCACGCCTATCTCCTACCTGCCCCCTGGCCTCCCATGGACACATCTATGTCTCTTATATGGGCAGTTTTACTATCACAGTCATAATATTTGATTATCATGGACTAAGACATATTATGTACTTTACTTTATAAAGTATTTGAAACAATTAAAACTGATTGTTTTTTTGTGTTCTTTCTGATGTTCCAGGCCTTAGAGAAATTTTCTAGCAAGACTAAAACTGTCTCAGTATCTTTAGATGACTTCACTCACAGTTTAGAAGATACAGAATTTCCAAATGATGTAGATGCTACTCAGCAACTCCTTAAATCTCAGGTAATATAATTTCAATACTATTTGGATTATCTATTAAATAATTTAAAAAATTAATGTTTGTTTTATTTGTATTATTAAATGTGTCAACCATTCCGAATCTTGTCCAATACCTAAACTTAATTGGACAGCTGAACTAAGGGTCCCTGATTTACTTTCCAGTGGGTCCAAAAGTATTAGTGGAAACTTGAATTGGACTATTCCATAAATTCGTAAATTAATGTTTTGATGTATGATTCTTGTTTCTGGTATAAAGTAAAGTTTAAATAAATCTAATTTGTCGTATTGACAATATAGTATTTTGATTACTTTTTTTTTTCATTTAACTCTAGCAAATCAAAGATGTTTATTTCAAAATATAGATCTATATTCACTCATTGGAACAGGTGTCCAGGAAACCCGAATTTTGGAATTCTCATCAGAATTATTTTTTCCCATTCCTGACCTGAAAGTTAGGATAGATATTTGAATTTTGAATGTCCAAAACATTGGGTATTTCAAATTTCAAATTTTTAAATCTCATGGGCTTAGTATACACTATATAAAGCCAAGGTCACACTCTTTATGATGAGAGAGATAGAGAAAGAGAGAGAGAGCGCACGAGAGAGAGAGAAAGCGCGATAGAGTGAGAAAGCACGAGAGAGAGGATTTCAAGGTCAATAATTTGTGAACAACAGACAAAAAAAGAATAAGTGTGAAAGAATGAAATTAAATTTAAGGGGTGACAGTACCAAAACAAATTCAACACTAGTTCATGGACAGTGGACTGCCCAACTATAACTAAATTTAATGACTTTAAAATATTTATTTTGTCATCTATCACTATTTCTTTGATTCAAATTTAAAATTAAAATGATTATGAGGCTGATTACTATTATTATCTTATTTTCTCATGTAATTATACATATTTGTAAGGTACTTGTGTACTTTTCAGTTCTGGCCTGTCATTGGTCTCACGACTGTTGGCCAGCACTGTAATAAAATAAAATTGAAATATTATTTTATTATTATTATTATTATTATTATTATTATTAATCTTCATGGTAAATATTAAAACAAACAAGATCCTAGCCCTTGAATAACTTTGTGCCAATTTTGAAATAATTACTATAAATTATTAATAATTTATTATAACAGTTGAGCATTTCTGATTTATATTATTATTATTATTATTAGCACCGCGTCTTACTACCTCTTCGGGTTATACGCACTTACACTAATGTGTAATGGTAGGGTGATTGTGAGATGAAATGGAGGAGCTACAGTTTAACGTGGAATCCGAACCAAGGTGGAGGCCTGGCATTCCCCACATTCACATGATGTCTTGTCAGAGGTGAAGTAAGGGTTTGGTAATCAGATAAATTTGTGCCGGGACCGAGGATTGAACCCCGGCCGCCAGCACAGAAGTCCGACACCTTAATCCTAGACCGCCAGATCACCTCTGATTTATATCAAAGACATCTAAAACATTTATCTCCATTGTACTTTCCTTTTACCCTTTTTTCAAAGTTTCCAAAAAAAAATGTAAGGTTTTAATTATGATTATCTTTGTATGTATATATAAATATTTTTACAATAAATTTGATAAACAAATTGTTTTGCATATTATCATTTTAACTACTATTGTAAAGAAAACAAACTAAATGATTGGCATCTGCAAGATCGACAGCAAATATTTTGCAAAGGCCCTGTTTGGCCCAGTCCCAAATGTATGCAAAAATATACACATGTGTAGGTAATGTGATAAAATTACATCAATTTGTAGGCAGAAGAATAAATGAATATTAAACCATCATGATTGTTGAATCTACTATATTTAATAGTATATGATTTTTGAGTTTATCCTACCTAATTTTATTTAAATATACTTTTAAAATGAATTATTGAATATAATATTTTTTATAAATTGTTCTATATATATGTTTTGTTCACTATGTAACTTTTAACAACAATTACCATAGTTTTGTTTTGAATTTTAATTGTTACCTTGAGCTCATTTAAAAAATCAAAGTGATCACACAGACCCCTTTTAATTATGTAGTTAGTTTGGATTTTCCATTAAGGCCATCTAGTATTAATTACTTCAACATTATTTTTTTTCCATCAGTTCACTAAATGTATACATGTAGGTTAACCAGTCAACTTTTAGGTAAAAGAGAGCACTATTTTCCCTCTAACTTACCGTAATAGCTAAGAAACTGTCACAACATTGCTGTTCGATAAATTCGATGCACAAAATAATATAAAAAAATTGCAGTATTAATTTATGATCTAGTTCCAAAACTTTCAAAATAAAATACTTTCTTATTGTTAAGTTAAAAACACATTTTGAAGTCAATAAATATTTATTTGATCAAATATGCTTGTTAAAGTAATTTATTTATACAGTGTGTAATGTATTCAGTAAGTGTATGTGGTAATGTTTTTTATAGGGTGTACAATATTCATTATTAAAAAAGGAAATTCTGGAAGCAGCTAAACATGGAGAAGCTTTGTTGGACAGCATTAGAAATCATCCATCTAGTGACTCAAAGTTAACATATAGTGAAGATAAACTTTATCGTATATGTCCATACATATTGGGTAATGTGACAGCAGTCGAAAGGTTTGTTTTGCTTTATTAACTTGGCACTAAGGTAGTGCAGAAAATGTTCATTTTATAGGCACCTGATTACAGAACTATTTTATTTCAGATTTCACTATTACTATATTTACTTACTTTTGAACCCCTATTGAGCATAAGTTTCACTACACATTTTAGAAACTAAAAACTAGAGAAATAATAAATCTAATTTTTTTAAAGCTTTTTTTTGACTAGTTTATCGGTAGTGATGAGGTTGAGGTGGTGAGTAGAGTTATAGTTTGTGGAAGCCAGACAAACCACTTTTCATCCAGCTACAATAATTGAGAATAAAAAAAAATATCATCTATCAATTTCGAAACAAAGAAATTGACATACTTACCATGAAAATGTATTGCCTTTATTATTTTCTCATTACCAACAATGTGTTGAATATGTTTTCAACATAAATTACTAAAAATTATGCAAACCAAGAAAACATTACTTATAAAATCATTTTTACAACATATACACTAGCTCATAGTTTGTGATATAATAAAAAAAGATTACATATAAAAGTCTGGGCCCTACTTATTACCAATGTAATGTACAAATTTTGGCATGTTTAAAATAAAAAATACATGTCTCACAATTTATTTTTACAATAAGCTTTATTTAAAATTCCCTATTTGATAGACATCATACTAGTACTACACCAACACATTGGCATTTTTAGAATGCTCTTCTTTGGAAATATTATTGTTTAGCTTACTCAACTATTTGATTGAATTTTCTGTAATTTAGTCTAATATCATCGAGAACACCTTGTTGTTAACTTATCACATTTAAATACAACACATCATCTTTGCTTATTACTTAAATGGTTGGCTAGCTAAATAAAGCTGTATCTATTAAAGTTTTTATTCCATCGTAACTAGACATTTGTTAAGTACTAACTCCTTTGAAGCTATTACATTCAAAGCACCAATAAATATTTAATGTATTACATATCTCTGTAACGTGTATATAAATTTTATTTGACTATCAGCATACACGTGCACACAAACACACACCATGTTTCAACTCGCCATAAAATTGCCGCCATTTTGTTATAACCTCATGTGTGTTCCTGGCTAGGGCTCTATTTGTAACATCCACACTGCTAAGATGATTTTTACTCCTGTGCATGCCCCACAGTGGGCTATTATTGGTAGCTTCTTAGAGTGCTGCTTTATGCTAGATCCGGTTGTAATAAGTACAGTTCCTTACCTGTACTTCTTATTAGATGTTTTACATTCAAGCAGATTATATTTGCATTCCCCACATACAAAAATGTAATGCTACTCTTTAATAAAAGATGCAGGCAATTGGTTTAATATATACTTGGAGTTTATTTCAACATCAAATTACAACAATGTAACATAGTTAATATGTGCCTTACACGTCTTTACTCCCCACAAGTTTAATTGCGTCTTTGTTACATTTTATTTTGTACTACGTTCACACAAGTCCTGACACTTCCCTTGTTATATCGCATCTGTCTTTGTTACATTTTATTTTTAACTGTGCGCTATGCACATCTAGTCCTGTATCTAGTTCAACCACATCTGTCTTTGTTACGTTTTATTTCTAACTATGTCCCATACACATCTACATTCCTCTCTGGTTTTACCCCGTCTGTTTTTGGCTAGTTCCAGAGCTTTTTCTCCCTGAGAATACCATTCCCTACTCTTTGTGACATCAGAGAATGCTTTTATCTTGTTTGATGTTCTGAACGTATCACAAGACTGATGCTTAATTCTCAACCTTTGGACAGTGGCATCACCCGATGCATCACAAAGTCTGGAAAGTTGTTGGAACAGAACTCATCTGCTATATCAGTGATACCAAAGTGTTGATAAGAGACGGGTATAGTCTGTGTCTTTTCCCTTTGTTAACTGTCCAATTCACTCAGTAAGCAAATTTAATAAAATAAAATGTATTTACTTTTAAAGTGCCTGAAAGGATTGAATATGTTAAAATTAAAAATAACTATTTAAACAATATTATTAATAAAGATAACACCGGAATTTAAAATATGAAATAGAAATTATAACATTAAAAACTGCAATCTCACCCTTGGATAAAGTATGTGGGGAAACTTACTAACAGTATTTTACACAGACACAAATTAACAAAAACAGGACATACCTTGTCTATGCATTTGAAACAAAATAAGAGTCCACAATTAAGGACATTTACAACCTACACCTACATGTAAACACTAATTTGGTTTAGTATTTATTGTAGATTGCTAGTGCAACTTGAAGAAACAGAACGGACCTTTGATGAATTTTGGCAGAACCATTCATCTCGTTTGCGTCAATGTTTGGAACTTCGCATGTTTGAACAGGATTTTAAGGACCTTCAGGTAAATAACGTTTATTATGATTTAAAAAAAATCAAAACCTGTTCAGTGTATATTTCTTATCTGTATTTAATATTTAACAATTCTAAATACTACTTTTAGTTTCAAATAATTTGAAACATTTTAAAACTAATATATTTGAACAAGTTTTAATCCCCTGTATCATTATGGTTTGAATATTAATAAAAGTTAAACCTAAGTTAAATGTATCTATATTTAGTTTAGATAAAAGCTAGTTTATTCGAATTAACAATATAATATAAATGTTTGTTTTATAACTCCACAACGATTGTTAAAACACACCATAAGTTATTAAAGTTAGTTTATATTGTTAAAAAGGGAAGATGTGATTTTAATTTGTGGTTTTCAGATCAACTTTGATTGTCATCTGAAAACAATTTGTGAAATGACAGAAGTTGGTGAAACTGTTGCTAGAGTGGATACGTTGTTAAGAGAAATGAAAGCTTTCCAAAAAATTTGTAAGGTAAGCCCAAGTTTTAAGAGGTTTATTTTTTTTACATTAGATAATATATTATTTAGTGGTAATAGAACTTTAAATATGTTACATATAAAAGAACACCTACACAACGATAAATTGAGTCTGTAAAAGTTGTAAAATATACCAAAACTAGTAACTTATTTTCAGCCTAGGTCAATTGCTATCAATTCCAAGAAGATAGTGAACCAATGACAAAATAAACTATTAGATCTGTTATATCAAACTTTATTCTTTAAAGCCTTGAACATGAAATAAATAATTTAATAATATTATTTTTCAGTTATAGATGTTTTCATTAGTAATTTAAATAAACTCACAGCCATAAATTTTAACCCAGGTGTAAATAATTTACAATTTCACATGAGTATTTTGCTCTTTTTATTTCAATATTTTTGTTTTACTAGCATCTTAGCTATAAATTATATCATTTGTAAGTTTTACAACCTTTCTTATACTTCCTTCCAAATATAAAGACAGTTACCTCATAAAGCGAAAATAGGTTTTCCTCACAGAGAGATATATTAACACTTGTTATTATATCTCAAACATATCCATTTTTATAACTTTCATAAAACTATAGTAAAATGTGTTGTAGGTTAATTGTCATTTTATGATTACTGGGGGGAGTAATATATGACTTTATGCTCTCGTCTTGTTTGTGTTTGACATTATTATTTCACATATTGACGTTTTATCTTTAATAAATTTGTTATTGTATAATTATCAACTTATTTAAACTTATCCCCAGTTGACGTAAATTTGTTACAGAAATATTAAGTTAATTCTAATTGTAAAAGTTAGGTTTTCCTTCTTTATTTTCAATCCAAACTTCTCCTTATCATAAATTAACAATGAATATTATTAAAAATAATTTGATTGTTTTCTGTTGTAGAATATTATTGCTAAACAAGTTATAATAGTCACATGTTTTGATATTCCTATCACTAAATGTCAGCTGTAACATACTTTTCACACGCATACTTAGTGTTCTACTGGTGCCCAGATGTAGACCACGACAGACATAACGGTTCTGTGACTGAAGCAAACCAAACTCAAGACAGAAAGAGTAAAAGTCTGATTGATAATATGGGGAAAAGTCTATGGCTATCTTCTGGGATATTGAATATTGGTACTCTGACAAGAGTAAAAGTGGAGATAGTTGATATGATGGAGAAAAGGAGAACCGACTTGTTTTGAATGAGTGAAACAATGGGAAGAGCAAGGGGCTTGATGGAGTTAAGGAAGGGATTTATGCAGGGGTGGATATACTTTGCATGATGCTCTGGCCTGAAGAAGCTTGCGGTTTTTTTTGAGGGGATCTAAAATTTGAATTTTTATAGGAAAAAAACTGGAGCTAATCGGCAATACAAAATTTGATTACTAATTTTTAAAATATTTTGCTAGATATTGACTAGGCTATCTCTGTTAGTCACTCCAATGCTGTGTACTTGACATACTTCTAGTTCTTATTTTTTCTTCTTGTATGGAATTTTTGATTTAACACTTGATATTTTCTGCCCCTCAAATTTGACGCTCCGGGCTATTGCTTATTAAGCCCCTATTTATATCTGCCCTTGGATTTATGTTATATTGGATGAGAAATGACAAAGGAATGATTAATGGAGCAGAATTTATTGTGAGAAAATGGTTGCAAAGGTCGATGGTATAAATGAACATATAATAAGAATGGTAATAATTGCTAAAGAAAAGGTGATGATACAAGTGTATGCACTACATGTGGGATGATAAGTGAAAGATAAAGACATGTTTGAGTAAGAATTGGAATGGCATACATGAAAAGATTGGCCAGTTATTTGGGATCTAAATGCAAAGGTAGAAGATGGAGAGGAGGTTTCGGTTGTGTGCTAATAAATTATAGATTAGAAGAATGAAATGAGGAAGGTAGAAGGCTGCTAGAATCATATGCATAAAATGGAGTGAAGGTGGGAAACAGCTGATGCAAGAAGAAAAGAGAAAGTCATACATTACTAGATACAGTTGGAATGGGGTACAAAGGTATGTAAGAGATTACATCCTCCTGGACAAGAAAAGGGAAAGGCAGACGATAAACATTAAGGTGATACCAAGTGGGTATCTAGATAGTGCCCACCGATTGTTTGTAGCAGACCTAGGTGCGCAGGAATTTAGAAAAAAAGTGGCATAACAAGGATGGGTGTGGAGGCAGGATAAATGCGCAAAACAAGAAAGAAGGATGAGTGTGGAGGCCTAAAAAAAAGAGCTGTAATATGGAAAGAAGAAAAGGAATATAGATGGGTTTGAGGGAAGACATTTAACCTGGAAGAGCACGTGGATGAGAGCGAGAGAAGGGGAGGAAGTTTTTCCTACATGGCAAGAGATAAAGTATTTATTTAAGAGTATAAAACAAAAAACACCAGGATTGGCCAAATTATCGGTCAAAATGATAAGAACTTTAAGAGAAGCTGAATTGCATTAGTTAAACAACGTGCTGAGAGTGATATGGAAGGACAATAGGGTTTCAGAAGAATGGAAGAAAGGAATTATAGTATACATTTTTTAAGAAAGACAGTAAGAGGTGTATGAACTATAGTGGAATCCTTCTGATGTATCACTGTACAAAAATATATGAGAAGCTTATGCCAAATAAAATAAGAAATAAAATTAAAGGCAGGTACAGATTTAGGGAAAGGAGTTTTTCAATAAACTTTATCTTTGCTATATGGAAGCTGAGGAAACGAATGTATGAATTTGGAAAGGGCTTGGTAGTGGTATTTATGGATGTGGAGAAAGCATATGAAAATGTGGATAGAAATAAAATTTGTAAAATGATGGGGGAGCTTTGATTGGAAAGAGGAGTTATAATGATAGTTAAAAGCATGTATGATGATGGCCTCAGTTGTGTTAAGATGAAGAATGGGTGGACAAATTTCAGTGAAGTAAGGGAGAGACCTCTCGCCACTACTTTTTGTAATGGTATTGAATATGGCTATGAATATAATGGCAAGTAAACTTGGGGAGGAAAGAATGAAAGTATTGATGTTTGCTGATGACTTGATGGTATGTGGGGAAGAGGAATAACAGGAGCATATACAGGACTGAAATGAGGAAGTGTAAGTGTATGAGATGAAATTTAGAATGGTAAAGAGTGAAATTATGATGATGACAAGGAAGAGGATAAGGCCTAGAAAAGCTATAAAGCTGGATGACGTAGAGCTAAAAAATGTACAGTATGTTAAAGTATTATGGGCATATGACAAAGTGTTGGAGTAGAGAAGATATAATAGGAAGAGGGCATCAGGGGGATATGTTCTAGAAGTGTGTAAGAGACTTATTTTAGTTAATAGGAGTATCCTTAAAGTGTAAGAAAGTGTTATATAGGGCTTAATTTGTACCCATATTTACATATGCAGCAGTAACATGGAATTGTTTTACGAAAGACCAGATAAGTGGAGGACATGATAGTGAAATTTTTGAAAATCATATGGGAAACTGGGATTATATGAGATGTGGAGAAAGCAAGGGGGTGATGGCATGGTGATGTAATGTGGATGGAAAAGGTGTTACACGACTAGTGGTGATATCTAGAGCACCGTCTCTTAGACAAAGAGGAAAAACTTCACTGAGTGAGCCATCAACGCCACACACAAACAGTACAGGACTCTTTCCTTAGGGCCAGCAATGCAAGAAACATCAAATTCATTATATTTTTAATACAAAAGTAAAATAAAATATTAATGTGCACACACAGTAAAATATAAGTAAATAAGTTTCTCAGAAATATAAGAGGGTATTTATTGTCATACATTCAATTAAGATTCGAAACAACTCACAGTGGAATATGCTTAATTGGTGATGACCCGATTTTATTTTGAATGAATAAGTTAGTCAATTCTGACTTGAACTAAAACTAACTTTAGCTTACTCACAGCCTCCTCACCCTCAGCGCATAGGAACCATCTGGGCTGCTCATTCCTCCATTTCCTTCTTATTTAATCCCCCATTCACCACTTTCTCACATACAACCTCCATAAATCTTCCTACTATGAGTATGTCACTCAAGTCCCTTTCCAAGATGGGCCCTTAACAGAAGATCCGGGAATCCACTTCCTACTCAGAGCCTTCAACATCAATGAACATCACTTCATTGACACACAGTTCCTCCCACTCTCCATCTGGAACTGACAGTGAGCTGAGTAACCAAGATACACTAATCCTCCTCACACACTACATCCAAAAAAAAGCTTTGAGCAAGCCGCGGAAATAATAACAAGAAGATTGATGGTATGTAGGAAAAAGATCACATTGGTGACCAATAAAGAAATGAGAGGAGCAGATAACAGCAAGTGGTCAAGTGAGAGGAAGAATGGTGAAAGGAAAGAGGGGGATAGGGGCATTTTACTAAACTGACCTGTTCTCAGGCCTGCGTGGAAACAATCAATTATTATGTCTTACTCTTTTTTTTTTACAAGATAAACTTTTCTTGTGTATGTGGTGATCCAAAGTTGTGTTAGCCTTACATTTAGGCGTTGATTTATTTATCTTGTTTCATTTTTGACAACATTATTATTAATAGTATTTTGAATCATCAATAATAATAGTGTCCACACTCATTATTTTTTTTAGCACTGTGTCTTACTACCCGATTTGGGTTATACACCCTCCTATTATTATAAATTTTATAATTATCACAAACTTATATTATATACTAACCAATTTTACTTACAATTGATTTCAGAGTGACATAGAACGAGCAGAAGAGTTAATAGTTACAGGGCAACAGTTGTTATCCAGCCGTCATCATGGACCTTTAGACTGTGTGCAGCCAAAATGTTCTGAATTAGAAAGGATGTGTACTCAGCTATTTGATCGACTCACGAGTCGATTTGAAACATTGACGAAATGCCGAGAATTGCAAGAGAGAATAGAAAAGGTAAAGTAATTTGGAGGTAAAAAATAAACAACTAATTGGAACTTTTCATAAAAACTTACAGAACTCTTGATTCAAAATAAAAAAGTCAGTAATTTAGCAGTGTTTATTATGAGGTCTAAAATCTACGAGTCATTAGTTTTACTTCTATATTCATTAAATACACATGACATTTTACAAATTTTATCACCTTAGTAATGGTGAGAAATAAATCACCACTGTGCAAGAGAGACTAGAAAAGGTAAAATAGTTTCAAAGTCAAAAATAAACTGAATAAATTGGAACTCTTATTTAATATTGGCAGAATTCTTGAATCCAAAGAAAAAAATTACCAGAGCAGTACTTTACCGGTGCTCATTATGAGGTCAAAAATCTATGAGTTATTATTCCTCAAACACACTTATGACATTTTACAAGTTTTATCACTTTTATAATGGCTATTGTATTATATTGAGAAGGTACAGGAAATATAGATAAAAACATATTAAAGAAATAGTAATGGTAAGAAATAATTCAGTATTGTGCAATGTTTAACTTTCATATTATTTAAAGTTTAGTCATTAGGGAATACACCAGTTACTAAGATATATTCCACATTCATAATACGATTTTAAGTCTATTTAGATAGTGCCAAATTTATTGGATCCATACTTCCTCATAGGGGTGTGTGATGCTTCAAAACTTCAACTTGGCTTTGAAACAATCATCAGCTCCGACTTGGCTTTGAAAAAAAATCTGGCTTCGAAGTTTCACCAATAAAAATAGTGACAGCTAAAACTCTCTATTTATGATCAATTACTTTCATTCCAAGCTGTTTTGTACATTACAAATTAAAATTCATTTGTAAAAAAGCTTAAGTAAATGAATTGCATGTTGTGATAATAGCTTAGTTTTATCAGTTTGAAAGAAAATATTAGAAACAATTGTGCAATAAAACACGTTCCACATATAGTGCCTAAAGTAATTAAAATAACCCCAATATAATATTTTTAAAGCATAAAACAATTAACAAAAAATATTTGAATTTTGATTTGGCTTCAAAAATATTTCATCTAGTCGTTTTGGGTTCACTTTGAATTGAAAAAGCGGACTTCGCACACCCCTAGAGTTCCTCAGATTCAAACAAAAAAAAAATGATAAAAAAAATTAAATGTTATAAAATGTGCTGGAGCTACAGGGCCAGGGTAGCTCAGCCCTTCAACCCCGGCAGATACTTAAAAAAACTTGCAAATAAATCTCATTCAACATTTTTTACATCCATTACTTTTTCCAGCCTCTGGCCCGGGTCAGTTTTTTATTCAAGTAATATATTTTCTACTACCTGTTGACTAGACCTGCCGTAGCTTCATATACCTTATACTCTAACTTAAGATTAGTATAGGTACAACATCCAGCCCCCGGCTGTTAATTTATCAATGTGAAAGGGCAAACCCATACTTTCATCAATGATACATTTTCGGCCATGCCAGGAAACAAACCTGGGACCCTTTGCTCAGTAGGAAAACATGCTACCGACTGACCTAAGATGTCGGACTCTCATTCAACATAACACATAAAATAATATCGATCATAAACACCTGTCATTGACAGTTTGGTAATTTAATTTAGTGATGATCATGCTACAAAATGTTAGGGATATTGATTTGTTTCATTTTACATTTGAACATGTTTATTAAACATAAATATTAATATTTTACATTTTACATTGCAAACAATATTAATAATGTAAAACATTTATTTAGGTATTTAATTGGCTGTCTATTTCAAATAAAAAGTGTGAATATATACATAATATATTTATTTATATAGTATAAATACATATAGCTAATATGATTGTTTCTCTTTTAAAAGTATAGAATTATTAAGGAAGTTCTTCCTACCTAAACAACATTGTTGCCTATCAGGATGAGGTGAATTATCAAATTATAAACTTTAATACTCTTAAACTTAGATTACAATGCTATGTATACTCTGGACACATCTGCTTAAAGAAATGTGTTTATTTAGGATAACTGAAAATAATACTTTTTTCTAAACAATCCCTTTTGTTAAAAAAAATTACTTTATTTTGCAGTTATAATTCTTTTACATGAATAAAAAAAATTATAATCTTTCACCAGAATATAGTAAAACAGAGATTCTAGAATGTCTTTATTTATGAGAGTTTATCATGATGGTGTTCGAATTTAATGAAGAGTTTACATTATGAGTTATTACTTTTCTTTTTTTCAGTTTTTCAATTTTGCCATCAAGTCAAGAAACAATTCTGTCTAGGAAATCTCATTTAGCAAATCTCGTTATCACTTTTTTTGCTTGTGGGCTATTTCTTGTTCGAAAAACTTCTTTAATAAATAACCATATGATGGTTTTTCTTATTTTTCTTCTCTCTCTCACTCACTGTAAAAGTAAAATAAATATACATGTCCAGTTTTAATTTGTTAAAGCCTTTTTATTCCTTCCCTTACCTGCTCTCCATTTACCTCAAACACACACTTGCTTTGTTTCAATCTCCCTCTATTCTTGATCTTTCTTTTCTCTCTCTCAACTCTCTTTTCCATATTTTTATTATTGACTTAGTTCACTCTTAGAAACAGAGATTGGTAATTTAAAAATACAAAAATTATTATCTTTTTTTTTATGCAAATGCTTGTATTTAAGTAATTTAATAAACATCTATAAGGAAAATCTTTTTTCGCTTTATGAGGTGCATATTGTTATATTTGGAAGAAGCCACAGGAAAGGTGGATAGATACATAGAAAAGGAACAAACACAATATACCTTTAACAGCGAAAAGAAGAAAACAGTTCACACTTTACATTACTGCCATTGGACCGAGAGGTAATGGCTGCCTCTTGAAGGAAATCGATCGTCACTGTCCATTGCTCCTACAAAGATTTTATTTAATTGTAACTCATCAGGAGGGAGCTTGAATCCGCAATTTAACTTCATAAATAGTAAACCAAAAATACATGGAGAAAAAGGAAATTGGTGAAGAATGCTAGGACACTTATATAGGAATATATAAAAGGAATAACTTAAGGACAAACACGCAAGTAATAGTTATTGGATAAAAATATATAATACATGTCTACAAGGAAACCTCTTTTTGCTGAATGAGATACATTAACAATTAACTATTTCTCCCTTTTGCTTTTTTTGGTTTTCTCTATTAGGAAGTTGTGCTGCACATTTCAGATGATAAGTTCCGATAGAAGAAAACTTAGGCTGGGGGATCAGGCATTAACAATCAATTTTCTTTGTCTTATGGCAGCAATGTAAAGTGTGTACTGTTTTCTTCTTTTCTCTTGCCATATTATGTTCATTCCTTTTATATGTTTCTAGCCACCTTTCCTGCACTTTCTTCCAAATATAAATAAATAATGTATCATGAATAACACATTTATTTGATGATTTATCTTAGGCAAATAAATGGTGTGCTTGCGGAATTGATCTTTTGGCATCCCAGCAAATGGAGAAGTGTTGGTCATCTGCTGAACAGGCTGAACAATGTCTAGCTGATATTCAGTGTTTCATTGCTAGTGCTGAACAGTTTAAACTAAGCAACCCTAAGGAGTTTAGGTCACTTTTTCAGGACTCTATTACTCCCGAAACTAAAGCTCTTGTCACACAGGTATGTTGGTTTATTTATATACACTGAGTAGTTTTATGTTAGATAAAATGTTCCATAATTCCTATTAGGTGTAAAAACTTCCCTGGCTGTTTACCATTGGAGTGGGGATATATAAATGGATTCAAATACTAAATCATTTTTAAATACACATATTAATAAGAGGGTTCCAAAAAAATACTTGGTAATGGAATGTTCAGTGATTGAACCTTAACTTCAATACCTTGAACAGTGCTGTGATATCTGTAATCCATGACATGGTAAAAGACATGTTGATGAGCAGTGTGTTTGGGAGCAGTGAACTAGGAAGTTGTGTCTAAATGTAATGATTTATTGATGTCATGTAAAATAAATAGTTATCAGACTATGCTGTGAGAACCTACAAAACTAAACTAATTTAGAAACATTACATTGGCGACGAGGATGAGATTCAAGTAACTTAGTTCGTTAAAATCAATGTAGGCCATGGCTGGTTATATTGGGCATCTTTAAGAATTTAATCCCGCTGAGGACGACTGGGATGTTTTAAAGAGGAAGTTGGCGAATTTTATTTAGCTTAATGGATTGGAAGCTAAAGAGTGTGAAACACTACTGAGTCATCTAAATCAGGTTGCTTTTAAGTTGTTAATAGATTTATGTGTGCCCGATAATCCTGAAACTAAAAGGTATGTGGATTTGATAACTCTGTTAAATGCACATTATTCACCTGTGGTTACAGTTTTTAAGGAAAGATCTGAATTTTATAATGCATGTTGTGGGCTTAATGAATCAGTAGCAGACTGGGCCGCTCGATTTCAGCATCTGGCTTCCAGTTGAACGTTTGGAACACACCTTGATTTTGCTCATCTTGACAAATTTGTGATGGGTATACAAGACATAAAAGTTAAAGAACGTTTGTTTACCGAGGACCCCACCAAGTTAACTATTAGCAAAGCTAGGGAGACCGCTCAGCAGGTGATTGCTGCAAACACATTTTTCGAAGATATAGTTAAAAGGGAATCTGAAATTTTCAAAATAGCCGCTGGTCATCAGGGCAGAAATAATCGTCCTCCCAAACAGAATTTTGATCCCTGTTCTTGTGCCGTTTGCGTTTATACAAATCACTCAACAGCACAGTGCAGGTTCGGCAATTATATTTGTGCTATTTGTAAATGTAGGGGGCACTTAAAAAGAATGTGCCCTTCAAAATTCAAGTGGGTCACCTCTAACCTTATGGAAACAGAGGAGAGGAAGGGAGGACAGGAAATATTTAGTTTTCTTAACTTCAATCACTCTGATGCTGAGAGGTTACCATTATGTATTGAAGTTACACTAAATGGTGTTCAAATGATTGGACAGCTAGACACTGGGGCTACCAGCAGTGCTATGTCAGAAAGGTTTTACAAGAAACATTTTCAGGATGTACGAATTATAAAGAAAAACGAGATAGTTAAATTCTACACTGAAGACCTGCAAATAATTCCGTTAGGCAGATGTTCACTTCCAGTTGATTTTAAAGGGCAGGTAAAAAAAACAGATAGATTTCCATGTAATACTTGATGGGGACCCTCTTATCTTAGGGAGAGATTTCATACATGTCTTTGGTTTTAAGTTCAGTCAAGTGAACCAAGTAATGATGCCAAGTGTTGACCTCAAAAATAAAATGATTCAGATGTACCCAGAGGTTTTTACTGACAAATGTCCCTCAAGTTGAAGCCAGGGGCAGAAGAAAAGTTTTTCAAACCAAGAAACATTCCATTTGCTTTAAAACCTAAAGTAGAGCAAGAACTTAAAAGCCTTCAAGATGCAGGTGTTATATCTCCAATTAAATATAGTAAATGGGGAACACCAATAGTGCCTCTAGTGAAGCCTGATGGCTCTGTTAGATTATGTGGTGACTATAAAGTAACACTTAACCCATATTTAGAAGTAGACAGGCATCCCCTACCTCATGTAAATGATATATTTTACTCAATGCAAGGGTCTACTACTTTTACCAAAATTGACCTCAAAAATACTTTTCAACAGATGGAATTAACTGAGGACTCCAAAGAACTAGTTACTATTAGTGCCCATAAAGGTTTATTTTGTTATAATAGATGTCCTTTTGGTATTTCTCCAGCCCCTCAAGAGTTTCAGCATAGCATGGAAACTGCTGTAGCAGGCATTGAAGGAGTAGTGGTTTGGCAAGATGACATTGTGGTAGGGGGCCATACAATAGAGGAACATAATGAAAGGTTGAATATGGTACTGTCCAGGCTCAGGGAATGTGGATTGACTGCTAATATAACCAAGTGCGTGTTTCAACAATCAGAAATAAAAATTTTAGGCTACATAGTTGGGAAAGATGGATTTAAATTAGACCAAAATTTGGTCAATCCAGTACTAGAGGCTGAAACACCAAAATCAGTCAGTGAATTAAAGTCATTTCTAGGTATGGTAGAACATTACAGGAGATTCTTGAAGGGGGCTTCTCTCCTCTTAAATCCTTTGTATGAACTGCTTAAAAAGGGGGTTCCATGGAAGTGGACCTGGGAATGTAATCATGCGTTTAATCAAATTAAAAGTGCACTCACCTCAGCCCCTGTTTTGGATCACTATAATCCGGATCTATAGCTGATACTGTCTACTGATGCAAGTCCTAGGGGCATCTCAGCAGTACTTAGCCAAAATACCAAGGAAGGGGCTATACGACCTGTCGCATCTGCATCGAGAGTCTTGACTCAAACAGAGAAGAACTACCCCCAGATCCACAAGGCCTTGGCCCTAGTTTATGGAGTACTTAAGTTTTCACAGTATCTTTATATGAGAAAATTTATTTTGGAGACACCATAAGCCACTCACTACAATCTTTTGCCCCAAGCGTGGAATTCCAGTCTTATCAGCAAATCGATTGCAAAACTTTGCAGCAATTTTGTCGAGTTTCAACTATGAGATAAGATATCTTCCCTCAAGGAAAAATTGTGCTGATTATTTGTCTCGAAGCATCAGTAAGGATGATCCACCACAAGATCTTATAGTGAACTTTGTTAACGATGCAGAAGACGAAGACGGCGAATATTTGAATAAAAAATTGGTTGCTTCAGAGAGTGTAAAAGATAAAATATTGAGTAAAGTGATAAAGTTTATTCAAATAGGGTGGCCTAAATTGGTGGATAGGGAGCTTAAGTCATTTCAGTCGGTATCTAGTGAATTATACATAGATCAAGAATGCCTTTTCCGAGGACACAGAATGGTAATTCCTGTAGGTTTACGAAATAAGGTCTTTGAAGAAATGCTAAGCCACATTTTGGAATTGTTAAAACCAAACTTATGGCCAAAAATTACTTTTGGTAGCCAGGACTTGGCAAAGAAATTGATAATTTGGTTTTAAGCTGTGGTCTATGCCAGAAAGTACAAAGTTCCCCTGACAGGTGTGAGCTTATTCCATGGCCATGGCCAGAAAAACATTGGAGCCGTATACACTTGGATTTTTTGGGGCCCATAAATGGAAAAACCTATTTGATGATAATCGACGCTCATTCTAAGTGGCTAGAAATTTTCCAAATGATGTCGGTAACCACAACAGTCACAATTCGAGCCCTGATGGTTTTATTTGCTCGATTTGGACTACCAGAACTTATTGTATCAGATAATGGCAGTCAACTTGTTCATTCAAAAGAATATACTGATTTTTGTGACTTACATGGCATAAAATATTGCACAGGGGCACCACATTTCCCACAAACCAATGGCTAAGCAGAAAATGGTGTTGGCCAGCTTAAACGAGCCATCAAGAGGGCCATTCTTGTGGGAAAAGATGTTCATATGGCCTTGAGAGAGTTTCTAATGTATTATAGGAACACCCCTCAGCTAACCCCAGCGATGTTGATGATGGGTAGAGCTTTGTGAACACCATTGGATGTCATAAACAATAGAACAGATGGTCAAAACAATCAAAACAAGGAGGGAATAAGGGCCCATGTATCCTATAAGCAAGGAATACAGCGAAGATATTCTGGAAGAAGGAAAATCATTTTTAATGTTAATGAAAGTGTTTTGGTCAAAGTTTTCAAACAAAACAAAGTTGTTTGAGAAAATGCTATAATTCACAAGAGGTTCGGTGAAAGACTATACTTGGTTAAGATAGGCTCAGGAGCTGTAGTGAAACGTCATTTGAGCCAAATGACTGTGGCATTACCTTGTATCAGTCAGAATATATCATCCCCCAAGGAGTCCCGTTGGGCCATGCCATACCTGCCTGATTCTCCTATTCATAGGGGGGAACAGGACATCGGTACAGAGGATCACTCGGTCATAGGTGACGGGCCGAGTCAAGACATGCAGGGGGAATCCTCAGGGACATTATGAGGTGCACAGCAGTCAAATTCAGACGACAGGGAGGATACAGGAGCAAGACAACAGGAGACTACGGAAGAAAAACCATGACGGACCATTCGACCACCCAGAAGACTCACACATTCACCATTCTAAGGGAAGATAAGAAGGGGGAGATATTGGAATGTTCAGTGATTGGACCTTAACTTCAATACCTTGAACAGTGCTGTGATATCCGTAATCCATGGCATGGTAAAAGACATGTTGATGAGCAGTGTGTTTGGGAGCAGTAAACTAGGAAGTAGTGTCTAAATGTAATGATTTATTGATGTCATGTAAAATAAATAGTTAACAGACTATGCTGTGAGAACCTACAAAACTAAATTAATTTAGAAATATTACAGGTATGTTACTCAAAATTACATTCATAAAATAATGTATGTGCAAATATTGTATTTACTTAAATTGTTTTAAATTTGAATAGTGCTAATTAGTTTTAGAATATTGAATATCAGTAAACTTCTTTACTATGGTAATTAAGTCATCTCACCCCATTAGTAACAACACCGTTGTTTAAATTAACTTTCCATACGTTGTTTGAACAGAGCTAATGTTGAGAAAAAAACCCTGTAAGATAGCGTTTCTGTTGCGCAGGATAGAGGGAAATTGGATGCTAACGGTCTGTTCCGTTAGGAACCAAAAAACCTATCTTCGTCAACGGTGGAGTGACTGGAAAGTCTTGGGATGAAGTTTTGGGTAAGGTAGGAAGGGTGGGGTAGGGCGCGGATTAGCAGGTAGACAGTCTTCTCTGGCTATTATGAATGAAAACTTTATTTTAGGGGCCGAACTACTATTATTATTATTATTATCATCATCATCATCAGTGCGTCTTACTAGTTTGAGTTATACGCACCTACGCTAATGTGTAATGGTAGGGTGATTGTGAGACGAACTGTAGGACCTACAGTTTAACGTGGAATCCGAACCACGGTGGAGGCCTGGCATTCCACACATTCACAAGTTGTGATTAACACACGTCTTGTCAGAGGTGAAGGAAGGGTTTGGCAATCAGATAAATCTGTGCCAGGACCGATTATTGAACCCAGGATCTCCAACACAGAAGTCTGACACCTTACCCTTAGACCGCCAGGTTACCCCGGGACTGAACTAAACCGTCGGTTCATTTTTAAAGTTAACCTTAACTTGATTTAAACACTAAGCTTATTTAGTTTATTTAACAATGAATTGTGGTCAGGGTTCAAATCCCGAATGGGTAAACACAGGGCCAATCATTCTAAATGGTTTCCCTTTGTCCCTCCACATAAATATGGATACATTACCTCTGTTATAGATATTTATCATTTTAAACACGCTAGTGTAATTAATAAAAATATAAATATTAATTACACTAAGTGTGCTATATACAGATATGTAATTATTTAAAGTATTTAAAGCATTATCTCTACATGATGTTGAATATTAGTATTTGTTAATTACCGTCATAGCCTCATCTACATATTATCTAAATTACAAAATGACACCTGGACACGGGAATTGAACTTGGGACCTACAAACTATGTTTTGATAGTTGTTATAAAACTAATTCGTTATGTCTGAACAAAGGGGAGAAAATATATTTTTAAAAAAAAATTGACAAGAAAGGACATAAAAAGAGAATATGATTGTGGAGTGGGAAAGGGGGAGGTGGAATATTGATGTAGACATTCTGTGCTTAAATACACATATTGTAAATGTCCATCTGGACACGTCTGTAACCTGAACCTAGATAATACAGTAGTGGCTTGCAAATTATGTTATGTGATGCCATTGTAGGTTGTCGGTGCGATTGTTTTTTTAAATTTTTATTTCAATGTCGCATATCTTACTACCTATTTAGGTTATACGCCTTTGTACTAATTACTGTAATCTTAAATCTAGGACAAACACAAAATTCATCTCCCGGTTGTCAATTTATCACTGTGAAAGGGTAAACCCACATTCCACCAATGATAAATTTCTCGACCATGCCAGGGATCGAGCCCGGGACCCTTTGCTTCATATGTGGACGCACTACCGACTGAGCTAAGCTTCGTAATTTTTTAGCATGATCATTTTTTATAGGTATATCCATAAACAAATTTATAGATTTTTTGTGCAAAAGGGCTAATTTGTTTTTTAAAAAGGTGGTGAGGGTGCACAGCATAGACTTTCTCACCACTGTAAATAAAAAAAGATATTTACTTAAAACTCGTAAGATATTTGAAACGAGATAATATACATTGTTGCACATTCTACCAAAGATCATAAATGAAATAATATACACTGTTAGAGAAAAGAGGAATATCTTCACCCACCCATAGAGCATTACAGCAATTTCAAAATCTAAAGACTTCCGTAATATTTATAATGTAGTTATATATATATATGTATATAAGTGTATTATATAATATATGTATATAAGTGTATTATATAATATATGTATATAAGTGTATTATATAATATATATGTATATATTATATAAGTGTATTATATATATATATGTATGTATATATTATATAAGTGTATTATATATATAAATAGATGTAGTATATATGTTGTAGGCAAAATGCAAAAGCCACCGCCAATTTACAATGAACCATGGTTATTGGAAAATAATGTTATATTTGCTTATTAGCCTGATAGCTTTAGGCTTTTAAGAAAATACACCTTTTTTCGCTCAATCAGCCTAGTTGATTCCAGTCTTATTGCAATACGCCCAAGATAGTGTAGACTTGTTAAAAAGTTTACAGCAGATGTTCCTAAACTGTGGGACGTACTATTATTACCGATGGTATGCCGTGAGAATACAAACAAAACAAACAAATTAAAGTCGTATGTGAAGATATGTGAAGATTTCTTAACTAAAATTTATTTAAAAAACAAAATAATCATTGATTGCTTTTTAATAGCCTCTTTAAAAGCATGGGTTTTTTTTTCAATTTATTTTAGTTATTTCCCATTTATTTAGTTAAACACTACTATGTTCTTGGCATGGAACTACTAGAATACAATTTATTACTAGCACATTACTTGTTTTATTAAACTAATTATTATTATCTAAAGTTTCACAGTTGCCATACGATTTTGTTGTTTACCATAGTAACAGGTACTTTTTATTTTTATTTTTCAGATATTTTAACGAGTATTACCTATATTTGATGTGTTCATTATTAGTAGTGGTAATAATATCTAGGTTTTCCGACAGTGTGTTCAAAAAAGAAATAATATAGGCAAAAAAAAAAAGAAAAGTGGTTTTTCAACAATCATACAATGTACCTTCATATGGCTCTAGTGTCAACAATATCCGAGTTTTACCGAAAGTCAAGAGAGTCAAGAAGTGCAAAAAGATAACTGGAGGATGAGCAGATGACCCATGCTATGGAGCAGGCATGCACTAGTAAATTGTAACTCTTTATGATAAAATGTAAATACTAGAGTTCCCAGGTTTATGTTTCCAAACTGTTTTTCATTCAAACATGATTATCTTAAAACTACATTTTTCATAACATAATGAACAGTTTCTCAGTTTCTATTAGTCTAAATTAGATGATTTTTCTCACTAATGTTCACAACACTATATTACACTCTTTAACGAGATCTTTCAAAGAAATACTTAGAGAGAAAAAAATTGAAGAAAAAAAAATGCTTTTTTTACATGAAGTGTGAAAAAAAAATTGCAAATTGAATAATATGGTTTTTAGATAAATATCTGCTCGATAAAGTATTTTTAATATATCATTACAGATTCACAGAAAAAACAACAAATTTGTATCTGTAATAGGAGATAAAAAAATGTTCCTTAGATCATGACAATTTAACATGGGCAGGATAGAGCATTCCTGGTCCCCTTAAGTTTAAATTACTACCATTAATGTTAGGGTTGGAAAGATTTTTTTTAACTCTTAGAAACCTTATGAAAACCCAATACCCAAAGTTTTATCCCAATTGTTATAATAGTTTCGTCCCTACTCAGAGCTACAGACTGACATCATATAAAAAAACTTTTCAGATTTAGGGGGTCATGAAATGTCGACATCCATAAAAATCTCAAGTTTGATTTTTTTTGACAGTTATAATTTTTTCTCAACCAGAGAGGTGCAAGATGGTAAAAAAGTAACATTATATATTAACTAACTATATATATATAACTAGCTTGTTGTTGCAGCGATGGCTGCAGATTATTGGCCTAAAATGCATTTTAAACCATCTTTGGGAAAGGATCTCTCTAATAAGCCCTTTTTGGCTAAAAGTTTACTCGTCAAAGGCTATCAACTTTTCTTAGATAAATTTAGTTTTTGGTGTGTAATTTGAATCCAAATGTATATTTTCCCCCTTCACGTCCCGATGACAACATTAAAATGATCCCTTCTCCCAGATATATATCTATTAGTTGCACAAACCACTCAAGTATCTAACTATTGAGCTGATATTATTTTTAAACAAAGTCAAATATTTTATTTACCAATATACAGCTATACACAAATCACAGTTTCCATGGTGATGTAAACAAAGAATGATTGTACATATGAACCACTGTCCACACAGAAGAAAAAGATGGAAAACCCGGTAGTAAAATATGGTTTTAGTTTTAAGCCTTTATTTTTACTGGCATCCTGATTCCCTTATCTATAAAATGAGTGTTTGTTTGTCAAAATCTGTTCAGTCATTTCCTCATAATTTCTATTACTGGAAATGGGCTTATCAAATTATATATAAGATATATGATAGAGAGAGTGATAAAATGTGATAGTGAAAATGAGAGTGTGTTTGAATTTTTAATTGTGTAAGTGTGTGGGTGATTGTGAAAATAGTGAGTGTGAATGTGAAAATTAGAGTGTGAGGTGTGAGAAAGTGAGCGTAAGAGACTGATAATGATCAATTGAGAAAGATTGAGGGAGTGTGATCAAGTGATAGTGAGAGTATGTGTATGTGTTAGATAAAAACTGGGAGAAGAAGGAAAGAATATGTTTGCATATGTGTGTAAGGGAAGAGAGAGAAAGAGAGTGTGTGTGAGAGAGACAGAAAGAAAGTGTGTATAATTTTGGAAGAGATATTGTGTGAAGGAAATAGAATATGTGAGGGCATGTGAGAGAGAGTTCGAGAGTGAAAGTTAAAATGGAGAGATTAGTTCAGAGAGGTGTAGCATGTCAACCAAGTGATATGACATCTACACAAAATAATGGAATCCAAAGAAGAGAAGTAAAACTGATATATTCTGCAAAAATATTATTTGTGTTCTACTTACATTAAGTGGATTTTCCCGGATACAATAACCATGCTTCGATACATAATGCTGCTAGTGTGGTGGAAGCGAAGGCGTGGCAGTTTCAAACAGATGTCTAAACCCTTGAACTCCAAGCTGAAGAAAGGCCTGGTTCAATGCCGCGAACCAGAGCGTTGCTGCCCTAGCGGACTTTCTTGGCAATTCTTTCTCCACGGTTCCACTCCCGCCACCCCCCCTTCCTTTTTTTATTTACATGCCCATATTTGATCCGGTATAGTCTGAATGTAGAGTATATAACGGGTGACCTCTAGGTTCACAGCATTGTAGTTCATCATTTGATATCCTTGAAGGAGGAACCTCTGCTCCAACACCAAGAAGTAACAGCTGGCCCTGAGGGTTGTGTCGCGTGTTTCACCGCCTCAACGCTAAGGGAGTCTTGCCTGATGTTTCAAGTATCCTACGAATGTTGTCAAAGTCCTTCAGACTTGTTGATTTAGTCTGAACAAGATTTAGTCCGAGTGACTAATTTTGTTTTGGTGTCAATCCAACTTAATTACTTTAATCAGAGTCTGACTATATGTTTTCCCTATGTTCATATAATATAGATTAAATACAAGAGCTTGGAGCCCTATATGTAGTAAGGACCTGACTTTAAGCTTCCTCTTCTCCATAAGTTCATTATTCCGTTTTAAGTCCTAATGACTTCACAATATCCTATGACGCCATGGATGTTAAGCTCACTTGTTCGAATTTTTGTATGGCTACAAGCAGGTGGTATAACGGCATTATTTGAGGACCTAGTTGAGTCAGTATCTCACGGCATTTTTGTTGGTACTTCTTTTTCTGCGTTACTATTTTGGGTACGCAAAGTGCGGAACATGGCTAGTTTTATATAGTGGCCTGCACAGATTGTTTTTTCACTCTGCCCTTGTTGGCACTTTAATTATTCTAGTATTTCATGTTGACGTATACTAGATTTGATGTATGCCCCAAGGAGTGGATAATGGAATAAATGTACTATTGAATGCTTTGGCAGTACCCACTGGGAAAGGACCGGCCATAGTACAATTTTTTGTGGACACCTGATTATTTGCCATTTGCTAATGTAATAGAATGAAGGTCCTCTTAACAATTTATTATTTAGGATGTCTTTCTTATTCTCAAGTCAAGCAAGCTAGCTAGCTAGTAATTAATTAACTATGTTTTCTATTTACACCCTTCTATTGGAAGTCTGGCTGTAGCTCGGCTAACTCAGTCGGTAGAGCACGAGACTCTTAATCTCGAGGTCATGGGTTCGTGCCCCACTTAGGGCACCCTGATACAGAGCGAGAATTAGATTGTGAGAGAGTTAGAGCGAGAGTTTAAGAGAGAGTGTTTGAGCGAAAGAGTTAGAAAGATAAATTGAGAGAGTGAGTTTGAGAGAAAGAAAGTTTGAGGGAGAGTGAAATTGAGATTGAGAGAGTGAGATTGAGATAGAGACATTTTGAGTGAGAGATTCATATCCTCATAATTTCTATTACCGGAAACAAGCTTATCAACTTATATATAAGAAAGATATATTAACCTACAAATTTCATCTTATGGCCAATATGACTAAAAAGTAATCTATCTTTTTTAATTTAACATAATGCACAATTGTGCATACATATTAACGTAACTCAAATATAGGTTTCCATTTCTCGCTGTATTATTTGTTCAAGGTCATTCTTACTAACATGTTTTTCTAAATAGTTAATAAGTGGTTCAAATCATCTTGGTAAATCATTTATGTGGTCCGTAACTAAATAAAAGTTGATCACTTCTGCTTTCCAAATTATATCCAAGAAACCATTTAAAATTAATAAAAATTGCTCAAACGGCAGCATAAAGCTACCATGGATCAATGATGGAGTGTGTTTCTGATTTTTATTAAATGGCTAACAATTTTACACATCTATTACCGAATAACCTTTAAAATATGGGTGATAAATGACCCTAACACAGGATTAGCCCTAGATAGCTCAATGGTAAGATATTTACATGCTAAGTTAGAAGTTCCGGATTTTGTTCCAGATTTCAAAAGAATTTTCAAAAAAAGTTAATCATATAATATCTTGTTTGAATTAATTGGGACAAAGGGGAAAAAAACGATTTTTTCTAAGACCATAGCTTTTAATCCCTACACACCTTAAGTAGACTGATAAATCTCTATATTAGTACGAAGTATGTCCTCCTTTAGCAGAAATGACCCCTTCAACACGTCTTGGCATTGACTCCACTAGTGTAGTGCACATGTTCTTGACTTCATCATCATGAAACCACACTTGTATAGCACTTTTTATCATTTGTTCTGTTGTCGTGCAATTCATCTTAGCTAAGTGATTCTTGAGAATATGCCATACGTTCTCAATGGGATTTAGGTCTGGTGAATTACCACGCCAATCAAGCACTTTTATTTTATTTTCCCGCATAAAAGTCTGTACCAATTTCGAAATGTGACAAGGAGCCAAGTCATGTTGAAATGTTTCATCAAATGTTTTCATGAATGGAACAATCCTAGTGCATAATATTTCTATGTATTTGACAGAATTCATCATGCCTTTAAGAGTAACTAAGCTTCCAGTACCATTTGTTGTGAAAAAACCCCAAAACATCTGTTTAGAAGGGTGTTTTACAGTCTGTTGGATATGATCTAGTCGCAGAGTTTCACCTTCAATTCGTCTAACTACACTTTATTTGTATCCATGCACAAATAAATGTGTTTCATCACTGAAAGCACCTTCTTCCAGTCGTTATCAGTCCATGATAGGTATTTTTTGGCCCATGCTAAACTTTTTTCATCTTTTTCTGAGTTAGAAATCGTTTTTTCATTGGTCTTGTTGCCTTACGACCAACTTCCAGAAGCCTTTTCCGTACAGTTGAGGTACTCACTTCAACACCATAATCCAATAAATCCCTTCGAAGGTCTGTGCTTGTCTTTCTTGGATTTATTTTGCTATTTCTTATTAGAATTTTCTCAGTTCTTGGAGTAGTTTTCCGTTTGCGCCCACACTTTCCTTTTCTTTTGGAGACGATAATCTGGAATCTTGAAATGTTCTTAAAATTCTTGAAACACTTGATTTGCCCACACCAATAGCCATAGCTATATCTCTCACGGTCATAGAAGTGTGTTCATTAAGAGCGATTATTTTAGAACGCTTCCTCGGAGTAATATCCATCTTTGAACAAGCAAAAGTAACACGTGATACACGGAACACAAAATTATAACCACCAGCTGCCACACTGAAAGTTTCACAACTGAACTACTGATACATTAAAACCAGTCAAACGAGTAAATTACAGTCAAGGTCGATCCGTCACACTGCCTCTAGTCAGATATAACCGGTTTCAGGCGGTTCGGGACATCACTGGTAATCACATATCAACTCAGACAAGGAAAACATGTTTGTCCCAATTAATTCGAACAGTAAAGTACATATTAAATACTTTATTTTTTAACATATAACCCGCCTCAGTGGCGTAGTTGGCTAACGCGCTAGTCGTGTTAAACTCGTCTGCCGAGGACGGGGTGATCGAGGTTCGAATCTCGGTCGGGTGAACTGGGGGTGGTTCTTCCTAAATGTTTTCCACTATCCCTCCACGCAAATGCGGGTTCACTTCCTCTAATTCAACCTTCCTAATTCCTAACTATTAGCATAATTAGTACTTAAAGTGTATAACCCGAACGGGTAGTAAGACGTGGTGCTAAATAATAATAATAAAAAATTATCATATTTCCCTCTGGCTTACATTAAGCCCCATTTATATTCTTTTTTGTTTACATAACTTTTTTTATCTCTTCATTTTATTTCTCCTGGTTGGTCAGCTTTTCCAACCAATTTTTTAGATTTTCATTTGTGTTTCAAATTATAACTAAGGGGTGGCTCTTGAAGCATCATGTAGAAAGTAGAATTTGTTTAGATTTATTTCAACTATATTGTCTATTTGTTAATATTATCTTCTGTTGGTGCTTTTGGTTTTGGTTTATGATAATGTAGTTTTTTGGATTCTTTAATCTTCATCACTTTTAAGATACTAAAATTGAACCCCAAAAGTGTGTATTCTTGTTGATATTATATTACATACATTATAAAGGCGAGTCTTGCATAATTTAGGCTAATTCAACACACATTTTATTCAGGCAGTACACTATTTTTATTGCAAGCTGCCATATATTTCAGTACATCTTACAAAATATTTTGTTTTGGTTTAATTTGATCATACTGACACCTTTCCTTTCTGTTTTTACAAATGCATATATAAAATGAATTACAACTCCCCACTTGATTAATGGTCACATTGAATAAATTTTTTCATTTAACTTTTCAGCTCCCAAAGGACCCCGTGGCTTAGAATGTCTTTAATATTCTAAATAAGATTATGTTTACATTATGTATGTTGGTGCCAATATGAGTACTCCTAAGTTAACTAAGCATACAGTGGATAATCTGTGACACCTTTTAATGCGTGTTTTTAACTTGACTAGGACAGTTTGCATTGTTTATTATGTTTAGACATTGAATGGGTCGTCTTGAACATTTTAGTGGCTGGGGAAGATGAATGACGCCACTGAAGTGATTGCCTTTTGAATCCTGGGGTGTAGTGACACACCCAAGTTTCATTCCCCATCATGATAGAGTCCAGAAAAGCTTATCCCTCCTGTACAAAATGATCCAAAAATTCACCCGCGGCAGTGGCGCGATTTTGACGGTGCTCTGATGTGAGCATTCTGGGCACCCATCTCGCACACAACTTCTTCTAACCAAGTTTTTCCGACACAATATAACCAAGGAGAGTTCGAGAAATGTCAGGAAATTTTTCGTGAAGGTCGTCAAGTGTCAAACGGCGGTCATTTCGCACTTGTTCTTCAATTTTTCGCACAATTTTGTCAGAAATCACTGATGGTCTCCCACTTCTTGCCTCGTCGTGAGTATCAGTACGGCCTTCTCTGAACAACCTAACCCACTTAATGACATTTTGTCGACTCATCAAATCACTAGCATAAACTTCCACGAACTTCCGATGAAAATGCGGGGCGGTATTGTTCTGCAAAGTCAAAAAACGGATGACTGCGCGGATCTCGCAAGGATAGGAGGTGGCGGGAGCGCGTGACGACCTCTCCATCGGAATAATTTACTGTGACTGAAAAAACTGGCCGACAAACACGCGGGAACAAACAAACTGACGGTTAAGATCCCCCCTACACGTCAGGTGTGCCAAATTTGAAACAATAAATTTCCCCGGCCTCCGAAGCCCTTGTAAACTTACTTTCTGGATGACCCTCGTATATCACGGTAAATGTATTCATTTTATAATAAAACAGAAAAATATTCTGATCACTAAATTTATTGGTATTTAATTAAGTTTGGCTAATTTTAAATATACGTTTGACTACAGTAGAGCCTCGAAAACTCAACACTCAATAATTAGAAATTCCGTGTAACTCGATACATGCACATGCACACAGTTGTTGGCGCCCATCATCTCGATTCAAGGACATTCAACTATATAACCTCTCAGTTTGTTTGTTTAACTCGAGTGGAACATTCTTGCTGTGGTGTTTTTACAAGTGCTGTGTTTGTTAGTTTTCCAATTAAGTAACGTGTTATTCGAAGCAATACAATATTATATGTACAGTAATGTACTGCATTTCTGTATCTTACACATATTATGTATATCATCTTCATATATTTTGTAGCATTAGGCTACAAGAAAAAAGAGAACAAGTCAACGATAACAAATACTCACCCCATTTCACCATCCTGGTGGCGCTGTACTCTGAACCGAGAGAGACAACAACACTACTGGCCGCAATCCCACCGCACAGACAACTGACCAGCTCCGCCCGCTAGAGTTCGCCAGGTGCTCAAGCTATTCCAAAGAGCTTGAGGAAAAAAAAATATGCCTGTCCCGCAAAGTGCCTAAACATTCCAATTGCTTCGAGAAATGAGTAGAAGCTCGTTCTGTCACTTGCATTTCCCTACCGGTTTATGATACTTTTTTTTTCCTTTGTTTCGTGTTTCCTGAGTTTTTTGAATCGTATATAAGACCGGCGTAGGAAAGCGTCCGGCACTCTTGGACTTTGCTCGAACTTAATCAGATGAAGTTGAGGCTTCAGCATTATTTAAAAAATGTAAGGATAAATTTATTTTTGGTGTAAATATTTTTTATTGTTATTTTTCTAAATTCCCTTTTGGCATGTTATTATTTATACTTTCAAATTAGTAAATGTAGCTATCACATCTTAAAATTATATGTGACTCATGCTGTTTTTGTTCATGCACATTAGAATTTATTTGTTCTTGAGTGTGTTGAATGCATATTTGTGTTTGTGTGAGCGCACCCATATGTAATGTTACTTATCGATAAAGCTGGTAATATAAAATTAGAATTAATTTTGTCAAAAGGGTATTTATTAGAAAAATACACTTGTTAAAAATATTGTTTGCATATGTTCAATAAAAAATAAAACAAATTACATTAATTTATTAGCAAAATAACTCTATAAAATTAATTTTTAATGGAACGAATTGACTTTTACTCTAGTTACCTGACAATCTTTATCTTAAAATAATATTCAATTGAATGTATTTATACAATACTTTTTCAGGTTTTGCAACGTATTGATGATATACAAGTGATGAGTGACAAGCGAGTGGATAGTTTGAAACGAATTTCTGCAAAAACTTCGCGACCTGTGCAAACAGTTACTCCAGAGCCTGCAGTTCCCATTCTACAACCACAACTGTCTTCACATAATATAAAATCAGCTAAAGTGTTCCAAAAATCTAAAACCTTGTCCAAGGTGAAAACTTCATTTCAATAGAGACCATTTAAACAAATATAAGATTTTGTAACTTTTTAAAAACTGGGCCTCTAAGCTTATAAAACAGGTGGTTCAGTAATTTAACCAAATTATATACCTATTTTTGTATGTTTATTAATATGTATTTTAAAATTAATATTATGTGATTTAATTAATTTTAAATACATTTTCTATATTTAAATATCTATCCAATAGATCCCAAACAGGTATTTCATTTCAGGATATATTACAAGATCTTATTTTTTTAACTATTCTTTTTTTGAGATTAAAACTATAGTTATATAAAGTTTATATAGTAGTCAATTTGCTTATATATTTATTATAACTTTGAAAATATTGAGCTGGATTACTATTTTCCCAAATTTTAGATTGAAGTACCAACAGAATCTTGGCAGCTAATGCCATCACAAGAAGTTCAATCATTTCCTGATGTTGATAACCAAGATCTTGAAGTTCTGAAAACAAAACGAGGTCATGTTTTGTCAGAACTTGTAGACACTGAACGAGTGTATGTGGCAGAGCTTGGTTCCATTCTAAAGGTATAGCTTAAATCTAAGTGTTGATGTGTTGCTGTTTCTTGCAGAGTTAATACTTAAATGTTAATTGCTTACTTACACTTATGATATTTACTTACAAAGTAGGAATAATATTTTTACCGAGATTATAATTACAAAGTCAAATGTCTTATAATTTTATTTAAAGCTATCTCATTCGTATCCTCTAGTATTTTTCATCTATATTAACAAAATCTACATGCACTAAAATAACTTCGTATTTATGCGGCCTGAAAAGTATTATTGTTTAAATAAGGGAGACATTCTCTTTTGACAGTGATAAATATACAGCAAAGGTTCTTGTTGAGTCTGTTCAAGAGTTAAGTTAGTTTTTTATTTGAGTGCTAACCACCATTTATTTAAGAAAGTAAATGTTACATTCCCCTAATTATAATACCTTTAAAGCTTAATGTAAGAAAAAGAAAAATATATTTTCAAGTGATTTATGTAGGGTCATGAAAAACCTGGAATTTTAAAATATTTCTTCCAGGCTTGGAAATGTGGGATTTCTCATTTCCAATCTTCCTGGAATTTTTTAAGTTGTCCTGGAAATTCCTTTGTCCCCCTTTTTTTTAAACATGTCAGTGAATCAGGAAAAACAAAAGTAAGTCATTAGGTGAAATTTCCAAGATATCTGAGGAAATTCCTAAGGTGTCTGAATCTCTTTAAATCACTTTAAATTTTTTATCAAGCTACTGATTTATTCATTAATATAAAATTAGGTTGTGTTATGGCCTTTTTTATAAATCTTTATTTTTGTTTTGTAATTTAAATAACATAAACTATCATGCTTAATATAAACAGTGAGAATTGGGGTATTTAATGTGCACTTTCTAAACCAAATGATTATATCTACACACAACCTATAAATTAACTTATATTTAGAATAGACACAACATCCAGCCCCCAGCCGTTCTTTCATCACTGTGAAAGGGGAAATCAACATTTCACTAATGATTATTTGCATGTGAGTTTGCTATGTTTCAATTATTTGAATAACTTGTTAATCATGGATTATATCGATGGTTCTAAGGTTAAAGGTTGTAAGCCTCATTTTTAAAATTTTACAGGAGAGCAAAATTTTTGTTTTCTTCCAAGACAATTTATATATGAGTAACTGGTTATGTTTATATGAAAGATTGCATTTTATGTTATTTTTGTGGTTAAAATAACTGACGTAGAAATAATATTACTATTAAATATAGTGAAAAAAACTCAAAACTTGAGGGTTAACGCGTTTTACTTTGGAGAACTCTGAAAGCAATATTAAATTGTAAGCCTCATTAATAATCATTAACATGCCATAGTATAATTATTATTATTATTATCACTGTTTTAATCTATCATTTTATAAGGTCTACAGTATGACATACATTTTTAATTGACAAATTGAAGAGAATTACTATAAACCTACAGCTTATAATTTGTTTAAAAACTTATAAAATGTCAATATTTAAAATACAGTTATAAAGAAGAAGGGGAAAATACTCCTCAGAAACATAAGCCTGCATAGGCTATGAATTAACTGGATCTTACAAAATGAGGAGAGTAAATGATTAAAAATTAACTAAAATACCTATTGAATAACTTTACTGCACTGGAAACAAAATATTAAATTTAATCCACTTCATCATCTTCATCTGTTTCATCTAGACAATCTTGAATGTTGTTTTTCTTTGGAAGAGTCTTATATTCTTGATGGTAGCGTTTTGGGATCACTCCTTTTGAACACAAATTAATCAAAT
>CABFVX010000303.1:106377-130827 GCA_902151425.1 Timema shepardi
AAAAACACTTAAACTTTAGGACAACTCAGATTACTTAACAAAGAAATACTGTAAACTAAAATCAGAAATGCAAGACAGTGATGTTATTAAATTGTGTAACCCTCATAAAACAGCTGATCTATCAAGGAACATGGAAGTAAAGAGGTGTAAACCTCACTGGATGTGGCATACGACTAAGCCTGTCTATGAAACTTGCGTAGGTAAAACGTTGTAAGCCTATAGCATGAGGCTTACTGCCTTTTCCCTTCCAACATCTGTGCTGGATGAGGGTTACCCAAAAAAATAAAGTGCTATATTTCCATTAATATTTGTCTGAGAGTTACAGCACTTTACCTACATGTAACTGTAACAAAAACAAATTGAAATATACCAAAATCTAAGATTTCAATTTTTTGAGGGTTACAACCTTTTACCTTAGACCCATCGATATTATAAAATAATAAACAGTGTGGATAGTTGCAGGCTTAGGGGAGTTGGGAGCCTACATTAAATAAATAAAAAATGTAATATTGTGTATTTTGCCACAATTACTTTATACACATGTCCTGGAGTAATTTTAGAAAATCCTTGAAAAGTCCTAGAAAAAAAAGATTTTGTTTAGGAACCCTGTTATTCCTAATAAATAGGGATTTCCTGTACCGCAATACTATTGTGGAAACAAACAGGTACTTTCCTATTCTCGCTATTGGACAGCCACCATAAAAGTGATAAATGAAACACATTGGAAGATATGTATATATTTGTACACTCTTTTTTAGGGGTTTAATAACTGTTCCCAGATGCCATTAAAGTCAGATTATGAACATCATATAAACATTTTTACTAGAACCCAACGTAAATTTAAAGGCTAAATATTACATCCTCTCTTTAAGACAGACCTCAGAATACTATTGGTGAAATAACCTTACATTTATGACATTAAATTAGGAGGAAAGGGCAAGGAGGTTATCACACCTCAATCTATTATAAATGATTACCTAGAAGTTACTAAACAAGTATCTCCTTAATAGAAAAACAAAATATTCACTTCCAAATATAATACATTTACCTTCTTCCAGGTATAATACAATTACCTCATAAAGTGAAAAGAGGTTTTCCTTATAAAGACATATTATAAAATATGTACACTATTATAAACAACATTATTTACAATTTACTTTATACATTTAACTTTAAATATCTCCAAGTGAGTACTATAATTATAGTTGGTTTCCTTAGCATGATAGGGGGGGAGGGGGCGGAATGGTTTTACACTGAGTCCTTAGCAGGAATATTGATCATCTTTCATTGAATTTATCAAATGGAAACCCAATTTGATATTGTCTCTCATACATATTCTCATTTTAAAGCAGTTGATGGATTATTGACCGCAAATTGTATTCTTATTGTTATCTCACTTTTAAGGCTGATTTTTCTTTTTTTAATAATTTTTCTTATAATTCTCCATCATCACATTTTGAACTTATCCTGTGTCATTGATAGTAAGTGCCGTGAGTGTGTCCATTTTTATTCATACCCCAGACAGGGGTATTTTTCCTTTAGCCCAGTAACTAGTTGCTGGATTGTGTACCATGTCCTAGAATAAAAAAAAATCAGATAGGATCTTGAATTCTTAGGATAATCACCAATTAGATAGTTGTTAAAAAAAAATTTGTTCATATTTTCAAGTTTTGTCACATGGTTAGAATTTATTATATTATTTGACAATACTTGGTTTTCATCAACCATCATAGCCGAGGGTGTCTTTAATGTGCTAGTTACGATATATTAAGTATAATTATATATTCAACCAGATAGTGTGAACACTGAATGGAGTAATTAATATTATCCTTTGTATAGTTATTGTGCTTTATTTCAGGGCTACAAAGATGAAATGGATTTGCCTAGCATGCAAAGTTTAGTACCGGCCTCACTTTCAGGCAAAGCTGATGTGTTATTTGGAAATTTAGAAGAGCTGCTTGTATTTCATGGTGAAGTTTTCTTAAAAGATCTTGAAAATTGTATTTCTAACAGTGAACTAGTGGCGCTTTGCTTCACACAAAGAGTAAGTAACTGCATGATTCCTATTAACAAGTGTGACCTTTCACAATAAAATTATGTTACACCCACTGGTTTGGAAATAGGGGAAGGGAATAATAAAAGTATTGTTATTTAAAATCCTAATTTACACCAAAATCAACTACATCAATTCAAATAAATGATGTTATATTTATCTCTCAGGAATTGTTTAAATGTATGCTTAAATTTTTTTAAATTCAAAATAAATACAGTCCATTGGATAAAAGTCAATGAAAATTAGAAAAATCCATTAATTATGTTCTCTTTTCCCTCTTCTACCACAAACAGGAAAAAGCCTGTAAGTGTAAAACAAGATAAAAGTCTTTATTCTGAGCGCTTAGTTATACAATAAAGAAATATAGGGCAAATTGTTTGAATACCAAAAATATGTTTCGTAACAACTTTAATTTATGTATTATTACTATAACCCGATTGGGTAGTCAGACACATTGCTAAAAAAGTTTTTGCTTTGACTTTTTCAGTCATATGACATACATTATTTGTTCATACAGGTATCAATGAGTCAGTGGTTACTTACTAGGCCTGGATTCTAGGTTTGGAGGGTGACATCTTCATATGTAATTTGACTAATCATACTTTGCTTTATATTAGTATCTAGTCTAATTAAAAAGAATAAAAAATTACGATTTTTTAAACTAAATCCCCCTTAATATTAAATGGATATGGCTAAACTCATCACACTATTTTATTTTAAATGTTATGCATATATTTTTCTGCTTATTAAAATTATTTCTTTGCAATATTTTTTTATCACATTATGCGTAATTGCAGCAACAAAGTTTTCCAAACTAATATAAAATATATTTAAAATAAAATTAATTACAAATGTATTAATAATATTGATTGTGAAGAGTTAATTTATCAAAACCTTCTTAAATCTAGCCTTATAAATAACTTAAAATAAATATTTATATTTTAAAATATTCACATATGTATGTATAAAACTAGTCACTTATCCAGCAACTTTCTCACCAATTTATACAACAAATTTTGTCTCTTAATTTTTTTTGCATTATTTATAAAAAATAATTTGTAACTCTAAAACTAGTATAATATTTTAATATATGTACAACTCACAAATGATAACTTACTAGTTTTCATCATCATCATCATCATCATCATCATCATCATAATCATAATCATCCTCATCATCATCCTTATCATAATCTTCATCATCATCATCTTCATCAACAACTTTTTGTGCAATGTTAAACAAACTTTTAGTTGTGTAGCAATCATTATATATTTAGAAAATTGTTACAATACCAATTTGGTGCTTTTTATTGCACTGTTAAATTTATTGTGATTTTTTTTCACCACCGCCTCTTACTACCTGTTCAGGCTATACACATTTATGAAATGTTATATTTTTTGTTTTAGAGGGAAACATTCCACAGACTTTATAGCTATTACTGCCAAAATATTCCAAACTCAGAACGACTAAGAGAAATTATCGGAGAAAAGAATATTTTCTTTCAAACTTGCCAATTAAATTTAGGTCATAAATTGCCACTGGCGGCTTACTTATTGAAACCAGTACAAAGAATTACCAAGTATCAACTTTTGTTAAAGGTAAGCAGTTCTTTGATTAACATTTACACTGGCATAACTATTTATTTTTTGAGGATATTATAAGGGTTAGTAAGAGATACTAAATATTATGAAAAATATTTATATTACTGGAGTAAATGTGTGAATTATCTATGTCTTCATATATACATGGTTGTTTCGTAAGGCTGTGATCATATGAACCATAATTTTAGCCTCATGATTGTTCAAACTTTAAGAAAAAACACTATTTACAGTAATTATTGTTTGGAATTATAAGAGGCTAATAAGTATACTATGTTTGATAGAAATTACTTAATCAGTTTAAAATGTTTTAGAGGAAAAAACCGAAAGATTAAATAAAACTAAGCATTTATTACGAACTTAGTTTGAATTAGCATTGTATTTACATTTTGTGTATACCTTGAAATGAAAACACTTATACATAATTGTTAGATAAACTCAACTGTTGTTGATCACACTCTTTATTTAATTATATTCATGCTTTCAAACCTAAAAATTGTTATCTTAGATACTTTCTCTAAACTACTGGATAAATTTTTAAAGGGCATTTTTTTATCATTAAGTAGAACTATAATTATTAATATTAAGACAAAATACATTTTGAAAATATTTTAACTATTGTTTCATTATCAATTTTGCTCCAAATTAAGTGTTCATGTCAATGTGATAGAATACCATTTGTTAACTATTATATACATTGTAATACTTTGATTAAATTGTAATGCAATTCTATTAAAAGAATACCCGTGTTAAATTTGTTAAATTATTTAGAATAAAATTTGATAAATAGGTTAAATAAATGATCAAATCTGAACAGAGAATTAAATACATGATGAAATTCAATTAAGTCATGTGTATGAACATGCAACTAAAAGATAATATCTTTAAAAGATGTTAAAAAGTTGCTTTGGGAAGAGTTTAAATGATTATTTAAATTAATGACTAGAGTTTTTTTAATAATTATAATTATTTATCTGTTGGAAGATGGTCCCTTTCTCCTAAGATTATGCAGTGTTTTGTTTGCTGCTTTTCAATGTTCACTGCCTAGTTTTGATTATACTGCGTCATCATCAGATCTGGTATAAAATAACTAAATTTTGGACCCATATATGTAGGGCAAACAAAATTAGTAAATGTCAATCTTTCAGTAATTTTTTCCTTACAAATATGTAAAAGATTACTAGAATTCTATTTAGCATTTGTTGCTAAATCTAAACTACTGTAATATATAAAAGTTAAAGTGCATGTTGGGCAAAAACTTAGATTATCTAACTTAGAATAACACATATTTTAATTTTGATGTATTACAATGAAATACAGGTGCAGATCCACATGGATCTCTCTTCCAAAATGACCAAATAAAAATCAAGAGTAAAATTTTTCAAAAGAATTGGTAACGATAGTTTTGGGTAAAACTTTATTGGTCGATGCAATCTGACTGTAAAGTAGATTTTAAAGCTAAAGAGCCGATTTCACCCAGGGTGACAGATGCCTTTGGTGCGAAGGAGGATAAGGACTTCCAAAATATAGGATGTCACAAAATAAAAGTCCAAAATGTACTTGAACAAACTCAATGTATTTAATTGATGATACATTTTATTGTAGGCCTACTTTCAAGCATATTTTTCAGATGAACTTACCTTTTTAAAATGCCTTGTGGCTTACAATATATCCATCAATAACTGAACAGGCGAAAAGCTTAAAATTAAAATTATCATTATTTGCTAAATAATAATAATAATAGTAGTAAAACTAAGCACCTCATCTTACTACCCATTCGGGTTATACACTTAAGTACTAATTACACTAATGGGTTGGGAATTGGGAAGGTTGAATATAGAGTAAGTGAACCCACATTTGCAAGGAGGAAGAGTGGAAAGCCATTTAGGAAAAACCAAACCCTTCCTTCACCTCTGACAAAACATCTTGTGAATGTGAGGAATGCCAGGTCTCCACCGTGGTTCGGATTCCACGTTAAACTGTAGGTCCTCCATTTCATCTCACAATCACCCTACCATTACACATTAGCGTAAGTGCGTATAACCCGAACGGGTAGTAAGACGCGGTGCTAATAATAATAATAATAATAATAATTTAGGAAAAACCACCCCCAGTTCACCCGAGCGAGATTCGAACCTCGATCTCCCCATCCTCGGCAGTATAGCTCAACACGAAACCAGCACTTTAGCTAACTACGCCACCAAGGTGGATATTATTTTCTAAATAAACACTAACTTGGTATTTATGTTTCATTATTTTTCAACATGAGACTGGCACAACCACACATCATCGGGAATAACCAAAGACAGAACTCTGAAGAAATATACGCACTACAAAAAGAATGTTAAATAATAAGGACACTTACTGTGATTTGTTGCTGATGGCCTACACTCAGCTAGTAAAAATCACAAATTTTATCACAGGATTACCACGTGGCGAGTTTACCAACGAAAACGTATTAATACTGCTAGTGATAACTTAAATGCCATCACAGCAGAGTTTAATGCAAGCTCACTTTGATAGCAAATAACACCTAAAGATGAAAAATGTATTTATTAGTAAATGGAGGTCTTTTTAGAATTTTTGAAAATTTCTCCCGGACATCGGACAAAGGGTTGAAATGTTGACAATGTCTGGTCACCCAGAATTCACTTTGTCATTCTTTTGTTCCCTTTCGCCTTCATTTTTTGACAACAAATTACCTGGCTCAAATCAACCAGCTGATTCTCACTAAGCTGGAATATTTGGTTTCCCTCAAAGTGATAGAACTGAATTTGGTATTTTCGTGTAGATTAATTTACATCCTAAACATTATGTGTTTCATGATTAATATATATGGAAAACAGAGGCTAAAAATACAATTATTAAATTATTAATTTAACTTTCTACTATTTTGTCATGTACCATAAAGTTATATATTAAATGTAATCAAGCCTGTCCAATCATTTTCCGATAATGGAGGGAAAGGGCGAAGGGGTGTAGAGGAGGGGGATTGATGGTAAAAAATTGTGTTTCATGCATTTTTGTCAATGTGTTGCCATGGTTAACTAATCTTTCCTATCATAGGTAAACCCCCTTTACTCCCTACAAAAAAAACCAAACAATACTGAATGGCTTTTGTGTAAAGTGTGTTATTATTGTCACTATTATGCTCATGTATTTTCAACCTAAATATATCACAATGAAATTAATGATAGGTCACAGAGTTGTAGAAACACTTATGACCATTCTTTGGATTGTTAATGCCTCAACAGTTGTTTTCCCATATCCCTCCCTCACCCCCCTTTTATCCTTAAACTCTCTCACACTCTTTTATATGACTTTCTTTCATTTAGTCATAGAGCTATGCACACACCAAATCAATTAATTTCCTGCAATATTCGCCCCCATTGCTCTAAAATATTCCCTGAATATGCCTCTTCTGTAGGAAAACACTATTGACCCTGATATACTATTATGATATATTTATGACCATGTAATGGAACAATATATGTAATTCAACTGTTTTTAATTGATAACTTTTCTTTTTGAAGTTTGGATCAACTGTTATAGTTCTAGCCACAATCTGAGATTAAATTCCATTCATAAGTTTAGCTCCATTAATACAAGTACCAATACATGGTTGGAAAACTGCATATATTGTACCACACACTGGTGACAGTTCATTGAAAATAGTTTCGGAATTCCTCTTGTAACAATTGGTGAAGAGGTTTTTTTTTTACATCTTTCAGTACATAACACATAAAGTGGCATTAAAATATTTTAATATTCAAATGTGCTTTTCTTATAGGATTTACTTCATAATAGTGAAAACCAAAAGTGTAGTAAAGAGATTCAAGAAGCATTGGACTGTATGTTAATTGTCCTCAAGTGTGTTAATGATAGTATGCATCAAATAGCCATTACTGGATTTTGGGTAAATAAACTATTAAAAAAAATTGTAAAATATTTTTGGTGGGTTGTAGTTTTAAGTTCATAATAACATCATTAGCATACTTATAGCTCCCATCTATCACAAATCTCCCTCAAAAAGTATGAAAATATAATCCTTTTTATGATGTTACAATATTTTGAATTGTTTTACAAAGTGCCTTACAAAATAACTCAATGATAACATAAATATTTAAAATTGTGTTTAATGTCATGATACGCCATACTACTTAATGTCATTTTTATATTTTATAATATGCTCAGATTTTATGGAAAGAATAAATTGTTTGTTAAATCATAATAGTTTTTTAATAATTTCTGTAGAGAGGGAACGTAGCTAAACAAATATTTTTGTAGCTTAAATAGAAAATGTAAACAAGAATATTTTACATTTAGGATAAAATTTACTATTTTCTATCAAGTGTTGGCAGCTATACATCTAAAATAATTAAATCAATCAATTAACACTTTATTTGTCTCGTATCACACAACCAATTTTTATTTCACAAATTGTCATTATACCAATTTATGAAAAATAAATCAAAATCTAAATTGCTTGAGCTTTGAATGCTGTGTTAGTGTTTTCTAATTATATTGCAGAGTAATTTATTTGAAAACTATTTCCTTGATAGGAATTTTAATTTCTTAACTTTGGCATTGCTGGTCATTACTCCATATACTGATCTATCAAACTTATATTTCTCACATTTTTCTTCCAACATTTCAGAATCAAGATATTAATGGTTGATTTGTAGCTGGAAAACTTGGAAAAGTTAGGGAATTTTGAGAATTGAGAAAAAATTTATGGAGAAATTAACTAAATTTTATTGAGTCACCATAATTTTCAGATAATTTGCATTGTATTTTTTTAATACTAGGTACTATATTGTAGCTCATCGTAAACTAATAGCATAATCTATAATACATGCTATTTTGCAAAGAATGTTGGCATATTTTTCTAAAATGGTTCAAATCTCACCTTCAAAGAGTGCCATTGTTGTGGGATTCCTATCTTAATTAAGATCCTTATATCTATGTTTAGTTCATTGGCTGGGTGGTCTAGAGCATCAATCTTGGGTTAGACTTGCCTTCTGAAGACAGGGAGGTCGGGGTTCAAATCCCGGCTGGTATACTCAGGGTGGCTTCTTCCATGCAAATGTGGGTAGATTACCTCTAAAATTTTTCCTTCCTCATCCATAATCCATTAGAACTATTATAATGCATGCATATAACCTCAACAGATAGTAAGACACAGTGATAAAAAAAAAAGGGAATGCACTTGTAGTAAAATGCCTCCATCCTCCTCTATTCTTCCACCACTCTCCGTCCTTTAATCTCTTCTTTTCTTCTCCTCTAACGTGAACACTTTCTGTTACCTGCACCTTCCATCTCTTTCTTGGCCTCCCTTGCACTCTTTTTCCTACATACTTCATTTCCAACATTTTCTTCGGCATCCTCTCTTTTTCCATTCTCATTACATGCCCATACCATCTCACTCTTGCTTCCTCTACTTTTCATGTCTCCTGTACTTCTACTCTTTCTCTGATATTTTCATTCCTAATCTTGTTTCTCCTCTTGACAGCTAACATGCTCCTCACAAACTTCATAATATTTATATTATATTATGATTAAATTGACAAATTATGCATTTTAGGAATCTTGTGTCAAAGATAAATATAAAATAATTTTTTTAACATCTAATTTTACAAATAAAATATACCAAAAAAATTACACTTTTCTGGTAGACCCGGAAAAGTAATGAAATTTCAAAACTTGATAAACATATAATTCCTGAGATTATAATGAATGACTACTAGGGGGCAATGGTCTTATTTTTCAGTGACTTATTGGGATAATTATTTGGTAAAGCCTACAAGAAAGTCAAAGTCCATCAGTTGATTCAAAAAAGTTTGATAAATAGCCCTGCTAAGACACACACACACACAAATTACATGATTTATTGAAAAGCCATATTTAATGTAAATAAAAATGCAGTCTATTCAACTAAATCTATAATTAGGTTTCTTTGAGCTTGAGTTTTTTCTTTCGAGTCAAGTATTTAAAAAATCTCCTGAATTTGAGTGTATTCACGATTTTAAAACATTAAGAGTATATATATATATATGCATATATATATATATATATGTGTGTGTGTGTTCATATTAAAAGTAAAATATTAGAGTTAAAGTGTCATTAATCTAAAGAAACTAAATGTAAATACCACATCTCTAAAATGTGAGATTTAAAAAATATATGTAAACAACACATATTATTAAAATAAGACTGAAACTTATTTTTATAAATAGTAAATACTTTGAAAAAAGTTTAAAAAAAAACTGATATTTTGGTTTTAAAATTATAAATGACACTTCAACAAAAATCATAACACTCAAATGAAAATATAATATAATACATAATTAAAATTGTTTCAACACTGGTCTTTTTAAAGGTATGAAAACTACACTTACAATTAAAAAAAGATCATAAAATTGACTATTAATGAGATAATATTCCCCTAAATAAGCCTCCTTAACTTTAATTATCCTCTAAGAAAATGTAAGAATCACAATCGGCTAAAAATTTTAAATGTTTCAGATTTTGTTTATTAGCCCTTAATGTAATAATTCAATATTATCACTTCTTCTATTTCAATTCCATTCCTCTATGCACAGGTGTGCATGTGTCATATTCATCATCTGATTATGAAATTTAGTTAACCTACATTTTTAATGCTTATAAATGCTTATAAATGTTTAAAATAATATCTTTAGTAGACATTTTAAAATAGTAATTTAAAAAAAATAAAAAGTTCATGTAAGTTTGGTAAAATATTTATTACGATATTGATCAACGCTGATTTTATACAGGTTAAGCAACATAAATCTATAATTTTTGTAACTAATGCTAGTTTTGTAGTTGAACATATTACGACAAGTTTTAAATAACTTAGGTTTTAAAACAATATGTATTTACAATGTTACATATATTTTAACTCAAATTAAAATTTTAGAAAGGGCTCAAAAAAGATTATTGAAGTATCTAGTCATCTATTTAGCTATTTTTATTTTCATTGGCTTGTCATGGCAATGCAACTTTAATAATAATTCAAAATGGACAAAAATATTCAACTATTTTTCCGGTCAAACATAGTTTTGGATTACATTATTAATGTAAATTGGATGTTAAGTTAATAAATGATTATTTTTTTTAGGGAAACTGCTGATATCATCTAAATTAATTAGCCTATACTCATCCTTGTTGGATTGTGTTTTAAAAATGTACATACATCAAGAGGAAACTCAAAATTGTTGAGACTACAAATTATTCGATCTCTATCCCAAGCTCTAATGATGAGGTTGGCCTGAAGATCTAAATCCGAGTACTCTTAGAGCCCTATCTTTGATTAATATTTATTATGTAAAATAAAATTATTCTAATCTTTATTTTTTATACATTATACAAAACTCTCTAACTGTACTATTAATGGCATGTTCTAAATCAAAATTCTTGCAATAGACAAATTCATCAGACAAAAGGTCAGCATTCAAATTCTGGCCAGGTACTTTTTTAATATTCTTTTAAAAATCTCTTTTAGCATCATGTTTTACTACCTGTTGAGGTTATACACATCCAGGTATACTTAGTTTGGTCTCCTTAATTTACTGACTGAGCTTTAAATATTTTAAGTAAAAATTATGTCATAAATCAATTATATAATATCATTATTATTTGAACAGGGAGACCTTAATGAACAAGGAGAACTGCTTATGCAAGGATCATTCTCTGTGTGGACTGATAGTAAGAAAGACAGGCTGCGAGAGTTGAGACTTAAACCCATGCAGAGACACATCTTTTTGTATCAAAAAGCAATACTTTTCTGTAAAAAAGTATCTAAGGAAGGTCATAATAAGGCGACATATCATTTCAAGAGCTACCTCAAGGTAAGTTAAATCATGCATTTTACTATCTTCATTACTGTCAACCATAATGTGCATTGTAGTAAAAATAATTATTTCATCGCTTCATGTAGCTTCTATACAAAGTCGGGCATAATGATCTAGTTGACCTATTAAACATTTTAAAATTATATGTTACAATGGGTAAGGCACAATGATAGGGTAAATTATGGTGACAATATGTTGTGTAATGTCCATAAGAGTGCAGAGCCTATGTGTTGTGCTTATCCTTGAGATGCTCACCATTCCATAAGTATCCTGCATTGGCCACAAAGCATACCTGTAAAAACTTCTGTTCTCTGAACTATTTGGACTGTTGAGTTACCTCCAGTCTAGTGTTAGCGGTGTTGTTACAGTCTTCAGTTTGTGCTGATAAAAGGACATGAGAAACATGAGCAGTTATTTCACTGAACATTCACTAACTTTTAAAAATGTTGTCGATGAAGTGAAACCAGATACAATACTTTAGTGAATAAGTGGGAGGGGAGGAGCCTGCTGTTTCTTTGAAACCAACTGTTCTTTCAGTTTTAAAGAATATAGCATCAGATTGCACTTCTTTTTTTCCCTAGTACTATAATAACATACACACATGACTTTTTTTTTTGTTACCCTGTCTTACTATCTATCTGTACTATATGCATATGTAATAATTATGCAAATGTACTAGAAAAGAGAAAGTTTTAAATTTAAAGGAAGAGTACCCGCATCTTTGTGGCGAGAGAGTGGAAAACTATGTAATAGAAACCAGCCTCATTACACCCATTTGGGATTCAAACCCCCCTCCTCATAATTGGCAGTTTAGTTTATTGTGAGAGTGACAACCTTGACCATTCAACCACCGAAGAGGAATATATGACTTCATTCTGTGTTCTTTATTGTGAATCTTGTTTGTGTTTTCAAACGTTATTAAATAAAGAAAGAATGTTTCTTTTTAAAATTTTACAACTTCACAAAACTGATTTTTGTCATTGTTGTGTAGGAGACATAGTTAATAAAATAATTAGTTGCCAAATAAGAGTATATAGAGCATTTTTTGTGATTTCTTAGTTAGGCACAATTATCAGAAATATTATCAACCTGCACCGATAGGCATGTAACAAGACATCAAGCTTGTCTATGCAGGTTAGCCAATGACGGGGAGGTTGAGACTCGAATCTTGGCTCTTAATACTGAGAGTGGATGATTTCTCATGTTCATTTAAATTAATATAGGTACAATTGATCTAATTTGCCCCATACCTGCCCCATTAGTGCATATTCAAGTAACCTTATGCAGTGCAGAAAAAATATACTATCTTGGGGCATATCTTTATCGAATAGGTCATTGTTTCTCAAAAATTTCCCAGTACCAGACAACTTGATAAGCACTAGATGCATGCAGACAACCCATCTTAGTATACTACACACCTGTCTTGTGCTGAATTCATAAATTCTGTTAATGTTTTTGTTTATCAGGTAGTATAAGACAGCATTTTTACCGAACTTGGTTTCCAATGCACATTTCACATGTAACGCAACTTGTGGTATAAAATTTGGTCGACTTAGCGATACTTTTTAGCTTTTTCATAGATAATCTATTTATTCTATTCCATACTGTCCTGATAGTGGACCAAGATTTGAGAACCACTGGGTTGGACGATACTACCATTAGAAATTTGTAGACTCGTTTACAAGAAGTGTTTGTGATCAAGAGATCAGAGTTATTCCAGACACGTTTTACAGATGAGTTGTAGGTCTACTAGTAACCAAATTAAATAAATAACTTGTAGGTGTGGTTATGTAGACTGTATTGCTCTGTATTACTTGCTATACATTATATTATTTCCTGTTCTATCATTATCAAAATATTACACAGTCTTTGTATCTGCTTACCTTAAAGACTGTTAGCTCAACGTGCTGACCCTGGAGAGAGGCTCTAAAGTTTGGACCCCGATCGTGGGCTCATGATGCGTTTTTAAATTAAAGCAGACCTGCATTCTCTGTTCAGGCTAATACTGATGCATTTTTATCTTAAATGCCCTTTACATTCTTAGGTTAAGGCCAAACTTGCTACCTTGTCGCTGCAGCATGCAGATCCTTGTTATATATATAGGTGGTCAAATTACAGCGACCTGGTTTCTTTTATGAGCAACTTTGGGTTGAAGCTGTAAAAACGCTCACTAGTATGCAGGTAACCATACTAGATGACCTGGTCATCTATCCTTGAGAATCAATCAATGTAGAGTTATCACTACATTCAGACGTTGGTGTATTTGTCTCATATTGGTGTGTAGGTTTACAAAAATGACAAATTGAAAGAAAAAAAAGTTTGACACTGAATTATTTGTTGGAGAAATACAAAAACATCCAGCTTTACATTAAGTTTAAAGTGCCGACTATAGCAACCCTGATGTAAAATACAATATGTAGAGGGAAGTTGGAGCTGAGTGATAAACAATGGTAAAAATATGATTGTCAAGCTGCTTCATCAAATGAAGGGAATGCGGACAAGTTATTCCTTTTGTCTATGTTGCCTATGTATATGAAACTCCCAGACCAAGCTAAACGGTGGGTTCGTGCACAAATGATACAGATCATGCAGGAAGTGTTTTATTTTACAAAGCCAAATTTTACACCCGAATCTTTTAGTTCAGCTGGGCCCCAAGTAGGTTTGATTGGCACTACTTGTTTTGCCTCACTGTTTGGTTGGCCCTTGTATCTTTCCTCCGCACTTGCACAGACCGTGCCAACCACCCTCTATACTGCCTGGACCGCTCCACAGTTTTCTTGTTCTCTGTGCCGTCTGTGACATGTTCCCCACTTTACTCGGAGCCAATAAGAACTCTCTCTTTCTATTGGCTCATGTGGCGGCCACTCTCTCTCATGCGCCAACGGGAAGCTCTCTTTTATCCCGTTGGACAAGGCCAGGTAGCAGTGGAAGGTATTTAACATGGTGGTTCCTTGCTCAGAGGTCAGTTGGAGAGTGGTTATCCAACTCGGGTGTGCCATCTGTTTGAAAGAGCTAATAAATTTACAAAGGAGCAATATTGTCTTAACCCTCTTTCCACCATCACCCTTCCTCCCCACTGTAACTCACGTCGCCGGGATCATCATCCTATCTCCCCAACATAACTCATGTCAGCCTACCTCCCTACCACAACTCGCGTTGCCGGGACCGTCACCCTACCACAACTCATGTCGCTGGGACCATCACCCTACCTCCCCACCGCAACTCATGTCGCTGGGACCATCACCCTACCTCCCCACTCCAACTTACATTGCCAGGACTTCCTCATGTTCCATCATGATTCAACTTCGCCGGACATCCTTCAATCTCACCGCGGCTAACGTTTCCAGGACATTAGCCAACTTTTTTCCTACCCCTATTCACACGTGTCTGAACACAACATCGCCAGAGACTACATTTTGTCGAGATATCAACTAGTTACTCCCCAAGCCACAAATTTGGGATAACATAGTCAAAAAGAATTTGGAAACCTACATTTGCATCAAGAGCATCTGGGTCTTTCCAAATTATATCTCTATCTGAAACATCTAATTTCACTCACTATTCTCGAGCCATATTCTCAATTTTCCTCCCCACATTCTCACGCATTTGCTGATATAATGGGAAGCACAGATTCAGGAATTTTAAATATTGATCAAATATATAACTTTTTCTAGCAGTTATTTATAGCTTGTATTCACTAAAAAGTATTGCTTGGTAATAAAATTAATTAGCTATAAACGGATCATATTTAGTTTAACTAATAATGTTTAAATAATTCCATACCTAACAAAGTGTAGATACAACTCTTTCTTCTAGTGTTAAAGCTCTGTCATCTATTACAATAGTACATAATCTATTCAAAGGAAGAGCTTGAAATCTAGAAGCAAGCACCATATCAATCTAGATAACTCCTGTTAATTTGAAATTATGTGTGAAACTGTCCACATGGCAAAAGTTACATATTAATAGAATGCACAGATAACCTTCACTTTTTTATTTTCTTCCACTTTAAGTATCGTGAACTATCACTGCAAGGCATATATCATTCACCAAAGCCATTGCTAAGCTGATCCTAAAGAGAAAAGGCAGCCAAGTCTCGTATGTATGGCCACCCAACAATGGCATGGTGACAGGCGATCAGGTCACATGCATGGTCGTGTTCTTACACTCTTGGATTAATAGTTACTTTTGTTTTTCTTTTACACCTGTGTCACTATGTGTCGGTGCTTTACACTGACTAATGAAATAGAGGGGATGGTAAAATTTAAAGGAAATTCACCCACATTTACAGAAAACAATGATCTGCTTATTGGCAAAATAAATTTAATGGGAACTAATAGTTATGAATGATAAACGAGGTTCTTACATCCTTTTATGTTACTTTGCTGCTAACCAAATATGAATTATTGTTTATAAACATTTTCTACCACGGCTGATACTAAAGCCATATCAATGTTAGCATGCTAAAAATAACTGTGGATTACCTTGGCAACATTACACCGATAGGTAACACCATTGACCAGGGGTCGGCAACCTTTTTAATACTGTGGGGCTATGTGAGCTTAAAAATATTTTGCTGGGCTGTATAGTTTGAAAAAAAATATAGAGCAAAATATTTAAACATTATATTTCTCATTTAGTAATTAGATATGGTTTATTTTTATGACTGCATTGGTTTATTTGTTTGCTTTGTTTATAACTGTATTATAAAAAGCAAACAAACAAATATGTTCATAAAAATTGACCTTTATTAATGAGTTATAGATAAAGTCTACCCCGAACAGGCATGATATGGGATGTATATTGCAATACCGCAGGAAGACCCCCACACTGGCACATCACAATCCTGTTAGGTTCATTAATTTTGACGTTTCCATAAAAAAATCTCTCATTTTATAGATTTCACATTACTCTAGTATTAAAGCTAATCAATGCTATTTTAACATTATGTATCTGAACAAGATCATTTTTTTATTTTTATTAATTGTAGCAAAACAAAATATAGTTTTTCAAATATGTTAATAGTATACGAGCCTGGATCTACTGCTTACGTTGCCTGCATATCTAATCCTCTGCTGCAGTGACCAGAAAAGAACCCTCCAGTGAAGTGATCAGAAAGAAATTAATTAGAACATTATCCTTGACATTGTGTTGTTAGTTCAGTGATATTAGAGTCAATATTTGTTACACTAATTCACAAAATATTATGTAAAATTTCATCTGTCATTTGCGATATTACTTTTGATTTTACATATTTCATTCTGGAAAATCCTTGTTCACATATATATGTACCACCAAATATTTTAATCATTTTTCTTGGAAACTTTTTTAAATTCGGGAATATACTTTAATATAGACTTGAAAAAAATTAAATCAAATTATGTTTAGTATAACTACTTTAAGAATATTATTTTATTGTAAATCTGCAACTTCCCACTAAATATTTTAGTATATCTGACAGTTAATTTATGAAAGGATTTTATAATAATTTAATATCATTTTCTTTGTAAGCGAAATCTTGAAACTGTTGATTAAAATGTTGCTTTAGTATAACCTCAAAGAATCAATAAAAATTGTATCTTGAAAATATTTTTCTCTTGGAATTTTATTAATCTTGAAATGTGTGAAAATTGCAAAAATTGTTTTTTTTAACTTATGAAACCAATAAAAAAAATGTTTACTAATTCTCCATCCTGAAATGGTTTACCATGAGCAGCAATTAGATTAGAAACTAAGAAACGAACTATAACCACAGTTCTATATTCTGTTCATTAACTTTTTTAAAAACACTCTGTTGCATAATTAATTGCATTTTCAAGGAATGTTTTATTGTTTTCATATCTCACCTTTTATTCTTTTGTATTCCATTTTGTGTCTTGATTTGTAATGACGTATATTAATTTCTTTAAAAACACAACTTCTTGACAAATCAAACAAACTGCTTTGTTTTTAAAATTTACAAAACAACAGTCCACTTAGTTTTAAATATATTACATTCTGCATCCACTTTTTTTTTATCTCGGTTTGATGCTAAGAAAAATAAGGGTTTAAACAATCATAATTCCAGTAATAATTAATAATAAGCATACAATGATGACAAATTTAAACTGTATGTGAATTCCTCAAAGATTACTTTTATTCTGTTGTAATAAACCAATATGCATTTCTCACAGCATATTGGAATACCTACTGTGCATAGATCTATTGCACATTTAGTCAAAATACATGGATTGTTCCAAATTAATTAAATTTTCCTGAAATGCTTCGTGGTCCGGATAAAATCAGATTGTGCGCTGGATTTGCCCAGCACACTGTAGGTTGCCAACTGCTGCCATATACCATCGAGGTAGTGTCATTCATGTTATTAAAATGCCATAAAAAATATTTTTCAGACCATTTTGTAAGTTAAAAGAAATTAATACAATTTATTCCAGAGCATAGTAGTAGTTGAGTTTAGTATCAATCTTTTTTTGATGCTAGACTATGAAATAAGATTATTTATGAACAAAATATTTAACTAAGAGTAGTCACAAATGTTTAACTTATAATTCACATTAAAATACCAAAATTGATAGATAACTAGATGGATAAAAGTTTAACGCAAACTGTTAAGGAGAAAGTCTGCCCAAATTTGAATGACCAAACTTTTTTTCCATGCAAAAAAAAAAGTCATTTTTATATTTAAATTTGTGTTATTGGGTGAATATGAATAAATTATTAGCAAAATAATTGAATGTATCTTTACAGATATGAAAATTTCATTTAAATAATTCTAATAGTTTTATTTTTAATTGATTATAAATAAATCGCCTTAGAAACCTACCGCGTTTGTATCCTGTGGTGACCTATCCCCTTATTAAAGATTAAACATGTATCAGAAAGTTGAACTCCTTGTGCTCTGCTTTTAAATAGATTTTTAATGTAGAGCTTTACATGGTTTGGGTCAACCTTCAACGTTTTGGTAGACGCAATAATTTCTTTTAAAATCCTTACAGTTCACTTCTTGGCATAGTTTACTAGATAAAGAGCACTTTCCTTCATCATTTACTATTAGATCTCCAGAAATATTAGCATCACCCTGAAGATAACAAGGTTTTCTGATCAACAAAATAGCTTTATTATATTATAGAAATACCTCTTCCCATACCCATCAATAAACATGACACAAATAATTTGGTAATTATTGTGTACAACTAAATGAGCTAACAAAACATTGTGACAGTTTGGGATCAATAATGTATTTAATTTTCACATAGAAAATATATTCAGGTAATTGGATTGAAGTTTCTCTTTTTGACATATTTGCGGACATTTAGTGTTTCTAGGTTTTTCTCATTATTTCTCTTTATTCTTGGCTTGCATTATAAAATACTTGGCTTATAATTTATTTGATTAGCTATCAAGTTTTTCCTCATATTCATTTTCTTTGTGTGAATTTATGCACACGTTAATCATTACATTACCAATAAGGTGGAAGGAACACGTATGAAAGTTTTTTTTCTTTCCAGTATTGACTATATGATACTTAAAGTAGTTTTATTGAAGCTTTCTTCCTCTAAATTACATTGGGTTTGATAGTAAGATTGATTTAATCCTCAATTCTAGTTACTTTTTAGGTAATATATATATATATATATATATATATATATATATAATATAATAAATTATAACAATGTTTAATTGCAGATGTCCCAAATTGGACTAACAGAATCTGTCAAAGGAGATATGCGTAAATTTGAGATTTGGCTGCAAGGAAGGCAGGAAGTTCACATCATTCAGGCAATTACAGTAGATCAAAAATCAGCATGGGTGTGTGAAATTAAGCGTGTTTTACTTAACCAGCTTGTTGAATTGAAAGGTGCTAAAATAAGACAGTACTCATTATCAGGTGCTCCTAGAAGAATCCACAGGTATGTATGTAACTTTCATTCTAATATTTTATTTTATTATTTAACACCATGTCTTACTACCTGTTCGGTTTAAACACCTTCATTGTAATCATTATAATGTTTTGTTATGGAGGTTTTTATCATAAAACATAAATTAAATAGTTGTACAGTAGAATTACATTTAAGAGACCATCTTTTGTTGGATTGACCCAAAACTTTAATTCATGACAACATACTAACCATATTTTAGTATAAATAATTTAACTCAGCATGCCCATAATGTGTTAAACCAAGTTTGGGATACCCGAAAAACTTGTCAAGCTAATTGAGGTATATTTGACAGAAACACGTGGGTGGCAGGGTACGGGTTGTATGTCACTTATCAGATACTTTCAAAATACATAATAGATTGAAACAATGAGATGTATTTTCCTCACTACTCTTTAATCTACCCTTAAGAGTAAGTTATTAATGTAATGCAAGTGAATAAGGAAGAATTGACACTAAACGGTACAATGCACATATTAGGTTATGTAGATGATTTAGTTTTATTAAGCAATAGTAAGAAAGCTATTGCAATAAATGTAGACATTTTAAAAGAGGTTAGTAAACAATTGGGAAATGCATAATATTATTCTTTCAGCAAGTTGTTGACGTATTTCCTCTGTCAAGGTATATAAAACTTAGAATATACTAAACACTAGTTTTATTAGTTAGTCTCTCTGGTTGGGAAATGTGGTCTTTCACCTTACAAAACAAAAATAAATCTATGATGTTAAAAAAAATGGCACTTATTAAGATATTTGCTCCAAAAAGTGATGAAGATACTGGGGAGTCGAGGAAGTTACATAATGATGAGATATAACTAATACACGGTTGGAAAGGTGGTGGTAGTAGACAGCTAGCGGAAGATCTTTATTACAAACATTGGCTGAAACTGACTAATGTCAGCCTATTTGAAAATAATAACTATTTGCTTGGTAATACTTTATTATCAAGAAAAAGTTTTATCTAACAATTCTAATAATACTTCCCTAAGTATTATTGTATAATTGGCGTTTCCTTAACTTATTGAAAGAAGAAAATATTTTATTAATAAGACTATCATGGTTATTGTTTTGCTGTTGTGGCAACAGATAGTACAGGAAATATTAAATTAAAAGGTATTAACCATACAGACTATTTAATAATGTTTGGCTACTAGATTAATTTTATTTCATTGTTCTGAACGCGATTAAAAGCTTAATATAGACATTTGATTCATTGATATTTTAGATAATGCAATATTTATTTATATTTGTATTTAGTTTTGTGATTAAAATGTCTTTTGAAAAGTTTTAGGAGAAATTAGGGTAAATTTAATGGTCAATCTTCTCAAGAATCTCTGAAATAGTACTCAAGATTAATATAAAGGCAATTTATACTATTGAATAATAAAAAAAACATACCAAAGACAAAACGTCCACATCTGGTTACCATCTTATTTGCATGACCTAGTTTTTAGTATAAGCTTTGTGATTCGTAGCAGGTTAGTAGCTATGAGTAATGTTGGGCTAGGTAGTCTTTAGCCTGTATGCAAGAATGAGTAGGAGAAAAGGCAGAGGACGGTTGGTTTGCTTGCTAGGACGAGCGCGAGTGCTTGAGAAACTCCGAAGGTAGCTCCCGACCAGCCTTTTGTGTTACTCCTATCCCTTATACACAGGGCTGCTCTGGCGCAATGCGCATGAGCAATAGAGATGTCACGCATTCTGTTATTGTTTTGTGTTGTCTAGAAAATATGGCGCATGTTGACTATTGAAAAGTCACCTATTTAGTCGTAATTGACGAGTATTTTGAAGAAGAGGCCAATTAAGTTGTAGTGATTCAACGGAGGCATGTTAAGGGTTTCCAGGATACCTTTTAGGCTTATTCTGACGAAAAATTTCATCAAAGATTTCTATTTTGAAGGAAGTTGTATGGCAAGATATCTTCCCTATGTTGTAAATTGACAATCCCGAAACACAACGAGAACTTCCACTGCTTCATTTACAGCAACTGTCAAATACCCTTCAGTTTTATGCCACGGGAGGTTTACAGGTAAGTTAATACCAAATTGTAAATATACTTTTTTTAAAGGTTGTATTATTTATTACATTTAAAAAAAACATGGTTTTGAGAAGGAACAACTAATTTAAATCGCTGAATTGAATACATTAATAAGTTTTCATGTTTGTTTTTATAATGTTTTATTTAAGATTAATTTAGTTTCGGTATATAAGTTTATTTTATATTAGGACTTGTATTATTTCCTGATAACATATTTCTTTTATTGTTTTTTATTATGTAATTGCAGCACTTAGGCTAATGGATTGTTTTGTGACATACAGTAGCTATTGGGATTTCGGTTGACATTTAATATGGGTTTTTTGTTTATATATATAGATATATATAAACAACAAACCAATATTAAATGTTATATATAATGTTATTTTGTCCTATCTAGTACCTCTAAAAAAATCATAGTAGGCCCTACTTATTTATTCCTATAATTTTGTAAAATAGGCTAGTAACTTTGTTCTCCCATTTTTAGGTTGTTAGTGGAGACCTGTAGGCCTACCATGTTGACCGGTCAACGGTATCACGTGTCGTCAAGAAAATATTAATTTGGTTGGCCCAAAACATGCAACATGTGGTGTAACTTCTCACCACAGGAGCTGAACTGGAAGCTGTGCAAGTGCTGTTCTATGACAAGGCCAACTTCCCTGGAGTTTTATATTGAAAAGACTGCACCCACATCCCTGTCCAGAGCCCCGGGGGTCCGATTGGAGAACTATTCAAATAACCCTTAGCACAAACCTTTATTGACATGAATTAATAAAAATATGCTTTCCTGAAAAAAGGTTTCCAATAGTTAATAATTATATAAGTAATTATGTGCAGGTTAGTTATCATATTGAATAATACATTACAGTTTTTCACTAAAGATAGCAACTCATACGTACTCTATACTCACAAAGAAATGGCAAATCCAATGATATTATAGGCCTAATTATATTTATTTTAAAATATTTTATTTTTACAAAATTAAGACACCTCAATAAAACCTAAGTCCAACTGTAAACTTATAATACCAACACGTTGTTTAATCCATGATCCTTTGAAATATGATGTCAGCTTATTCAATGAAAGTAGGATAATTTATTTTACGAATATTGATTGAGATTCTAATTTATTAGCGAATGGAAGATCAGACAGTTTAGATAAAGCCAGCTGAGTAAATACCTTAATGAAGGCTAAGTTAAGCTAGGTTGGAAAGGAACTTTAATAAGTTAGTATATTTATAAATTATTTAGCCTTAAAATATGTATTCTTTTATTTAAGTATGGGACTTTCGGTGGATGTTTTCCCGGGCTATTTCTGCTATACTAGGACTATACATCATTTTTACTTAGTAGTTCAGTTGTAATGTAGGTATCCTTGTGTGAGCTTGTTGGATGTAAAATCATTGGTGGATGTGCAAGTGTGTTTTCATTTAAAGAAAATATTATTTACGGGTAACCATTTAAAAAAATAATTTTTATATATATATAGAGAGAGTGAGAGTGAAAGGGAAGGGGGCTATCACTTAAGTTGAATTTGTTGGAATGTTGGTATTCATTTATGACGAGTTGCAGTTGTTTAGTGTAGCCATATTTGTGATAGCGCATGCGCAGCGTGTGTCTTTACCAGACAATAGACAGTCGAGTCATGCCCGTTATAGTTTAGTGACGCACATTCGTGACCTCGTTATATGTAACTTTATTGTGCTGACTAATATTTATTTTATTGTTTTATCTTGTTTGTTTCGGTTCACTTGACCCACGGCGATCTTTCTCTAACAGGTTATGGACCCAGTCTCGGAAGGGAGTGTCGCATAAAAGAACAAGTTTAACATAAAAGATAAGCGGGCGCGGCGCGTAAGAGTTCCGAGATCGACGCCATGAACACCGCGAATGTATCTAGGATTGATCTTCTAGTCAAAGACAATTATGACACCTGAAAACTGCAAATGCAGGCCGTGTTAATCAAAGCTGATTTATGAGAGTTCGTAAATGGTGGCGCGTTAAAACCTGAATTGACGAACGATCGTGCCAACGAAGCCAACGTGCGAGAATGGGTGCGCAATGATATGAAGGCGCGGTCGGACATAATTTTGTCTATATCCTCGAGTGAACTTAATCAAGTGAAAAATTGTGAGACATCGCGTGAAATGTGGCGGAAATTGGAAGAGAGATATCAATCCAAGGGCCGGCAAGAAAGGCAACCCTTTTGAAGAGGTTAACTCTACAGAAAATGGCGGACATGAGTGATGTGCGCGCGCATCTAAAGAGTTTTTTTTGACTCTGTAGACAAGTTGAAGGACATGGAAGTCGCAATCAACCCAGACTTGTTGACGATTTTATTACTCTACAGCTTACCTGCTAGTTTTGAGAACTTTCGGTGCGCCATTGAATCGCGTGACGAATTGCCAACCCCGGACGCGCTTCGCATTAAAATCATAGAAGAAAGTGATGCTCGTAACGCGTCGTCGGGTGCCATGTTCGTAAAGAAAAATGGTGGCTGGCGTGATCGGAAGGACAAACCCGAAGTGAACAAAAGTGACTGCGAGAAACAGAGAGGCGCGCACGTAATACGATGTTTTAAGTGCCGAAAGCCTGGGCATAAGGCGAACGAGGGTCGAACCAGGGACAAGAAGGAAAGTGCGAAATGTGCGGATAACGTATGCTTAAACGTTTCGGCATGCAAGTCGAACGATCAAAATCGGAAGTGGTGTCTGGACAGCGGCGCGACAACGCACTTGTGCAACGAGACAGAACTTTTCCGCGAAATGTACGACACCGGGCACGGTGCGCTAAACCTTGCAAACAGCGCGACAGCAGACACGGCAGGCGTAGGCAAAGCACAGTTTGTGGCGAACGTATTTGGCGACAAGAGGAACGTAACGCTAGAAAATGCAATGTATGTACCCGACTTGAGAACGAACCTGTTGTCTGTCAGTAAGATAACGGATCGTGGAT